>SMJT01000206.1:0-49018 GCA_004349715.1 Crucihimalaya himalaica | reverse complement strand
GAAATCATTAAGAGGATTGATGGTGCTGCGAGGGAAAATTGGTCGAGAACACCTGCTATGATGGTTGATTCCGACAGATAACAGTGAGAAAGGAAAGGAGATATGAATGATTGGAAAGCTGCGGGTAAGGGGCAAAAGAGAAAGGACGACTCTACTGCACGCGTGATGCCGAAGTAGAAGAAGGCGGGGCAACTTCGGCTGTTTTAACTGCAGTAACTTAGGATTCATATACGAATATACGTTTTAGTGAAAATTGTAATGAAAATAATTTGAAAATATTTCACTGAAACTTTAAAAGATAACGCACTTGAATGATTAATTAATACTCAAACCTTTTATATGGATAAAAGTTTAAATTAAAAATACAGCGTCATGTACAGTCGCAGAGTCCATAATCTAGTAAATATTAACAAATTATAAGAAAGGTTAGGCAAGAGAATTCTAAGGAAATTTATTAAACAAGAAATATGACATGCATATGGAGAAAACCATTATAGATCATTCTTGAACTCAATCATAATTAGATACCCTAATCTTTAGTGATAAATTGCCTATCGGGATCAACAATCCTAACAAAAAACTTATGTTTATTATCAAAGATTAAAGCAAGCATCTTTATGTTTAGGATTCGTAGCGTTCATAGAGCTCCCATAACGACTCCGTTGTCTAGAATAACTTTGCTTCCTAGGCTACAATCCAATTTGCATTGCATGGCTAAGTGTCAAGAAACGTCGGCAAGTCACCTCTACGAACCTGTAAAGTAAGCATTAAAATTAACCTATGGCGAAAGAATAAAGTATCATTCTCATATCATGGCATAAATACATATCCTAATACAAACCTAACAGAAAACTTCTAAAACCTTATATAGAGTGATATATAGGCATGTAGAGATGAGAAACACAAATATGAAGACTCATAAGCATTTGCTAAATTCTACTACTAAAAATAAATACAAAACTCTAAATAAAAACATTATTATACCAAAAATCTATGAGAAAAGTATTTACACGGAGTTTTATTGCTCTCTGGCTTGGTGTGTTTACAACTGAGGGTCGAGGCCCCATTATATAGTGCTAGAGAAATAGGATAAATGTGAAACTTTCGAAGCGAAGAAATTAAAAATATTACAATTTTGCTCCATACCGATCGTTGCAAAGGTGAAACCTGATTCAATTTCAGGCTCCTCCAACCGATCGGTGCTGATAGGCAACGATCGATTTGCGTTGCATAAACACGTATTCGCTTCTGACCCATTTGAAGCCACTTCTGATCCTGTTGAAGCCCAATTGATCCCTGGAAGTCCATTCTAGCTCTAAATCTCTATTCTTGTCTCAAGCCCGATTTTCTTTTCATAAAAATTACAAAAGACTCAAAATTATCTTTTTCTAAGTAAAAAGACGCAAGATAGTTATAAAAGGATTAATAAAATTGGGGGTTAACATTCTACCTCCTCTAAAAAAAAAACTAAAAAAAATAAGAGGCAATGGGAAAGAAGGAAACCGGAAAAAAGTCAAATTGTTATTGAAAAAGCATCAAGGGAATTTTTTAGTATTCTTCTTTGGGATTTCATCGGATTTTGAGACAAATAAAGGGAATCTTAGTTAAAGGAAGGCGAATGTATGCATCAATTGGTATGTGTTCTCACTTGTGATTATGCCAATAATGACTTGCAGTCCTAGATTTTTGAGGTAAAACATAAAACCTTTTCACCTAAATCCTTCATTTTACCAAGATCATAGCATGTTCGATATACCCTTTATAGAATACACGCATGTTCATAGCTAAGTCATGACTTCGAGAGTTCTTTGATATCTCGGGATTTAGAGTATGGGATATTGACAAAGTTTATGGTTAAGTACAAAAAGTAAGTTTTGCTCTGATTAGTTTTGATGCAGTTCGTGGAAGGAAGGCTCATTTCAAGTATTTCCTCTAGCTCCTATTCTTCTAACCATTTCTCTGGGATAGAGTTTTTATTGTTCTTTACTTGAGGACAAGCAAAGATTCAAATCTGGAAAGAATGTGTTAACCCCTGTTTTTGCTGATTTTATTGGGTCCTTTTTATAACTATTCTTAGTCTTTTTACCGAGAACAAAATAGTTTTGAGTGTTTTTTGTATTCTTATGGGAAAATGGGCTTGAGGAAGAAAAAGAGAGAAATAGAGCTAAAATGGGTTTCAAGTGGACTAGAAGGAAACTATGCTCGGAGCCGCGAACCGATCGGTTGAAGGTGCATGAAGGAAGCAATGCTTGTGTTGCATATCTCTACTACACTTGAATAACCTCTATGTTAGGTTTTTAGGGTTTCAATAGGATGTTTTAGATTTGTGTTTATGCATGTTAAAATTGAGATTGATGCTTTGATTCATCAACTAGGTTGTTTTTAATGCTTATTATATACGAGAGTCTGAATATGCCTTTAGATATTTCTCGATAACGATAGTTGCAATGGAATGTTTGATTGTAGCCCTAGGTGACCAAAGTGTTCCTAAACAACGAGAGTGGCTACGGAGCTTTGTGAACCTATTGATCCTTAACATAATGCTAGCTAATAATCCTTGGGGCAGTAAACGAGAGTTTCTGTCAGGGTTATTTTAGCTTAAGTAGTTATCAGTAAGAAGATTAGGGAAGTTAATATTCGTTGATTAAGTTCAAGAATAAATCTATAGTGCTTTTCTCTTATGCATTGTGTATTGCTTATTTAGAATTGCCTTAGGATTCCTTTTGCCAAACTTATCTATCATTGTCATATTTACTTTGTTAGGTTATTATATTAAAACCAAAATTATATTAAATTTTCCGAGCAAAGTTTTAATTATCATAATCCATAGTGTATTTTTTTTTGTTCCTGTGTATCCAATCCTTAAATATTATAGCAGTGTTATCCTACACTTGCGATATTATTTAAGGTAAAACTTACACTCAATATTTAACTTAAACTTATAAGTAAAAACTGAAAAAGACTTACCTCTGTGAAGATCATATTGGTCTTCAATCTCATTAAGCAAGTGTTCAATGGTAATAGTTCCTCCACAATTTATACATATCTGAGACTTCAACCATTGTTCCGTAAACATCAAAACTTTCAATGGTGTAGTGTGTCAAACAAATCCTATACGGATCCAATATGCGACCACTTGTGCTAAATGCAGATCAAATGTAACTGATGAAACTTGCATTGCAAGTACATCCTTAGCAACTTGTGATAGCACCAGAAATTTTGGGCTATTATTTTCTCCAACATGAGAGAACATCAAACTCGGATCTTATAAAAAACATGTGATTCTCCACTTCTCTGCCAAATACAACTCTATCTTAGAAGTTATTTCTTAAAATCCTACTTCTTGTACCAGATCTTTCCAAACTACATCCATCATTTCATATCGTTTATGACCAGCCAAATTCATCCAATGGTTTCTACCTAAGTCTTGAGTTCTTGATTTAGAAATCTGAGATGTTGATCCACTTCTCGTACCTGATAAGAAGTACCAATAATAGTAGAAGGAAGCAGAAGCATATTTGTTTCACAGAACTACTAAATTAACCTAATACTATACTCATCAAAAACCGCTTCAAAATATCAATGACTAAACCATATATTTGAGTAGCTTTCACACTATCTTTTCCATACAAACTCTCAAAACAAAGCTAAGCAAATCTCATCTTTTTCCGCGGGTCAAACACACTAGCGACCATCAACTTCTTATTCATTTCAGTTTCAAACCCAAATGGATCCTAATACCTACTGAACTTGGTAATCATGGCTTCAACTTTTACCTTCAACGCATCATCAGTTTCAGGATTTTGGCTCCATGAGAGGAGGTTTCTCTTAATGGTTACAATTTCACTATAACATTTATGGGAACAATAGAAGTAGAAGCAGAAAGAACAAGAGTAAAATTGTAAAAAATGACAAGGAAGTTAAGTAACATGTCAACTGCCTCCCAATCTTCTTTGACAGGGGATCCAATTCTAGTCTTCCCATCCACTTTTTTTGAAAGTAGTCATTATACAACTTATCCTCAGCCATCATCTTCTCAACGCCACCCTAAAATCCATAGCTTTATTCAACATTGGTAGGTTGAATTCTATCTGGTTTAACAATCCAAATATAGGCTTCCCCTTGTCAGCTTTTCTGTGTCAAGATGATCTCACAAATTTTGCACCATTCGAATAGCAGCAACATGTTTGCCGATGTCGTACAGTCCATTTTTCACTATGAGATTGAGTATGTGAATAGCAAACCTTAAATGCAAAAACTCACCATTGAGCACTAGTGAATCATCTCCTACTAGACTGAATCCTTCCTTAAATCTTCTAATAGCAGAGGATTTAGTTCTTGCATCATCCACTGTGATGTGAAAGACGTTCTTGATGTCCCACTCCTCTAAACACTCCTAAAGCACAGCAAATATAGTAGCACCTTTGTGATCACTGATGTTCTTGGATCCGATAATCAGCTTCTTTAACTGCCAATTACAATCAACAAAGTGTGCGGTGATTACCATGTAAATTGCTCCAGTGGTGGAAGCTACCCATATATAAGTAGTCTAGGAAATTCTTTGCTTATTAGCACCAATCTTTTTTTTCATAAGTTATTTCCTTTTCACAAACATCTCCACAATTGTCCCTAGTTGCTGTTCTCGAGAGTGTGGCATGTAAAGTTGAACTCTACTACAAAAATGCCTCCAAACCAAACTATCTATAAAAGACAGAGGCCACTCACCTAAAACTAACATCTCATTTGAAGCTTCTCTAAACACAGATAAGAAACCTTGCATAGTTGGAGACGACCTTCAAAATATGGATTTATAACATTTTTATCTGATTTCTTAGCTACTATCCACACAAGATACTGCTTAAATCTGTTGAGATGCTTCCTCATATTGGAGGTGCCTGATGATGATGCACAAGCCATTTCCTCCCACAATAATGAGAGTTACACTTTTCATATTCATCCTTCCACTTTGTAAAGTTTTGCCATACAATGAATTTTTAATCTCTTCTTAGATCCAAAACCTTTTGGTTTAGTTTTCCTTTTCCCTATACTAGTAGAAGCATTAGGAGTAGGTATTTCTACTTCATCATCTGTTTCCTCTAGCTGATCATCAATATGAATATTATCTTTTTCTTCACCATGTTTGGTCGATCTTGATTAAAATCCATCTACATAAGTAATCAAAAGAATAAGAAACTCAAAATAAGAAACTTAACAAACAAATGATTCTTATTTTTCACCAGTCACATTAGAGCTTAGGCAACAGTGACTAAGACACAACATAAAACTTAGATTACAAATTAAGAAACCAAGATTCATCAACTCACATAGACATACCAAATTTTTAACATACATGTGAATGTGATGAATAAATTACATTTTTTACTTTATACTAGCTAAAACGTTTTCATACTTTCTTCTCAAATGATATTTTCTTGTAAAATTATTAGTCATGTACACACAACAAATATTTCATTTCAAAATAAACAAAATATATAGAAAGTAGAAACTTAATCAATATTGTTCCAATTAATAGTCGTACATTTAAGTAAAAATACCTTGTTTACGATATATGCAGCCTTTAATTGAGTGTTCTAAACATGATAAAGGAAATATAGAGTATGAAAAAACAGAGCGTTGTTCACTTATTGTTGGGATGAAAACCAAATCTGTAGCCCATTAGCAAACATGTGAGAGCGTTGTCTCAAGGAGGTAACCGGTTCGAAACAGTCTTATCAGTTTCCTATGTTATCTAATCAATAGAAGAGAGATTTCTGCCATGTCTACAAAAGTTTCTTTCTCGCCCAAGAGTATGTAGGTTCTCCGTTCCCAACTATATGCCGTTTAGATTTTCCCTACAACACGACGCTCAGTGTCGAGCCAATGGCTAAAATGCTCCAATCTATATACTCTCAAATTTACCCTACTCCTAATGATCCACTTTACTCCTCCCTCTTAATTCGCCATTATTCCCCCAATTTATCCTTACTCATCAACCAATCAAAACTTTTCAATTCTCATCCAATAAAATCACGCCACATGACAGCCAAACCCAAAACCCCAAATTCAAAACTAAGCTCCGTATGCTCCGTTCTATTTTGATTCGATTCTTCAATTCGATTCGAGCTTTCAATTCTTCAGTTCGATTCGAGCTTTCAATTCTTCAATTCTTCAATTTCCAGCCATAGCCATTGATAATCCACTAATGCTTGAAGCTTGCTAGCTCTTGTCCCTATCATACCTCAAGCTCGATCCCACTTTGAGCTTGAAAGGTGATATAGCTTTGTCATCCACTACAACTCGGATTTGAGCTTGAAAGGTGAGTAGTCGAATTTGAGTTTCTCATTGGAAAATAAGGTGTATAAGGTCTAATTTGATTTGGATAATTTGTGAATCAATTTGAATCGAGTTTGTAGAACGAAACATGAAGACAGTAATACATTGTCAAATATGGAGGGCATTACGAGTATATGGAAGATGATGGGTGTCGATGGGTGTCTAATAAACCTAAATTGATAGCATTAACGTTTAAGGATGGGTATGAGATAAATTATTCTGTGTTGATTGATAGAATTTGATGGAAGCTATGGTATAGAGTTTGCTACGGAAAATCTGAGGTTGAGTTACATTTTGCTGACTTGAAACCTTTGATTGCTTCATATATCTTCGATGATGATGATGTTGATGGTTTTTATTGACAATGGACAATGAGCAACATAGAAATCCTTTGTATGTGGAATTAAATGAGTGCATTGAGGAAGTATTAAGAAGCAAGGTTAGGAGTTTAGTTGGTGTGAATTATGAGAATAATGAGTCATATCCCACAATTAATGATGAAGCGATAACGGTTATGGCGCAGAGGAAGTTGATGAGGAATGAATGCAGAATATGTTGATGATGGGTATGTAGATGGATATGGTGAACTGTTGGTATGCATAAAATTTTAGAGCTACCATGTAATGAAGAAGGAAGTAACTCTGTAGAGATATGTGAAGATGACTCAGGTTTAGAAGTAAGACAAGAGTTTGTGAAAAGGAACAAGTGCAAGAGATAGTGGTGAGAGCGTCACATAAGGAATGTTTTGAGTTCATACTCATAAACTCTGATACTTGGAGATATGTGGTAAATATCGTGAAAAAAAGTGTAAGTGGTATTTACAACTGGCCAAGCCTCAAAATTCTAAGAAAGTAAAATGGTCAGTTAAAGTATATAGGAAGATGCACTCATGTTTCGTGCTCTGCTACTGCCAGCACAAGTACTAATAAAGGAGAGGTACACCGCAATTAGTTGCATCTATTTTGCATGAAGATTATCCAGGAGTATTGGAGACCCCAGATGGTAAAAGTCTCATTAATCTTGTTCAGGGAAAACTAATTGAAGGTGTTCATACTCGTGTGCGTGGTAATCCAGAAGAGAGTTACAGATTGTTGCCTTCTTATCTATTCATTTTAGAAAAGATGAATGAAGGTACTAAAACAAGTTACCAGTTGGATGAAGAACAAAGGTTCGAGTATGTTTTCATTACGTAGGGAGCTCACATTGAAGGGTTTAGGTGTATGCAGAAATTTCTTTGTGTGTAGCTGCAACTTTTCTCTTAGTGTGCTACTATTTGCTGCAGCCCAGGACCTCAATCATCACCATTACCCTATTGCGTTTGATGTAGTTGATGGTGAGAAGGATTGTAGTTGGAATTAGTTTTTCACTCAGCTGAGAACAATCGTACCAGATCATCCAGAATTAGTTTTTTATTACTAATAGAAATAAAGGTCTCATCAATGCGTTATTTTGTATCCAAAAGTAGGTGCGTATTTGACAAAGAGGGTGAAAGTCAAAAAGTGGGCAAGGTGTTATTTTGCAGGAGCTAGGTACAACATGGACACAACAAATACTGCAGAATCCTTGAATAGTGTATTCAAGAACGCAAGGAAGTACTCTTTACTCCACATGATTGATGCCATTATTGCAAAGATTGCGGAGTGGTTTAACAGACACAGGCAGGAAGCAGTCAGTGGATCAAACACAAGGAAAATGGTACCTTTTGTGGAGAATGAATTGCACACTAACTGTAAGGATGGTGCAAGCTTAAGAGTGAATACGTTGAACACCTTTTTGAGGGAATTCAGTGTCATTGACGTGATGGGAAACCATATTTGGTTGACTTGAGGAGGAAAATTTGTTCTTGCAAACGTTTTGATCTAGACATGTATCCTTGTGTCGGTTCAGTTGCCGCTGTGCTTGAATACATGAAGTTGGGTACGCGAACGATGGATATACATGTATACGATTTGTGCTTGAAATATTATACGGTTAGAACAGTGGGCATTGGCGTATTACCGGACGATTTATCCAGTCCCGCATGTGAGTGATTGGGTAGTTCCCGATAATTTTAAGCAATGTATGCTTTGCCTCCAAATTACCCGAAGCGAAAGAGTGAGAGACAACAAGATAATCGATATCCTTCTGCTGGAGAAGGTCGGAAGAAGAGAAAGAAGAGAAAGAAGAGTAATAGGGTAGTTCCAGGTCAAAACTTGGGTAAATGGTTTGTATGATATTGTAAAACTGGGACAACAAAATTGTGATAATTTAGTGATAATCTGTTTTAGTGATACTCTGTTTTTTGTAAAACTAGGATAACAATTTTGTTATGCTCTGTTTAATCACTCATTAATCATACATAACATTAAAATGAAAAATAAACAACTAGTAGGAGTTGAAATGACTCAAAACCATGCAATTTTTTGACGGAACTCTCGACAAAACAAAAAACTTGGATGATCAAGTAATCTTCACACATGGTTCTCCTCACCACTTGAATTCCTCATTCTTATCGTTTTCCCAGCCGTTCAATTTATCACACTTATGGGTGTAGAGTTTTCGGGCATTAAATTGAGCTTGCTTTTTCACGAACTGTTGAGGGTCTTCGTAATGCTATACATATGGAAGGTTTGCATTCGCTAGTTACTCTAATGCCTCTAACAAATTCTCTGCTTGGGTTGGTAATTTTTTGTCGAAATCGTCCTTAGGACTCACAATCCTACGAATGATGGCGTAACTGTAAATAGACACGTTGTAGTCCTTAAGAGCAGAATTTCGAAGAGTTGAAAGGCCACGATCCAAAACGCCTTCTCGGAAGAACTTTGAGAGACCCCTCATGAAGATGGTAGAAGGATTTTTTTTTTCAAAACAAAGAACTCTGAAAACCAATTGATATGCTCAAATATAATACCCTAAAAGTACTAAAGCAGTACGTTGCAAGTGATATATAGGGGTCCGTCGAAACAAAGACTCAGAAATCACTATATTATAATGAATATGAATTAAGCTAAGCAAAATATACAATGTAATTTGAAAACAGCAAACTCATTAAAAGCAGTTGTAAATCAATGGGGGAAAATAGTTCAGGGTATTTCTCAGGAAATCAAGGAATGCAGGCAAATCAATCATCAGGATTCAAGTTTAGCACGGTTCTTGAAACTCAAAACACTAAGCTATAAATTAACAAACTGTCTGTTGCGAGAATTATCTTAAATCTATAAATCCTTGAATCCCAAAATTTCTTTGCAAATTATAAAGATCTAAACCAGCTTTAAAGTTCAGGTTTGATATGTGCACAAAACAACTAAACCAATTTCTTGCGGATAGTTATTTTTGCTTACCTAGGGTTTTCGGGTTTCTCAAACACCTCCTCGTGTCTAATTGATCAACCTAAGATCTATATTCCAGATTCGTCAACCTAGAAACTAGCTTTGAGAACAACCTAATGGTGAAGAACTAATTCAGATTATGAATCCTATAGAATCAACTTATCTAACAACCATGAAATCTTTTATGAGAAAACCCTAAACCTAAGAGAGGTTAATTATAGCTTAGTGTTTTGAGTTCAAGAACCGTGCTAAATCTGAATCCTGATTGATTGATTTGCCTGCATTCCTTGATTTCCTGAGAAATACCCTGAACCTATTTTCCCTCCATTGATTTTACAACTGCTTTTAATCGTTTGCTGTTTTCAATTACATTGATTTTGCTTAGCTTAATTCATATTCTATAATCTATTGAGTGATTTTTTGAGTCTTTGTGGTTCGACCCCTATATACTGCAGCTACTGCTTTAGTACTTTTAGGGTATTATATTTGAGCATATCAATTGGTTCAGAGTTCTTTGTTTTGAAAAAAAAAATCCTTCTACCATCTTCATGAGGGGTCTCTCAAAGTTCTTCCGAGAAGGCGTTTTGGATCGTGGCCTTTCAACTCTTCGAAATTCTGCTCTTAAGGACTACAACGTGTCTATTTACAGTTACGCCATCATTCGTAGGATTGTGAGTCCTAGAGACGATTTCGACAAAAAACTTACCAACCCAAGCAGAGAATTTGTTAGAGGCATTAGAAGTAAACTAGCGAATGCAAACCTTCCATATGTATAGCATTACGAAGACCCTCAACAGTTCGTGAAAAAGCAAGCTCAATTTAATGCCCGAAAACTCTACACCCATAAGTGTGATAAATTGAACGGCTGGGAAAACGATAAGAATGAGGAATTCAAGGGTGGTGAGAGGAACCATGTGTGAAGATTACTTGGATCATCCAAGTTTTTTTGTTTTGTCGAGAGTTCCGTCAAAAAATTGCATGGTTTTGAGTCATTTCAATCCCTACTAGTTGTTTATTTTTCATTTTAATGTTATGTATGATTAATGAGTGATTAAACAGAGCATAACAAAATTGTTATCCTAGTTTTACATAAAACAGAGTATCACTAAAACAGATTATCACTAAATTATCACAATTTTGTTGTCCCAGTTTTACAATATCATACAAACCATTTACCCAAGTTTTGACCTGGAACTACCCTATTACTCTTCTTTCTCTTCTTTCTCTTCTTCCGACCTTCTCCAGCAGAAGGATATCGATTATCTTGTTGTCTCTCACTCTTTCGCTTCGGGTAATTTGGAGGCAAAGCATACATTGCTTAAATATTATCGGGAACTACCCAATCACTCACATGCGGGACTGGATAAATCGTCCGGTAATACGCCAATGCCCACTGTTCTAACGTATAATATTTCAAGCACAAATCGTATACATGTATATCCATCGTTCGCGTACCCAACTTCATGTATTCAAGCACAGCGGCAACTGCACCGACACAAGGATACATGTCTAGATCAAAACGTTTGCAAGAACAAATTTTCCTCCTCAAGTCAACCAAATATGGTTTCCCATCACGTCCAATGACACTGAATTCCCTCAAAAAGGTGTTCAACGTATTCACTCTTAAGCTTGCACCATCCTTACAGTTAGTGTGCAATTCATTCTCCACAAAAGGTACCATTTTCCTTGTGTTTGATCCACTGACTGCTTCCTGCCTGTGTCTGTTAAACCACTCCGCAATCTTTGCAATAATGGCATCAATCATGTGGAGTAAAGAGTACTTCCTTGCGTTCTTGAATACACTATTCAAGGATTCTGCAGTATTTGTTGTGTCCATGTTGTACCTAGCTCCTGCAAAATAACACCTTGCCCACTTTTTGACTTTCACCCTCTTTGTCAAATACGCACCTACTTTTGGATACAAAATAACGCATTGATGAGACCTTTATTTCTATTAGTAATAAAAAACTAATTCTGGATGATCTGGTACGATTGTTCTCAGCTGAGTGAAAAACTAATTCCAACTACAATCCTTCTCACCATCAACTACATCAAACGCAATAGGGTAATGGTGATGATTGAGGTCCTGGGCTGCAGCAAATAGTAGCACACTAGAGAAAAGTTGCAGCTACACAAAGAAATTTCTGCATACACCTAAACCCTTCAATGTGAGCTCCCTACGTAATGAAAACATACTCGAACCTTTGTTCTTCATCCAACTGGTAACTTGTTTTAGTACCTTCATTCATCTTTTCTAACATGAATAGATAAGAAGGCAACAATCTGTAACTCTCTTCTGGATTACCACGCACACGAGTATGACACCTTCACATTTAGTTTTCCCTGAACAAGATTAATGAGACTTTTACCATCTGGGGTCTCCAATACTCCTGGATAATCTTCATGCAAAATAGATGCAACTAATTGCGGTGTACCTCTCCTTTTATTAGTACTTGTGCTGGCAGTAGCACGAGAACATGAGTGCATCTTCCTATATACTTTAACTGACCATTTTACTTTCTTAGAATTTTGAGGCTTGGCCAGTTGTAAATACCACTTACACTTTTTTTCACGATATTTACCACATATCTCCAAGTATCAGAGTTTATGAGTATGAACTCAAAACATTCCTTATGTGACGCTCTCACCACTATCTCTTGCACTTGTTCCTTTTTCACAAACTCTTGTCTTACTTCTAAACCTGAGTCATCTTCACATATCTCTACAGAGTTACTTCCTTCTTCATTACATGGTAGCTCTAAAATTTTATGCATACCAACATCGTCACCATATCCATCTACATACCCATCATCAACATATTCTGCATTCATTCCCTCATCAACTTCCTCTGCGCCATAAACCGTTATCGCTTCATCATTAATTGTGGGATATGACTCATTATTCTCATAATTCACACCAACTAAACTCCTAACCTTGCTTCTTAATACTTCCTCAATGCACTCATTTAATTCCACATACAAAGGATTTCTATGTTGCTCATTGTCCATTGTCAATAAAAACCATCAACATCATCATCATCGAAGATATATGAAGCAATCAAAGGTTTCAATGTCAGCAAAATGTAACTCAACCTCAGATTTTCCGTAGCAAACTCTATACCTAGCTTCCATCAAATTCTATCAATCAACACAGATTAATTTATCTCATTCTCATCCTTAAATGTTTATGCTATCATTTTAGGTTTATTAGACACCCATCGACACCCATCATCTTCCATATACTCGTAATGCCCTCCATATTGACAATGTATTACTGTCTTCATGTTCTCGTTCTACAAACTCGATTCAAATTGATTCACAATTATCCAAATCAATTAGACCTTATACACCTTATTTTCCCAATGAGAAACTCAAATTCGACTACTCACCTTTCAAGCTCAAATCCGAGTTGTAGTGGATGACAAAGCTATATCACCTTTCAAGCTCAAAGTGGGATCGAGCTTGAGGTATGATAGGGACAAGAGCTAGCAAGCTTCAAGCATTAGTGGATTATCAATGGCTATGGCTGGAAATTGAAGAATTGAAGAATTGAAAGCTCGAATCGAACTGAAGAATTGAAAGCTCGAATCGAATTGAAGAATCGAATCAAAATAGAACGGAGCATACGGAGCTTGAGTTTTGAATTTGGGGTTTTGGGTTTGGCTGTCATGTGGCGTGATTTTATTGGATGAGAATTGAAAAGTTTTGATTGGTTGATGAGTAAGGATAAATTGGGGGAATAATGGCGAATTAAGAGGGAGGAGTAAAGTGGATCATTAGGAGTAGGGTAAATTTGAGAGTATATAGATTGGAGCATTTTAGCCATTGGCTCGACACTGAGCGTCGTGTTGTAGGGAAAATCTAAACGGCATATAGTTGGGAACGGAGAACCTACATACTCTTGGGCGAGAAAGAAACTTTTGTAGACATGGCAGAAATCTCTCTTCTATTGATTAGATAACATAGGAAACTGATAAGACTGTTTCGAACCGGTTAACCTCCTTGAGACAACGCTCTCACATGTTTGCTAATGGGCTACAGATTTGGTTTTCATCCCAACAATAAGTGAACAACGCTCTGTTTTTTCATACTCTATATTTCCTTTATCATGTTCTAGAACACTCAATTAAAGGCTGCATATATCGTAAACAAGGTATTTTTACTTAAATGTACGACTATTAATTGGAACAATATTGATTAAGTTTCTACTTTCTATATATTTTGTTTATTTGAAATGAAAATATTGTTGTGTGTACATGACTAATAATTTTACCAAGAAAATATCATTTGAGAAGAAAGTATGAAAACGTTTTAGCTAGTATAAAGTAAAAAATGTAATTTATTCATCACATTCACATGTATGTTAAAAATTTGGTATGTCTATGTGAGTTGATGAATCTTGGTTTCTTAATTTGTAATCTAAGTTTTATGTTGTGTCTTAGTCACTGTTGCCTAAGCTCTAATGTGACTGGTGAAAAATAAGAATCATTTGTTTGTTAAGTTTTCTTATTTTGAGTTTCTTATTCTTTTGATTACTTATGTAGATGGATTTTAATCAAGATCGACCAAACATGGTGAAGAAAAAGATAATATTCATATTGATGATCAGCTAGAGGAAACAGATGATGAAGTAGAAAATCCTACTCCTAATGCTTCTACTAGTATAGGGAAAAGGAAAACTAAACCAAAAGGTTTTGGATCTAAGAAGAGATTAAAAATTCATTGTATGGCAAAACTTTACAAAGTGGAAGGATGAATATGAAAAGTGTAACTCTCATTATTGTGGGAGGGAAATGGCTTGTGCATCATCATCAGGCACCTCCAATATGAGGAAGCATCTCAACAGATTTAAGCAGTATCTTGTGTGGATAGTAGCTAAGAAATCAGATAAAAATGTTATAAATCCATATTTTGAAGGTCGTCTCCAACTATGCAAGGTTTCTTATCTGTGTTTAGAGAAGCTTCAAATGAGATGTTAGTTTTAGGTGAGTGGCCTCTGTCTTTTATAGATAGTTTGGTTTGGAGGCATTTTTGTAGTAGAGTTCAACTTTACATGCCACACTCTCGGAGAACAGCAACTAGGGACATTGTGGAGATGTTTGTGAAAAGGAAATAACTTATGAAAAAAATGATTGGTGCTAATAAGCAAAGAATTTCCTAGACTACTTATATATGGGTAGCTTCCACCACTGGAGCAATTTACATGGTAATCACCGCACACTTTGTTGATTGTAATTGGCAGTTAAAGAAGCTGATTATCGGATTCAAGAACATCAGTGATCACAAAGGTGCTACTATATTTGCTGTGCTTTAGGAGTGTTTAGAGGAGTGGGACATCAAGAACGTCTTTCACATCACAGTGGATGATGCAAGAACTAAATCCTCTGCTATTAGAAGATTTAAGGAAGGATTCAGTCTAGTAGGAGATGATTCACTAGTGCTCAATGGTGAGTTTTTGCATTTAAGGTTTGCTATTCACATACTCAATCTCATAGTGAAAAATGGACTGTACGACATCGGCAAACATGTTGCTGCTATTCGGAATGGTGCAAAATTTGTGAGATCATCTTGACACAGAAAAGCTGACAAGGGGAAGCCTATATTTGGATTGTTAAACCAGATAGAATTCAACCTACCAAATGTTGAATAAAGCTATGGATTTTAGGGTGGCGTTAGAGAAGATGATGGCTGAGGATAAGTTGTATAATGACTACTTTCAACAAAAAGTGGATGGGAAGACTAGAATTGGATCCCCTGTCAAAGAAGATTGGGAGGCAGTTGACATGTTACTTAACTTCCTTGTCATTTTTTACAATTTTACTCTTGTTCTTTCTGCTTCTACTTCTATTTGTTCCCATAAATGTTATAGTGAAATTGTAACCATTAAGAGAAACCTCCTCTCATGGAGCCAAAATCCTGAAACTGATGATGCGTTGAAGGTAAAAGTTGAAGCCATGATTACCAAGTTCAGTAGGTATTAGGATCCATTTGGGTTTGAAACTGAAATGAATAAGAAGTTGATGGTCGCTAGTGTGTTTGACCCGCGGAAAAAGATGAGATTTGCTTAGCTTTGTTTTGAGAGTTTGTATGGAAAAGATAGTGTGAAAGCTACTCAAATATATGGTTTAGTCATTGATATTTTGAAGCGGTTTTTGATGAGTATAGTATTAGGTTAATTTAGTAGTTCTGTGAACAAATATGCTTCTGCTTCTTCTACTATATTTGGTACTTCTTATCAGGTACGAGAAAGTGGATCAACATCTCAGATTTCTAAATCAAGAACTCAAGACTTAGGTAGAAACCATTGGATGAATTTGGCTGGTCATAAACGATATGAAATGATGGATGTAGTTTGGAAAGATCTGGTACAAGAAGTAGGATTTTAAGAAATAACTTCTAAGATAGAGTTGTATTTGGCAGAGAATGTGGAGAATCCACATGTTTTTATAGGATCCGAGTTTGATGTTCTCTCATGTTGGAGAAATAATAGCCCAAAATTTCTGGTGCTATCACAAGTTGCTAAGGATGTACTTGCAATGCAAGTTTCATCAGTTACATTTGATCTGCATTTAGCACAAGTGGTCGCATATTGGATCCGTATAGGAGTTGTTTGACACACTACACCATTGAAGTTTTGATGTTTACGGAACAATGGTTGAAGTCTCAGATATGTATAAATTGTGGAGGAACTATTACCATTGAACACTTGCTTAATGAGATTGAAGACCAATATGATCTTCACAGAGGTAAGTCTTTTTCAGTTTTTACTTATAAGTTTAAGTTAAATATTGAGTGTAAGTTTTACCTTAAATAATATCGCAAGTGTAGGATAACACTGCTATAATATTTAAGGATTGGATACACAGGAACAAAAAAAAATACACTATGGATTATGATAATTAAAACTTTGCTCGGAAAATTTAATATAATTTTGGTTTTAATATAATAACCTAACAAAGTAAATATGAACAATGATAGATAAGTTTGGCAAAAGGAATCCTAAGGCAATTCTAAATAAGCAATACACATGCATAAGAGAAAGCACTATAGATTTATTCTTGAACTTAATCACGAATATTAACTTCCCTAATCTCTTACTGATAACTACTAAGCTAATAACCCTGACAGAAACTCTCGTTTACTGCCCCCAAGGATTATTAGCTAGCATTATGTTAAGGATCAATAGGTTCACAAAGCTCCGTAGCCACTCTCGTTGTTTAGGAACACTTTGGTCACCTAGGCTACAATCAAACATTCCATTGCAACTATCGTTATCGAGAAATATCTAAAGGCATATTCAGACTCTCGTATATAATAAGCATTAAAAACAACCTAGTTGATGAATCAAAGCATCAATCTCAATTTAACATGCATAAACACAAATCTAAAACATCCTATTGAAACCCTAAAACCTAACATAGAGTTATTCAAGTGTAGTAGAGATATAGCAACACAAGCATTGCTTCCTTCATGCACCTTCAACCGATCGGTTCGCGGCTCCGAGCATAGTTTCCTTCTAGTCCACTTGAAACCCATTTTAGCTCTATTTCTCTCTTTTTCTTCCTCAAGCCCATTTTCCCATAAGAATACAAAAAACACTCAAAACTATTTTGTTCTCGGTAAAAAGACGCAAGAATAGTTATAAAAGGACCCAATAAAATCAGCAAAAACAGGGGTTAACACATTCTTCCAGATTTGAATCTTTGCTTGTCCTCAAGTAAAGAACAATAAAAACTCTATCCCAGAGAAATGGTTAGAAAGATAGGAGCTAGGAAATACTTGAAATGAGCCTTCCTTCCACGAACTGCATCAAAACTAATCAGAGCAAAACTTACTTTTTGTACTTAACCATAAACTTGTCAATATCCCATACTCTAAATCCCGAGATATCAAAGAACTCTCGAAGTCCATGAACTTAGCCTATGAACATGCGTGTATTCTCATAAAGGGTATATCGAACATGCTATGATCTTGGTAAATGAAGGATTTAGGGTGACTAAAGTGTTTATGGTTTTATCCTCAAAATCTAGGATGCAAGTCATTATGCATAATCACAGTGAGACACATACCAATTGATGCATACATTGCCTTCCTTTAACTAAGATTCCTTATTTGTCTCAAAATCCGATGAAATCCCAAAAAAAATACTAAAAAATTCCCTTGATGCTTTTCAATAACAATTTGACTTTTTCCGGTTCCTTCTTTCCCATTTTCCTCTTATTTTTTTTAGTTTTTTTTTTAGAGGAAGGGTAGAATGTTAACCCCCAATTTTATTAGATCCTTTTATAACTATTCTTGCGTCTTTTTACTTAGAACAAGATAATTTTGAGTCTTTTTGTATTTTTATGAGAAATGGGCTTGAAGACAAAGATAGAGATTTAGAGCTAGAATGGACTTCCAGAGGATCAATTGGGCTTCAACAGGATCAGAAGGGCTTCAAATGGGTCAGAAGGAATACGTGTTTGCAAACGCAAATCGATCGGTTGCTATCAGCACCGATCGGTTGGAGGAGCCTGAAGAATTGATCGGTTTCACCTTTGCACCGATCGGTTGGAGCAAATTTGTAATATTTTAATTTCTTCGCTTTCGAAAGTTTCACATTTATCTCTATTTCTCTAGCACTATATAATGGGGCTCGACCCTCAGTTGTAAACACACCAAGCCAGAGAGCAATAAACTCCGTGTAAATACTTTTCTCATAGATTTTTGTATATAATGTTTTTTTTAGAGTTTTGTATTTATTTTTAGTAGTAGATTTAGCAATATGCTTATGAGTTCTTCATATTTGTGTTTCTCTATCTCTACCATGCTATATATCACTCTATATTAGGTTTTAGAATTTCTGTTAGGTTGTATTAGATATGTATTTATGCATGATATGAGAATGATACTTTGATTCTTCGCCTAGGTTAATTTTAATGCTTACTTTAGATTCGAGAGGCTGACTATGCCCGACGTTTCTTGACACTTAGCCATGCAATGAAACATTGGATTGTAGCCTAGGGGAGCAAAGTATTTCTAGACAACGGGAGTCGTTAGGGAGCTCTATGAACCTACGAATCCTAAACATAATGCTTGCTTTAATCTTGATAATAAACATAAGTTTTTGTTAGGATTGTTAGCATAGCATTTATCACTAAAGGATTAGGGTAGCTAATTATGATTGAGTTCAAGAATGGATCTATAATGTTTTCTCATATGCATGTATATTTCTTGTTTAATAATTCCTTAGAATTCTCTTTGCCTAACCTTTCTATAATTGTTAATATTTACTAGATTATGGACTCTGCGCGTTGCACTGTATTTTAATTTAACTTTTATCCATATAAAAGTTTGAGTATTAATGTAATCATTCAAGTGCGTTATCTTTTAAAGTTTAGTGAAATATTTCAAATTATTTTCATTACAATTTTCACTAAAACTATATTCGTATTGAATCCTAAGTTACTGCAGTTAAAACAGCCGAAGTGCCCGCCTTCTTTTACTTCGCATCACGCGGCAGTAGAGGTCGTCCTTTCTCTTTTGCCCCCTTACCGCATTTCACATCATTCATATCTCCTTTCTTTCTCCTGTTATCTGTCGGAATCAACCATCATAGCAGTGTTCTCGACCAATTTTCCCTCGGCACTATCATCCTCTTAATGATTTCACCTTCTTTCTTAGAGACATAACTACAAATTTTGATGCAGGGCCAATTGGTTTCGTGCGGTGTTGTATAACATATTTCTCTGTCAGATTTTTTCCTAGTTTAGACGATGAAACCTTTGACCACCACTATGTTTCACCTACATTTGTCTCCACCATACTATCTTGAATAGTTTATTTTATTAGATTTATCCTGCTCCACAACCAGCCTTATTTCTGATAGCTTTCCAAATAACATTATCAAATATTATTATTATTCAGTTTTCATTAATCGATTAGATTATTTTATTTTTATTTGTGATGTTTAGGATAGTTTTTTTTTTCAAATCACCTTATTTTTTCCAATCTTTGTTAATTTTCTTAACACTAATTAATATTTACTTCTTCCTTTTCTAGGCATTCCTTTGTTTTAAGAAAATCACCATTTTCAATTTACAAAACATAACTTATATAGACATTTTTCTTAAATAAATAAATTTATATTATATTATAGTTATAAATAAGAATATGTATAAACTCTTTTCCACCAAATTGGGCGACTATTTAGGGTGTGACTTTTTAATAAATTGTATGGTGACAAAAATAAAAAATATGTACTGAATTTTTTCATATTTTTATAACATTTTTATGAACTGATGCTTTAACATTAACATATATATTTCAAAACTTAAATGTGTACTTTTTAGAAGTGAATTACTTTTTCTTTTGAGTAAAACCTTGGTCCTTATAATTATTTCTAGAAAAATTCTAATTTTCTTTATTTTTTAAAAATGATTATTGTAATACTAAAAATATGATAATTTTTAAAAAAAATATTAATACATTATATGTTAGTATAGAATTATCACATTTTATATTTATCAAATATCTATTCATATTTTTCGTATTTTTGTGATGTATCATTTCGTTTTTAAACAATTTAGTTATTTTTTGTCAACTTTTAATATTTAAGTTATTTTTTGTAAAATATTTTTTTCTTTTAAAAAAAAAATAATAATATAGACTTTAAGTTTATTTTAGTTTAATGTTATTTTAACAAGTAACATATGTGGATCCCATAGAAAAAATAATGATTGATGTCGTGGTCGTTTTCATTGGTTTAAGGGTGGCTCAAGTGCCTGATGTGCACATCCTAGAAGAGAAAATAGGTTTATTATATACATAAATTTTAGTAGGTTGTTAGATAAAAAAAAATCATATTAATTTTCTAGCCAAATTTTAATTATCATAATCCATAGTGTAATCGTTTTGGTCCATGTGGGTTAGATCCCAAAGTACTACATCGGTGTATTGTACACTTGCGGTATTCATTTGGGGTAAAACTTATACTCAACAAGTTTTTGGCGCCGTTGTCGAGGGTCAAACACGAGTGCCTTTGGATTCGTAGTTAACGTTTTTTCTAGGGTTTTATCTTCTTGTTTGTATATAGACTCAACTTTACTTTTCTATACTTATTTTTCTTCTATCTTATGTTGAAAGGTTTATGTAAAGAAGGAGCGCCAAGGTTCTGTCAAGTTGCAACCACCCGACAACAACAAAGTAGCTGAGTTCGAACGTGCCGACAAAAGTTTCACAGAGAAAGACATGGAAAACCACGATATTGCTATTAGGGCCGTTGAAAATACTATTAAAAGCGAAATGTTACTGAGAACGTTCATCAACCGATCAATGCTGAAGACCAACCGATCGGTTTTGAGGCTGTTGACGAACCGATCGGTTTTGAGGACGTTGAAGAACCAATCGGTGCACCACCACAACTGATTGGTTATGGGCCTGTTGAGCAACCGGTCGGTCAACATAACCAACCAATCAGTTTTCAATGCCCACCTTAGGAGATTTCAATGCTCCTAATCCGTTCTATGCCAATAGAGCCGATATCCATCTTCCCTTGCCACAAAGACGAGACTACCATATCAAACATTTGATGATTCAATTGATGAAACAATCGATATTCAACGGTCTTGCTTCAGAGAACCTGATGGACCATATTCAGAATTTTGAAGATCTCTCTAGCACCGCTAAGACGAATGGCGTACCACAAGACTACCAACTCCTAATCTTGTCCATGTTCTCCCTCGGTGATAAGGTTTCGAGATGTTTGAGACTTCTAGGGCTAGGTTCCATAACAACTTGGGCTCAATTCTATGACCAATTCATCAACCATTTCTACTCGAAGTCCAAGATCCCTCAGTTGAGGAAAAATATCACAACGTTTTCACAAACGAGGAATGAATCATTTTTCAAAGCATGGTATTGCTTTAAGGGATACTTGAAAGATTGCCCACATCATGGTTACGTGCATAAGACTATGCTACGTATCTTTTACCAAGGAGTCTCTGAAACGTTCCAAATGGCTCTTGACGTGGCAAGTCAAGGTAATTTTGCTTCTAACACTGTTCGAAAAGCCTATTTCCTCATTGCAAATTAAGCCACGAGTTTTTAGCAGCCATTGCGCTAAACACGATGGATCAAAGAAGTTTGATATCAAGAATGTAGAGGATAGCGGGTACCAAGAGCTGAACGAGAAACTTGACATTCTGTAGAAACTCCAGAGAAAAGAGCTAAAAGCGCCTTTGAACGGTGTTGAGAAAATTGCTAATGATATCCACAAAAAAGAAACCAAGGAGATCAACTACATTGGTGGGCGTAGTTTTGATTATCTCGAAAGACGTTTCTATCTGCCTTATCAAGGTACGAGCATGGCAAATCCTCAAGGGAATAACCTGAAAATCATGATGCATCATATCCTAGAGATTCAAGAGAAGAGCTCTAGAGAAATAAATGAGAAGGTAGATAGCATGCACACATACATCAATCGAAGAATCAAATCTCTAGCAAAACACGTTACGGTTTTAGAAAAACATTTTTGGAAATCGCAGAACGAATTCGCTAGGCCCCAGAAGGATGCACGATGAGAATACATCAGTGCCAACACATTAAGAAGCAGAAAACATTTGAATGATAATTGAACAACCGATCGGTGTAACACTACAACTGATCAGTTGGCTGATGGGCTAGGAACCAATCAGAGCCATCCTTTCACCGATCGGTTGGCGGATGAGTCCAAAACTGACAAATGAGCCGTCTACGTGGAAGATGACGCATTAGTGTTGAAGGAAGGAGGAAAGGAAACAAGGTCAAGCAACAATCACCACAAGCGCAAAATATTCCTTTTCCTTTCCGAAGAAAGAAACAAAATCAATGAAAAGGATTTTGATAAGATGAAAACCATGGTTGGGGAGCTACAAGTTTGACTACCTTTCGTGGAAGCATTGAAGATGATCCAGTCAATGAGGAAACTCATTAAAGAGATCTTGTCCAACAAAATAAAGTTGGAAAAAGGCGGCATGCATCTAACACATGAATGTAGCGCAGTTTTGCAAAATAGAATTCACAAGAAGGTTGGAGATCCATAACCATATACTCTACCATGTTCAATAGGCGATCTAAAGTTTGAATGTCGCTTATGTGACCTCGGCGCCAGTGTAAGCCTAATGCCATTGTCTGTGTCAAAACGGTTGGGCCTCACCACATCCAAGCCATCTAGGATCACATTGGTACTAGTCGTCTGTTCAATTAGGACCCCCGAAGGACTACTTGAAAACATTCTAGTAACAGTGGGAGAATGTTGGATCCAAATTGATTTCATAGCTTCAACTCGACGAAGAACTAAAAGATCCAATCACTCTTGGAAGACCCTTCTTACCAATAGCTGGAGCCATAATTAACCTGAAGGAGGACAAGATTGATCTCCTTCTCGATGATCTAGTCATGATGCTCAGTGTAGAAAAGCTAGTCAATGTGCCTAAAACTGATGACTCAAGAGGATATCGGTGCTGTGATTTACGAGGAAATTTTTCTAGAAGATAATTTAGAAATTGCTCTAACCACGAGGGAATAAGAGTTTGAATTTCTAGCTGAGGAAACCACTAAGATGGTAAGAACGCTTGACTGAACTCCTTTAGTGATAGAAGTTGCTTTTATCTCATTAGATGAGGAAGAATTAGATGAGGAAGAAGAAGATGAAACAAGCAGATTAAAAGGTTCGCGACCGACCAGTTTAGATGCTTCACCGATCAGTTCTGAACACGCTTTGCATTCAATCAGCCACTTGCTCTCACCGATCGGTTGCTGTATACTTTCAAGAGAAACCTCAGCTGATTGGAGCGAGCTGAAAGCTCCAAAGATCGAGTTGGAGACACTCCTAGAAGGGTTGAAGTATGCATACCTTGGCACAAACTCCACATATTCCATCATCATCAACTCCAATCTAAGCAACAAAGAAATTACGCTTCAATAACTAAGAAAGTTTAGAAAAACCTTGGGGTACTTTCTAGATGACATTACCGGGATCTCACCAGAACTATGTAACCATTGCATACACATGGAGTAAACAACAAAGGTATCCATTGAAAGTCAAAGAAGGAAATACTGAAATTCTTAGCCAAGTTGGGGGGGGGGGGGGTTACAGTTATCACGAATGAGAAGAATTAATGTGTGATGCAAGTGACTTCGCTGTCAGGGCTGTTTCGGGACAGAGAAAGGATAAAAAAACTTCATGTCATCTACTATGCTAGCCAGAATTTGGGCGAAACTTAAGCAAAATATGCTACGATAGAGAAGGAATTCCTTGTTGTTTTCTTTGCCTTTGAGAAGTTTATGTCCTACTTAGTGGGATGTAAAGTAATTGTACACACTGATCATGTTGCCTTCCGGTACCTGATGGCCAAAAAGGATGGCAGACCACATCTGATGCGTTGGATTCTCTTGTTATAGGAGTTTGATTTAGAAAGGGATCGAGAACAGAGTCGCAGACTATCTTTTGCAAATGAAGATCGCAGAAGAAATCCCTATTGATGATAGACTCCCTGAAGAAAATGTTTACAACATCTCCATAGACGGATGTCTGGATAAAAAATTTGAGATAAAGGTTGCTGATGTACTCCCTTGGTATGCAGACTTCGCTAACTATATATGCGCCAAAATCGAACTGCCTAACTTCATTGGATACGCAAAGAAGAAGTTCTTGCGAGATGTCAAACATTACTTGTGGGATGAACCTTATCTTTAAAAGAGATGCTCTGATAATCTCTACCGCAGATGCGTACCAGAAATCAAAGTTTCCGACATACTCTTTCACTGTCATGGTTGGACTACGCCAGGCATTTCTCTTATTTTAAAACTTCTACAAAGGTCCTTGAAGCCGACCTTTGGTGGCCGACATTGTTTTGAAACTCTCATGACTATGTTTCACACTGTGATTCATGCTAACAGAGGGGAAACATTGGACGAAGGAATGAGATGCCACTAAATTACTTTTTGGAAATCAAAATCTTTGGTTGTTGGGGCATCGACTTCATGGGACCATTCCCTAGTCCACGAGGTAACCACTACATCCTACTTACCGTTGACTAAGTGTCAAAATGGGTGTAAGCTATAGCCAGTCCAATAAATGATTCAAGAGTCATAATCAAGTTGTTCAAAAGCATCATTTTCCCATGATTCAGTGTACCTTAGGTGGTTATTCGTGACAGAGGATCTCACTTTGTGAACAAGCTTCTTAGACATTTTCTGAATAAGCACAGAGTACGCCATAAGGTTGCTACACCATACCATGCTTAGACGAATGGAGAAGCACATATCTCAAACCATGAGATTACAAGCATATTGGAAAAAATAGTAAACTCAACGCGGAAAGATTGGTCACTTAAGCTGGATGACACTTTGTGTGCATATCGAACGGCATATAACACCCCCATTGGGACGACGCCATTCAACCTTATATACAGAAAGTCATGTCATCTACCCGTCGAGTTAGAGTTACAACTCGCCGTGGGCAACATGGAAAATGAACTTTAACCTCAAGGCAACAGGAAGAAGGTGACTCATCCAATTAAATGAACTAAATGAACTTCGTATAAATGCATATGAGAACAACCGCATCTACAAAGAGCGTATATAGGCATGCATGACAAGAAAATTGTTTGAAAGGAATTTGCCGTTAATGACCAAGTTTTATTCTTTGATTCTCGCCTTAAGCTTTTCCCTGGCAAGCTTCGATCACGGTGGACATGCCCATATGTTATCAAGGAAGTTAAACCATTTAGCGCGATTGTTCTGTGTTTGGAAAAAAATGGAGATGAGTTTACTGTTAGTGGGCAACGTTTGAAACCCTATCTAGTTATTACGATAGATAGACATTTCCCAAAATTGTCCTAGCAAAACCTAGCTCCCAGGACAGCTCAGACAAGTGAGTAGTGGTTCGCCAACCGATCGGTTTATGGGTTTGACCAATCAGTCCTGGATACGTTAGAAACCGATCGGTTCTAGCTGTTGCACCGATCGGTTTGGGTTTCTTTTTTGCTATATTTCTTTTTCTTGAAAGTTTTCACCCTCCTTCCTGCATTCTATTTTACACCGGGACGGTGTAATTTAAGTATGGGGAGGGTACGAATGTACCATTTGATATATTTAGGGAAGATTTTTAAATTTTTAATCGAGTCATTTTTAGTAATTTTAGGGGACATTGAGCTTTTTCAGAAACTTGCTTTGGGACGACCATCCATCGAATTATAAAGGATCATGTCATAAGCATAGGATAAGTTTGGAACAACCATGAGCATACACAATATCCAGGAAAGTCCCTATCACTTTGAAACTTGATTGATCTAAAATTAGCCTTATCTAGTGGAACATTGAACATGGATTTAGTATATCTTACTTAGGGGGTTGGGAAATATGCTATGAATACATATTCGAAGTTGCCTTGTTTTTATCACTCTTTTTATAAGATTATGCGGATTTAGACTAGAGAATTGATGAAGAACATGAAGAATTAATGAAGAACATGAAGAACTTTGGGAGAAAGAGTAAAAATCGATTTCATTGCTTAGAGAGTTTTGTGACAACATGGAGGCTGAGATCTATTTATACAAACAAAGGGAATGACCTAAAACCTAAGAGAGGAAGGGAGAAAAGGCATGGGCTAAAGGCCTTCTTTGCTTTGAATAGCGTATGGGCCTTATGAGGCCTTTACTCCTAATCAAGCATTCGACCTTTCCCTTGAAGCTTCTCCCAACCAAGCTCAGCCTTCTATTGAAGCCTCAGACTTTCCCTTGAAGCTTCCTCGTTAATATCGTCCGTTAGCCCACCGAACTCATGAACGTCTGTACGGACATCCGTACGGATGGTACGGACAGTGAACCATTTATTCATCTTGATCAATACTCCCCCTCAAGCTTAGGCGCAAATGATATTGAAGGTTAAGCTTGGAATGCCTACAATCATCACCTCATTAAAAACCTTAGTCAGAAAACCCAGTGGGATAAAACCGAACTAAGGGAAAAAGAGTATGATGATTGCGGACGAGGGGACTTGATCAAGGTCTTGTGAGGTCAACAAGTCCAAGTTTGCTGTTGATGTGATCACAAACCTTGAGAATTGCAGCCTTGGTAAAGATATATGCCAGTTGGTCTTCACTCTTCATGTAGCACGGGAGAATGACACCTTTCTCAATCTTCTCTCGAACCTTGTGGCAATCGATCTCTATATGCTTTGTCCTCTCATGGAAGACTGAATTGGTAGCTATGTGGATCGCCGCTTGGTTGTCACAGTGTAGAGTGATAGGTCTAGTTGTCTTGATGCCTAGATCTTCAAGAAGAGCTTTGAGCCATGTCAACTCATTGGTGATGTTCCTCATAGCTCTATACTCTGCTTCTGCACTTGAGCAAGATACCACCTTCAGCTTCTTGGTCTTCCAAGTGACTAGGTTGCCTCCTACGAATGTGCAATATCCAGTGGTAGATCTTCTATCCAATCTATCTCCCCCATAGTCAGCATCACAATATCCAACGATCTTAGTGCTCTCATTCTTCCCCATCCATATACCTTGACCCGGACTGCCTTTTAGATATCTCAAGATCCTCTCAACCATGCTCCAATGATAAATCGTGGGTGCTTGCATGTGTTGACTCACCTGAGATACGGCAAAAGAAATGTCAGGACGTGTGATAGTAAGGTATATGAGTTTACCTACTAGGCGTCGGTATTGCATTGCATCCGTGTATGGCTTATCTTCCTTCTCCCCCTTTCGATTAGCCTTGTAGCCGTCTTCGAGTGGAGTCTTGGCCGGTTTTGCTCCAAGTTTCCCTGTCTCATTCAACAAGTCAAGAGTGTATTTCCTTTGAGAAAGAAAGAGGCCTTCCGGAGAACTACACACTTCTACTCCTAGGAAATATTTTAGGACACCAAGGTCTTTAATATCAAAAGACTCTTGAAGAACTTATTTGGTCCAAGCAATACCTTCGGTGTTGTCCCCGGAGATGATCAAATCATCTACATAGATAAGGACAACAACTATACCTTTTGGCCCTTGAAGAGTGAACAAGGTGTGATCGGATTCCGAACGCTTGAATCCGTTCTCTTTGAGAGTAGTGCTGAGTTTATGGTACCACGCCCTTGGGGATTGCTTGAGACCATATATTGCCTTCTTAAGTCTTAACACCTTACCGGGTGTTATCATGTCTTCAATACCTGGAGGAGGAGTCATATATACCTCTTCTTCAAGTTCTCCTTTTAAGAAGGCATTCTTCACATCCATTTGCCATAGCTCCCATGTTAGGTTTGTAGCAAGTGATAGAATTACTCTGAACGTATGAAGTTTAGCTACCGGAGCAAAGATATCCGTGTAATCTTCTCCATAGGTTTGTGTGAAGCCTCTTGCGACTAGCCTTGCTTTGTACCTCTCAATGTCCCCATTGCTATGGTACTTGGTAGTAAACACCCATTTGGAACTTACTGCTCTCTTTCCAGGTGGTAGATCAGCCTCATCCCAAGTCTGATTCCTCTTCATAGCTCCAACTTCATCATCAACTGCTCCCAACCATTCTTTACTATCCTTAGCTTCTTCATAGGTCTGTGGAATCTTGTGGAGCTCAACCTTCCCAAGGAAGGCTTGGTGATCAGATGGCAAAAGGGCAAGAGAACATACGGCCTGTATCGGATGAGCAATAGCTTGGTTGTTGTAATACACTCGTGTGTTCACCCAATACGGCTTGGGTGGGTCGTGTCTAGTCCGTGTGCTTCTCCTAAGGGGTTGGCTTGTATCTGGTTGAGGTAGGTGAGACGTATTCTGATCTTCTTCTTCCTCAACAACTAGTTCACCTTCCTCCATCCCTTGATTATTCGGATCCCATACTTGGTCATGTTCAGGAGCATCTTGATCAGACTCTAATTCCTCCGTTTGAATGGGTGCCATATTGGTACTTGATTCTCCTTCGTTCATAGTAGGCACACTAGGATTTTCTGACTCCTTAGGCATGGAACTCTTTCCATTATCTCCCCCTTGTTCCCAAGGTACCTTACATCCAAGATGCTCTAGGAGAGACTTGAGGCTTGCAACTCTATATGATGGTGACTGAGATATATCTTTAAGGCTTTTCCAATCTTTCTTATCATGGAAGCCCCTTTCCTCAATGAATTTGACGTCTCTGGAAACATAGGTGCGACTATTGGTCGGATCATAGCATTTGTACCCCTTTTGTGTTGGTGAGTATCCTAGGAACATGCACTTGACACTCTTAGGATCCAGTTTGCTCCTTTGTTCTCCTGGCAATAATACAAAACAAACACACCCGAATACGCGTAAGTGATTGAGAGATGGTTTGATATTGTTTAAAACTTCAAAAGGAGAGAGGTCTTTTAGAACGCGTGTAGGGATCCGGTTGATAAGATAGCATGCTGCCATCACTGCATCTCCCCAAAAACGTTTAGGTACACTCATATGGAACATCATCGACTAAGCCACTTCCATGAGATGTCTATTCTTCCTCTCGGCAACTCCGTTTTGTTGTGGGTTGTAAGGGCAACTTGTTTGGTGCATTATCCCATGTTTGGTTAGTTTTTCTTTGAATCTATGGCTGGTGTACTCTCCTCCATTATCCGACCTAAGTACCTTAATGGTAGCTTTGAATTGGTTAGTCACATAGTTTTGGAAATTCAAGAAAGCATCAAAGACGCGATCCTTGGATGATAAGAGAGTAATCCAAGTGTATTTTGATCTTTCATCAATAAATGTCACAAAATATTTATTATTGTCCCTAGATGCACAAGGAGATGTCCAAACATCAGAATGAACCAAGTCAAAGCATTTTTCATAAATAGTAGACGATTTAGGGAATACGGTTTTGCAATGTTTACCGAGAATACAAGCTTCACAACCAGAATTATCAAAGGCTATACTAGGAAACATTAAGCTAATAGCGCGAGAGTGAGGGTGGCCTAATCTAGCATGCCACACCACATTATAAGCAACAACATTATTCGAATGCAAAACAGAAGTTGATAGAGAGTCAGGAGAGCTTGAGAGATCTTCTAGCACGTAGAGATCATCTTTGGTTCCTCCTTTTCCTAGAACTTTCCCGGTTTCAATATTCTGAAAACAAACATCATTAGGACCAAAGATAGCATTTCAATTAAGATCCTTTGTAGTTTTCCTAACCGATAGCAAGTTGGAAGTGAAATTAGGCATATAGAAAGCTTTCGAATCTCTATCAAATATCCTAAGGTTCCCTACTCCCTTAACCGGTACTTGATCTCCATTTGCTATAGTTACACTACCTATGTTATGTTTTATGTTTCTAAGAAGACTATATTTTCTTATCATATGGTGAGAAGCACCCGAGTCCACAACTAGAGAATCCCTAGGTCTATGAGTATAGAATGTGGTACCGGACTCCTTCAAGGATGCAATGGATTGAAGAATGGCCTCCGAGTCTGATTTCTTCATGACAATGTCTCCTTGAGAAGAAGCAGTCATGGCTATCTCTTGCTTGGGAGGTCCACTTTGTTAATTTGCACTTGAGGATTCCACGGAGAGGTTAACCTTGTGATCTTTGAACTTGGACGGCTTGAGATGGTGATGGAGAATCCAACATTTGTCTTTGATATGCCCCTTCTTCTTACAATAATCACACACCCAAATCTTCCTCTCTTCGTTCTTGTAGACGCCTTTGTTGGCCATGAGGAGTTCCCCTTTTCCACTAAAGAGACCAAGCAATCCTTGTTCTCTTTGGATTTGAGAACATACTTCCTCTAGGCTTGGGAACTTGTCGGCTCTTAGGATGTGTTTGATGAGATCATTGAACGCCGGATGAAGAGTCAAGAGGAGCCCAAAGACCTTATCTTGTTCCCGTCGCTCATTGAGTATGGCCGGATTGATTGTGCTTGGCCTTAGCATTTCTAACTCAGCCCATAAAGACCTAAACCTCCCTAGATGCTTGGTGAACTCAAGATCTTCTTGGCTGAGGTTGTTGATAGCACGTTTGACTTCAAAAACTCGGCTTAGATTGGAGACATTCCCATAGACATGCTTGAGGGTTCCCATAGCTCTTTCGCCGTTTCACAATAGGAGTAGGCTTCAAGGATTGAAGCTTCAAGAAAGCCTTGAATGATGGCAAGAACGGACTGATTTTCTTGGAACCACTTAGCTTCTTCAGCCTTGGTCTCTTCAGCCTTCTTCTCATCTTCCCCGACGGCTTCCTTTGGCTTGAAGTATTCCTCAACGTGAGCGCAAACACCTCTACCACACAGCACCGTTCGAGTTGTTCTTGACCAAAGGAGGTAGTTCTCCCCTTTTAGTGTTACCGAAATAACCAAGGACTTCATAGCATCCATGGAGAAGAAGAGAAGGTAACGAATTGAAGGAGAGATTGGGATGGGGAAGAATGAGGAGTAGAAACTTCCAAATCAAGTAGAGAATAGAAGAATAAAGCCTTAAAGCTCTGATACCATGTAAGATTATGTGGATTTAGACTAGAGAATTGATGAAGAACATGAAGAACTTTGGGAGAAAGAGTAAAAATCGATTTCATTGCTTAGAGAGTGTTTTGTGACAACATGGAGGCTGAGATCTATTTATACAAACAAAGGGAATGACCTAAAACCTAAGAGAGGAAGGGAGAAAATGCATGGGCTAAAGGCCTTCTTTGCTTTGAATAGCGTATGGGCCTTATGAGGCCTTTACTCCTAATCAAGCATTCAACCTTTCCCTTGAAGCTTCTCCCAACCAAGCTCAGCCTTCTATTGAAGCCTCAGACTTTCCCTTGAAGCTTCCTCGTTAATCTCGTCCGTTAGCCCACCAAACTCATGAACGTCCGTACGGACGATACGGACATCCGTACGGATGGTACGGACAGTGAACCATTTATTCATCTTGATCAATACTTTTGACCTCCTCATACTACGCTCATCTTTAGTCTAGTACCATTCCTTATGCCCTAAAAACCCTTTCATTAAAACCTCGGGCATGCATTATGTTCATCATCGCCATATGTGCATTCATATGCATAAACTATGGAGTATACGGACAGACATAGCTAACATTTCACTAGGATTAGGGATGTTAGATGTAAGATTTTGGGATAATTAGAAAATGCTAAGTCTTGTTGACAGAATTTTTGGGCTTGTTAGAAAATGATAGAAAATGTTGGGTATACTATTTTGATGATAGAGTTTGTATGAGAGAATCAGTTCCACCCTTCCTTTATAAAATTAGAAAAAACCAAAAAAAATGAGGAAAAAAGGTAGTAGGAACGGGAAAAAGATATAGTTTCATTGTAAAACCATCAAAAGAATTTCTTACCATTTTTCTTTGGGATTTTGTCAGGTGTTAAGATAAATAAGGTAGTCTTAGTAAAAAGAAGACTATGTATGCATCAATTGGTATGTGTCTCACTGTAATTATGCATAATTATTTGCATCTTAGATTTTTAGAATATAGCCATAAACACTTGAGTCACCCTAAATGTTTCCTTTACTGATATGTTGTGTTTTTACGTCTTTCATCTTACGTTTTAGCCTCTTTTCTGAGTCCATTATGTTTTTGTAGCATCTTTTAGTGTCTTTTTGGTCGAGTCTTGAGTCTTTTGCAGATTACGAGACATTACGCGGGAATATGGCGTTTTACATGTTTTTTGGGACGATTGCGAGACAAAGCGAGCGTGAAAAAGAGGAAACCGATCGATCATCCAAGTGGCCGGATGGAAGAGGAGAGACCGATCGATCGATCCATTCCAGGATCGATCGGTCCAAACTACCGGATGAAGAAAGAACCAAGGGATTGATCAATCCATAACTGGATCGATCGATCGGATCGTGCGATTCAACCTGATCTTATCTCATCTTTTATATATTTTTGGCAAAAGGGTATAAATACCCGAAAACCTAATTTTATTGGACACTTCTTTTTACGCTTAGAGATTGATCATTCCTGACAATTTGGAGAAGATTTCTAAACCATGTTTTCTTAATCAATTGCAATTTCTATTATGTCTTCCTCTCTAATTTTTGATATTCCTTTAATTATGTCTGAGTAAATCTCTTAATTGGGTTTTAGGGTTCTAAGTAGGAGATCTAATGATTTGATGAATTGACTGTTCTAGGAGACTCTAAATCTTTGGTTCTTCAATTCACATGCGCTTAATGCTAGAATAAGATTGATCACCCTGTTTTAGATCCTAGGTTTATCTATGCATGAAAGTGTTGATAGGTTGCTTGAATTTATGTTTATTGAGCAATATGCTCTTAGCCAACGACAGTTGATGTTAGGATGTATTGTGAACTTAATGAACTCGATTGATAACGCTGATTTGACTAGGAGGTCTCAAACGACTGTTTGTAAAATTGAATAGTCAAGTTTAGAGGTTATTGCCTCGAAAGAGGATTAGTCTACCCTAGTGTTCATGTTTGAGAATGATGCTTAATGGTTGAGTTTCTTATTTCATTTATCTCATTAATCATTACTTCTCTGAATTACCCTATGACCCAATGCCTTTTATCATATAATCTACCGCGTCTATTTCTTTGCATTTTTATTTACAATCGTGAAAACCAAAACAAAACTTCTACGCTTTAGCTATTTACGAATCTCGCAAATTTATAGAGTACCATTGGTCCTTGTGGATCGACCCCAAATATACTATTGCGCACTTCACTGTGCCCTTGCGGTTAAAATATTTTGGGTTAATTACTCGAGTAATCAAGTTGACGCCGTTGTCGGGGACCAATTGCGTTACCTATAGATTTAGGATTAGTTCTTAGACTAAGGCATTTTTATTCTTAGTTACTTATCTTCTTTCTCTTGTTTTCTTTTTGGTGTTTTCAGGTGTATGACCCGCAGCAAAGGCTCGTCACATCTGACTAAATATCAAGTGGATCTCGGAAAGTTTAAAAGAGAAAGAAAGAGAGAAGCACTTGCTAAGAAGAAAGCAGAAATGACTGCTCTCAATCCGAATGAAAACAACTTGCTCAGGTCTAGTGATCAGCACGACGATGATGAACAGAGGGAACTGGAGGCTCCTCCTCTTGGAGGAAACCGTGAGAATCAGAGGCTTGCGCCTGCTAAGCGCATTTTGAGGGATCATGATACTCCCAATTCTAGGATGTACCATTCTGGAATCCAACACCCTCCAATCAACAGGAATGACTTTGAGATCAAGCCAGGATTGCTAGTTCTTGTGAAGCAGGATCAGATTGGAGGGTGCATGGTCTAACTTTGAAGAAGTGTGTGGCACGACTAGGATGAATGGGATCCCTGATGATGATGTCAAGTGCAGGTTGTTCTCGTTTTCTCTATGTGACAAGGCTCACCGCTGGTTGAAGTCATTGGAACCTGGTTCTATCCGGTCTTGGCAAGACTACAAGGCTGCATTTCTGTCGCAGTACTTCACTCAGGCTAGGACGACTCTACTTAGGAACAAGATCTCCAACTTCAAGCAAGGAGGCACAGAGTCGTTCCATGAGGCTTGGGAAAGGTTCAAGGATTACTACAGAGAATGCCCTCACCATGGATTCACATCTGCAGCACTCATCAACACTTTCTACAGAGGAGTTGATGAGAGGTACTAAATGGCTTTGGATACACCTAGCAATGGGGACTTCATGACTAAGACTGAGGCAGAAGCTCAAACTTTGATTGAGAACCTTGCAGCCAGCAACATCTATCATTGTGTTGACTAAGACGGATCGCTTAAGAGCAGTAGAGTTTCAGATTCAAACCAGATTCCAGAATTGACAGCTAAGGTTGAACAGCTTATGAGGCGAGACCATCGAGGGGTGCATCATGTTGAAGACTCAGGGGATGGTCAGGAGTATCACGAGTTAGTTGGAGATGGGTCTGAGAATCTACTAGCAGAGCTGAATTATGTGAATGGACAAAGGAATTTTCAGAACCAAGGATTCAAATCGAACTATAGGAATTGATATGCTCAAATATAATACCTTAAAAGTACTAAAGTAGTAGATGCAGTATATAGAGGTCGAACCACAAAGACTCAAAAATTCACTCAATAGATATTAAGACTCGAATTAAGCTAAGCGAACAAAGTAATGCAGGAAATAAACAGCAGGATATAAAAGTTATGAAATTCAATGGAGGAAAAACACTAAGCCTAGGGAAATTTTCTGGTAAATCAGAATTGCAGATCAAATAGAATGTCAGAGGATATTAAGCAATGTTCTTGAACTTGAAACACATATATAAAATCAGCCAACCGTTGCTGCGAAGATTATCTATGTCTAAACCTAGAATTCCAAATTTCTTTGCAAATCCTATGAATTCAAACAAGCATTAATGATCAGGTTGAATTGTTCACAAAATCCTAAACCAAATTTCTTTGCGAATAGGTCTTTTGCTCATCTAACACTAGTTCAGGCAATCAATCACACTTTCGTGCCAATCAAACAACCTAAGATCAGATTCTAGGTCATGAAGCTAGAATCAACAGTAATCACAAGTCTAGATGAAGAACTCTATTGAATCTCTCCTATCAATTCAGATCAACCTAACAATTCATCAAACACCTTTGAATAACCCTAAACCTAACAAGGAATCTACTCAGACATGCTGAATGAAAACAAACATCATGAATAGAATAGATATCATAAAGTAAAATAGAGTGATGAAAAACTCAATTGCAAGAATTACTCTCTCTCAAGAATCGATGTCTGCCCTTGGAGGCTGAAAAACCTAATTTTATATCTATTACACGCTTTGGAGTTCATTGGAAAAACAAGGAAATCTTCTGTTTCTTCGCGTTCTGACTATCGGTATCTACCGACACCAATAGTGGTATCGATCGATACTAAGATTCTTAGTCGTGTTTCTTCCAGATGATGGTGTCGGTCGACAATGAATGGGTGTCGTTCGATACTGGGTTGGTGTCGGTCGACACAAGGACTTTGTGCTCGCCAGACTGGACTGTCTTCACGAAAACTGGAATAACGTTTGATCGCACCGTTAGAATGGCCTCAAACCACTTCCAAATGAAAGCTAATCCATTGATCTATCTCGTGTCCAAATTTGAGCTCAATCCAACCGTGGGAAATTCTTCAACGGACGCCAAAAGCTCCAAAATGCTCTAATATCTCCAATTATGCTCCAAACGTGCCAAAACCTGAAAAGACTCAAAAAGACTACAAAAACACTAGAAGGACTCTGAAAACAAGACCTATATCATGGCTTAAGACGGGTAAAAACCATGATATATCAGGAATCATCCCAACCTCTCCTACAGAAGCACAAATGTTGAGATTCCTCAGGATCAAGTGTATCCCGCTCTTGCATGAACACATAACCAGCAGTTTTAGCCTAAGCAGTTTGTGCCGGGTGTTTCCCAGCAAAACTCCCAATACAACAACTTCCAAGGAAGTTACCATACTCCTCAAGCTCCTGTGAGTGCACCTATTCCAGCATCTCAGAATAATGAGTTGAAGAATATGATGAAGCAACTTCTAGAGGGGCATAAGAAGTGTTCTACTGACATAAACGCTAAAGTAGACGGCATGTACCATGATCTCAATGGGAAGGTTTCAACATTCTTTGCACATGTCAAGACTCTTGAGAATCAAGTAGCTCAAATATATTCAACTTCGAAGACACCAGTTGGTAACCCTCCAGGAAAAGTAGACTCCAACTCTAAGGAGCATTGTTATGAAGTCATGATTCAGTAGGAACATGAAGAAGCTGATATAGACCATCCTGAAGAAGAGCAGGTTGTTACCCTTGATGCCACTGTTGAGGATAAGGCTGCTGAGGATAATAAACCACTTTGTGTGGAGTTACCACCCTATGTTCCTAAGCTTACATTCCCGGATCGTTAGATGAGGAATAATAGAGAGAAGGAGTATGCACGCTTTGATGAGATAATGAAACAACTGCACATCAAACTCCCTCTTTTAGACCTGGTCCTGAAAATTCCACTCTACAGAAACCACTTGAAATATATTTTGTCTACCAAGAAGAGCATTGAAGAAGGAGTCATGATAATCTCCAATGGGAAAGAATATGTTCAGTTAGAGGAATCTGAGAGACAACAAAGAGGCACGGTGAAACTTACCAACAAGGTAGACGTGGCAGCAGAGACGGATATGGCTAATGTTGAATGCATTGCCAACATTTCAGCCGTTATTCCGAAGAAACTAGATGACCCAGGGAGTTTTGTATTACCTTGTCGGATTGAGAAATTCAGGTTTGAGAGATGCCTTTGTGACCTTGGAGCTAGTGTTAGTCTGATGCCTTTTTCTGTGTCAGAACGTTTAGGGATCACCAATTTCAAACCAACGAGGATCTCATTAGTACTTGATGATCCCTCTGTGTGTTTCCCTGTTGGTTTGGCAGAAGACGTACATGTGAGAGTTGGAATTTCTACATTCCAACTGATTTCACTGTCTTGAAGCTAGATAAGGAACCACATGATCCTCTCATCCTTGGTAGACCATTCTTGAACACTGCTGGAGCTGTGATCGATGTGAGGAACCGTAAGATAAACTGCAAATTGGAGACCATGATTTGGAGTTTGACATTAGAAAGACGATGAAGAACCCCACCATTGAAGGCCATGCATTTTCTAGTGACACTAATGATGAGTTTAGTGATGAGCATGAAAAGAAATGCATTGGATGGAGTGAGGCCAAAGAGTTCCTAAACAAGGATTCTCACTCTCCAATAATAGGAAGGGTATCTGTTTCGAGCGAGTGTAAGGGAACCTCGACAACTCTCTCCAGAGCTAGGAGTATTCTCACTTCTCAGTTTGAAGAAAAATGGCAAAAAGCTGTGAAATGGATTATGAGTAGAGTTATGAGGCCGAAGATGAATGATTGGGGAACTTGTTTTGGAGAAAGCTCCTCTTCTCTCACCTCTTGATCCATGCGAATAAGGTCAAGGTAATGACCTAAAACAAGCGCTTGGTGAAAGGCAACCCACTAGGTACTATGTATATACTTTTCATTTAGGTTTTTCTTTCTCTTCGTTTTTGATTATAAACGATTGGTCTGGCTGTCAGACTGATCGTTTTTAGTAAGATTTACCCATGTGTTTGTGTGATACAGATAGTGGGACCTACACATACCAAATCGATCGATCCTTCAAGTGGAACGATCGATCATTCTTGTCGGACATGTTTGAGACTCCCAGATCGATCGATCCTTCCCCGATCGATTGATCACTTTTACGGATTGGTTTGAGTCTTATAGAACGATTGATCCCTTGTGGAATGATCGTTCCCTTTTGCCAGACATACTTTCGAATGAACGATCGATCGATCCCACACCGATCGATCAATCACTCTTGCTAGATGGATTTTTGTCAGCCAGATCGATCGATCTATGAACCAGATCGATCGATCCATTGCACCGGATCAATTAATCCATTGCACCGGAACAATTTATATATATATTTTAGGTAGGAGCAGGAGATGTCACCCCGGTTAGAGCAAGAGCGTGAGCGTGAGTCCTCCTTATCATTACTGATTACTAGTAATATTTTTACGTTCCCCGTATTGTCCTTTGTTTTCTTTTCTTCTTTTTCATTTTCTATCATATATATCAGTGGCACTTCCTCTGGGTTTGTTTTCACACCGAGACGGTGTGAAACAAGTCTAAGGGAGGATGTCACTCGTTTACTGACGCTATCTTTCGTATGTTTTTTTATTTCTTTCGTTCTGATGTTTTATCGAGTCAAAAAAGTGTCTGTTTTATTGAGTCAAAACTTTGTCGAAACCTATGAGCTTTTCTCATGGAACTGCACCTTGCCTATTATCATTGTCTTATGATTGCTTCTGCATTGTTTAATGGATGATCTGAAAATGCTGGAAAATTCATGCCTCGACCACAATACGGTAATCCCTATCAATTTAGATGATGTGAGCTTAACCTTGCTTATTGGAACTTAAACTGGACTTGTTATATCTCACTTAGGGGCTTGATAATCATGTATTGGATTATATATTCAGAATGTAGACAATGGATAGCTAGACTCACCTTTAGTCTAGTACCTCACCCTGACCTTAGCCATGTTTCAAACTCCATGCATCTTTATGTCATTATCATTATGTGCAACCATGTGCAATAACTACTGAGTATACATACCTACATAGCTTTTTTTTTGTTAGGATTAAGTTGTGTAGTTTTTATGGATGAATTTATGAGTTGATTTAGTAGTTGTGATTGATGGTGATATATATGGGAATAAACTGAAAATATATGATTAAGTTACCGTTTGATGCAGCTTATATAAGACGAGAACCGGTTTCACTCCCCCACTCTATAAAAAAAACGAATTCAAACAAATAAGCTGGAAAAGGAGAAGGAAAGGAACTGGAAAAGTCAATTTTCTATCTTTAAGTTTTCAAAAGCATCAAGGGAACTTATAGTTTATGAAGGGTTGAGCTGGTTTGGTAATCTAGGCGAAAGGGAAGTTATGTACCTCTCAATTAGTATGTGTCTCACTGTGATTTTGCATAATGACTTGCATCCATTTGCATACGCAGGAAACCCTAAACACTTGAGCTACCAAAAACTGGCCTTAACACCTAGACCATAACATGTTTGATATTGCCTTTGTGAGAGTGCACGCATAACTTTAAATGTAAAAAGGTTGAGCTCGTAGACTCTGAAATTTCTTTGTGATTTCGGGGCTTAGTGTTGTTGCTATAGGTATGAAGAAGTACGGTGGTGTACAGTTTGATATTAACCCTGCATCGATAGTTTGCAGGAAATCAATTCAAGGCATGATCCCAAGAGATGAGTGAGTTTTCATGTTTTCAAACTTCTTCTGTCGATGAAAACTTTTGCTCTACTTGAGGACAAGCAAAGGTTTAAGTCGGGGGAAGTTGATATGGTGTGTTTTTAACGTCTTTCATTTTACGTTTTAGCGTCTTTTCTGAGTCCATTATGTTTTTGTAGCATCTCTTAGTGTCTTTTTGGTCTAGCTTGAGTGTTTTGCAGATTACGAGACATTATGCGGGAATATGACGTTTTTACATGTTTTACGAGACGTTTGCGAGACAAAGCGAGCGTGAAAAAGAGGAGACCAATCGATCCATACTAGGATCGATCCATCCAAGAGGCCGGATGGAAGAGGAGAGACCAATCGATCGATCCATTCCAGGATAGATCAGTAAAAACTTCCAGATAAAGAAAGAACCAAGGGATTGATCGATCCACAACACGAACGATCGATCGGACTTGCCGGAAGGGCTCAAGAGGAGGAGATCAATCGATCGGATCGTGCGATTCAACCTGATCTTATCTTATCTTTTATATATTTTTGGCAAAAGGGTATAAATACCCGAAAACCTAGATCATAATGATATATCATGGTTTTTACCCACTTTCAACCATGATATAAGTCCTTTTTCAGAGTCTTTTCAGTAGTTTTAGAGTCTTTCGAGTTCTTTTCAGGATATAGGCACATATGGAGCCAAATTGGATTATTGGAAGCTTTTGAAGCAATCTGTAGTTGAAGCAGTTCGGGGAGCTGAAGCTCAACATTGATCGACACCTGAGAAGCATCGATCGATGCCATTCATTTGGAAGAGACACAGATAAAGTTCCCAGCATCGATCGATACCACTTACAACATCGATCGATATCAGTGATCAGAACGCGCAACAAGACCCGAAGATAAACCAGAAGCTTTCCTTATTTTTAGATTAGACTCCAAAACGTGTTTTAACTATATAATTAGGTTTTTCAGCCTCCAAAACACACACTTGACTTTCTGGAGATAGAGTTTTTCTGCAATTGAGTTTTTGGGAGAAGAACCTTGAACCCTATTTGTATTTTTACTCTATTCTATTTATGATATCTATTTTATTCATGATGTTTGTCTCAATCACCATGTCTGAGTAGATTCCCTGTTAGGTTTAGGGTTGTTTAAAAGGTATTTGATGAATTATTAGATCTGATTTATTTGTTAAGGAATATCTATAGAGCTTTTCACCTAGACTTGAGATTAATGCTTATTCTAGCCTCGCGAACTAGAATCTGATGTTAGGTTGATTAATTGGCACGAAAGTGTGATTAGTTTCTCGAACTAGTGTTTGGTGAGCAAAAGACCTATTCGCAAAGAAATTTGGTTTAGGATTTTGTGAACAATTGAACTTGATCGTTAATGCTTGTTTGAATTTATAGAATTTGCAAAGAAATTTGGAATTCTAGGTTTAGACATAGATAGTTTTCGCAACGACAGTTGCTTTACTTTATATCTGTGTTTCAAGTTCAAAAGCGGATCTTATTTCATTCCTGACATTTGATCTGATCGATAATTCTGATTTGCCTGCAAACTTCCCTAGACCTAGCCTTTATCCCACTGATTTACTTCCTGGATTTAATTGTTTTGTTATTCTTAATTACATTCATTTAGCTTAGCTTAATTCATATTCTAGAATCTATTGAGTGATATCCTGAGTCTTTGTGGTTCGAACCCTATATACTATAGCTACTGCTTTAGTACTTTTAGAGTATTATCTTTGAGCATATCACATAACATGTTTGATATCCCCTTTGTGAGAATGCACACATGTTTAAAAGCTAAGTTCATTGACTTTGAGAGTTCCTTGCGATATCGGGATTTAGAGTATGGGGTGTTGACAAGTTCATGGTTAAGTACATAAAGTAGGTTTTGCTCTGACTAGTTCTAATGCAGTTCCTGGAAGGAACCCTCGTTGTAAGTATTTTCTGCATCCTATTCTTCTAATCATTTCTCCGGACTAGGGGTTTCTATTGTTTTTTACTTGAGGACAAGCAAAGATTCAAGTCTTGAGGGATGTGATTACCCCTAATTTTACTGATTTTATTAGGTCTTTTTATAAGTATTCTTGCGTCTTTTCACCGCAATGATGAGGACATCGAGGCTGAAGACGAGATTCCTATAGAAGACCTTGAAGATGCTTCTGTTATTCAAGACATTACCACAATGAGAGAGCCGCCAAGAACTTGTTCGGGAACTAAAAAACTAAGAGGATTATTCAACAAGGCAGTTCAAGGCTTCCTAGCTCAAGACTTGAAGATATTTTTCTCAATTCAGCCCGTCTAAGCTTGTCAGAGATCAGCCCATGAAGAGAGACTATGAAATTCGACCAAGCCTTCTCATTTTCGACCAGCCCACTATAAGGTATGTATTTCATTAAAATATATTGTGTTTGCTCATTTTGCAGGTCCATTAGAAGATAGGTTTATTTTATTTCATAGTTTGTATTAGGTGTTATTTGCACCGAGTTGGTCCGCCATAGAGCTCCCCCGAGAGGAAGAGCCAGCCGACGATGAGGACAATGACCACATCCTCGACGCCAGAGCAAGGCAGGAGGAACCAGCATGCTCAACACCCCGACCAGAAGGAGAAGTTTAACGGGGGATTCAAGGACATGAACTAACTGTTCCTACTTTTGCAGGAAGAGTTAATCCGCAAGCCTACCATGACTGGAAGAGACGCATGGAGTACTCTTCGACTACTACGAGTACAATGACCGAAGAAGATAGCCTTGCTTCACTCAGGCTCACAGACACGCCTTATCCTGGTGGGATCGAGAAACCGAGGACCGAAGGAGAACCTTTCGAGCAGATCACAACTTGGACAGCCATGAAGTTCACTTCAGGAGGCGATTTGTTCCACTCACTATCACCGGGAGATGCAGCGACATTCAGACAACTCTCCCAAAAGACTAAGAGTGTGGAGGAATAACTTTGAAGAGTTCGAGCAGCTCAGAAAAGAATGGCATTAGATGAGAGTGAAGAAGTGCTCATGGGTCACTTACATTGATGGACTCAATGATCGCATAGCCAGAAAGGTAGAACGCCAACCTTGTCATGATCTTAATGAGTTATTACATGTAGCTGTGCAGGCAAACAGGGAATCAAAAGAAGGCTGCAGACCAGCCGCTCTAGAACCAGTCAATGGAGCCACTACTCTCTAGACCCATGGAAGCACACCCCAGCCCAGTAGCAATTGACAAAGGCAAAGCGTTGGCAACAAAATGTTCAGGAGAGGAGACCAGCCATGAGGCGCCTAAAAAACCGTCAGCGAATCAGGTAAGTCCTCTGTTCTAATCCTCGAGCTAGAGACACATAACTTGTTTCAAAGTGTCAGGGAAAGGAATTATAGCAAGGGAGTGCCCTAATAACAGCGAGTTAATGATCCTTACACAAGAGGGAGAGTATGATCCCAAGACGAGGAGGAGACCATGGAGATTGTTGATTCAGAGGAGGAGATAGCTTACACCGGAGACAGGCGACATGCTAGTTGTCTAGCAAGGCTCTAAGTGCCATGAGTGATCCTGACACCCTCAAGAGAGAGAATTTATTCTTTACTCGTGTATCAGTCCAAAACAAGGTATGTAGTCTAATTATAGATGGAGGTTCTTGTACTAACGCTGCAAGTCAGTTTCTTATTGATAGCTAGGACTGAAGACAAGCCCCATCCAGACATATCGACTAAGATGGTTCGACTCCAACACGACATCGAGTCCAAAGCAAGTTTAAAGTGCCTTTCAGATAGGCAAGTATGAGGAATGAGGTTCTGTGGATGTAGTTCCACATGCATTAGGAACACCTCTTGCTCGGTGCCCACAGGCAGTTCGACAGAGAAGTCGTGCACAATGGTGCACCAACACCCACTCTCCTCACATTTCAGAAACGCAAGTTTTGCTTGCCCATTGGTAGGTACTGATTTGCACTAAAGCTATCTAATTAGTAGGCTAAGATGGACTCCGTAAGAGTAAGACTAACCTCTACATTACCCTTAGTACCAATCTATAAAGCTCTAAACATAGACATGAAACGGTGCTACTAATGGTGTTTTAGAGATGTCTTCTTACAGATCACAGGAAATAGTTCTTCCCGCAGAGTCACTCTCATACTTGACCAGGTCAAGATGTATTATCCTGAGAGAAAATACCAGCTGGATTACCACCTCATAAAGAGGGATCGAACATCAGATGATACTGCGTTCCCGGAGCGCCTTGCCCACAGCAGACCACCATAGCACGGGTGAATCCGACAGAGCCAAGGAATTGGCAACAGGTTCAGGACTTAATGGTGATAGAGAAAGCTAACATAAGTAGACATCCTAAGTCTTGTGCCGTCCGCCTTCTGCTAGCTGCCCAGTGATGGGACTGGCGACTGACTTTAGTATTGCGTCGAATAACAATCATCCATCAAATACCGACACCCCATTACACATTCAGTTAGATGACATGCTTGATGAACTATCTGGCTCTAAATGTGTTTCTAAAATTGATCTCAGGGCGGATACCATCAATTAGAATGAAGGAAGGAGACGAATGGAAGACACCTTCAAGAACCAAGCAGGTCTGTACGAGTGTGGTCATGCCATTTGGTACTCACCCACGCCCCCAGCACTTTCATTGCGACTATGAACCATGTCTTAAGGCATATATCAGTAAGTTTGTAGTGGTGTATTTTGATGACTATATACTTGTTTATAGCAACATCATTCGAAGAACATTTACTGCATCTGAGACTGTTCTGGAAACACTTCGAAAGGAAGGCCTGATATGGGAACCTTAAGAGTGTTCCTTCTGCACTAACGAAGTAGTTTTCCCTAGGTTTTGTTGTAAGCTCTCAGGATTACAGGTGGATCAAAAGAGAAGATCAAAGCTATACAAGACTGGCCTGCACACCAACCAGCATAGGCCACGTGAGGAGCTTCCACGACTAGCAAGCTTCTATAGGCAATTTGTTTAAAGACTTCAGCACAGTAGCTCTGCCCCTCTCACAGCCGTATCAAGAAGGACATTGCCTTCAAATGGACCAGCCCAGGTAAGAGCTTTACACAGCCTTAAAAACTCTTTTAACAAATGCACCTGTTTTAGTTTTGCCTAACTTTGGACAAAACTTTGAGGTGAATGTGAATGCTATCATGGACTATGTATTGGAGCCTGTCTCACTCAAGGCTCAGACACCAGTAGCTTACTTCAGCGAAACTAATTGTAAGCGTAGCCTGAACTACGCCAACCTACGACAAGGAGCTGTACAGCCTTGGTCAGTATAACGTTAGAAACTGTGAGCACGTAGCTATTGTCAAAGAGATTGTCATCCACACTGATCATGAGACAGTATGAAAGGTATTTGAAGAGGTTCAGGGCCCTAAAACCAAGAAATAGCCCCCAGGTGGCAGGACAATTGAAACGCCAGCTAATTGGATTGGGGGGAAAAATCCAGTTTCCATTATATCATCAAGTACAAGAAGCGGGCAAAGGAGAATGTAGTAGCAGGATGCGCTATCTAGAAGGCATCTAGCTTGATCTCGACATTGGAGGCTAAGGTTCTAGGATTCGAGCACCTGAAGGACGCCTACAAAGACAGATCCAGACTTGCAGCCCCAATCTATCAGAAATGCACCCAAACACCGCACAGGTTCTTACTATATCCAACAGATTATCGTTTAGAGAAGAAACGTTTGTGCATTCCGCAGGATCTATGCGAGATTATGCTTGATCTAAAGGGCACATTGGGGTGACTTATGAGGACAACTCTGAGTTGATAAAACTCTAAGTGTAACTCGTGAGAGCATTTCTTCTGGCCCCAAGCCTTAAGAAGATGTGGAGCGATTCTGATTGCTAAGTGCTTGTGACATGTCTGAAAGCTAAATCCAGTTCACATCCATGAGTTTATACATGCCTCTTCTTATTCCTACTATGCCTTGGTAGATATTAGCATGGATTAGTTTTTAGGCTTACCCAAAATCCGAGGAAAGGATTCTATTTTTGTTGTAGTGGACCAGTTTTCAAGATGGCGCACTTCATCTCCCTGTGCCAAGGCTAATGACGCCACTGCAAACAGCAATCCTCTTTTCATAGAAGTAGTTCGTCTGCATGGGATTCCAAGACAACCTAGTTTCAGACCGCGATAACAAAGTTTTCTAAGTCACTTCTGGAGAGTTCGTTGAAGAAACTGGCACCAAACTGCTATTCTCCCGCACGAACGTGCCGATCCTAGCACAGATGGACAAACAGAGGTAGTCCAACAGAACCACTCCGACTCTTTTGAGAGCCACGTTGGTAAGCAATTTCGGAACGGTTAGGACTGTATTACCTTTGTTTAATTTGCTTATAATCTACCGCTTAACGTCACTCTGCTACTCAAAAGTCTGTCCTCTTTTTGAGATTTGTTGTATAGGCTTTTAAAGCCAGATACGGCCTTTTAGAACTTTGTTCCAAGTTGGCCACCTTAGACGTTACAAACTCAGGATGGAGAAATCTAAGGTAGAAATCATTAAGAAGCCTGCACCAGATTAAAGTGAAAGGAACATTGAGCAGAAAACACAGCTTTAAGTACAAGCGAGTCTGCAGACAGTGGACGCAACAGGAGCTCATCTTCAATCACCTGGAGATTGGGTCTGGTTTGCACATGGCGACCAGAGAGGTTTCCAAACCCAGAGGAAGAAAGAAGCTGTCACCTAGAGGAGCTAGCCATTTCCAGAGTTCTGGAGAGGATAACAACAATGCCTACAAGCTGGACCTCCAGGTGAGTTAACAATTTCCCCAGTGTTCATGTATCTGACTGCTTCCTTATCAAATTGCAGATGATGAAGTTCTGAGGTCAGAACCTCCTTGAAAGAGGGAGGGAATGACCTTGTGTGGCGACTCCATCTTCACCATCGACCCATCCTCCATTCGTTCATACATCCATCCAACTTCGAAGACGGCTTGAGACCTCAGTCCACCTTCTCCGACCTCATCCACTAGCTCGTTGCATCCTTAGAACATTCATCATCTATCCTCATTCATCCACCTTCCGCATCTTACATCATTTGGTATCAGAGCTAAAAGCTCCTATCAAACCCAGGTTGTGTTCTTCCAACCTTTATCTTTTCTAATTTTCTGTTTTTGTTGTTTAATTCTCATTAAATCGAAAACCAAAATAAAAATCGTTTGTTTCAGTTCTTTTCAAGTTTCTTGCTATTTGCTTCTGCATCCATAAACATAAAATCAAAATAAAGAATTCATTTGCTTTAGATTGTTATTGTTTCAGTTTAAGTTTAGTTTCATTGATAAAAAGAGAAAAAAAAAAATCCATAAAAAACAGTTTGTTTCTGTTTCGATTGCTACTTGTTTATTTGCTTCATTCGTTGTTGTTTTGTTTTTGCTCAATCGTTTATTAGTCATTCATCATTCGATCTCTTGTTAGGGTTTGTTGCTTGTCTCTCTTAATTCGTTTGCTGTCCTTGTTGCATTCGTTGTCTCATTCTTCTTTGATCTGTCGTTTCTCTTGTGTTAGTTTTGTTTCCTTGTTCGTTCCTCCATTAGACTTGTGTAGTTCGATCTGTCTTGTGTCCTGTTCGTTTGTGTTGCTTTCTTTGTTTAGTCGCTTTTGTTAGTTTGGTCGTTTGTCTTGTTTGGTCGTTGTCTAGGTTGTTAGTTCTGGTTGTTTTCTTTTGTCGCTTGCTTCTGATTAGGTCTAGGTTTTGTGTCTTTGGTTAGGGTTAGCTTAATTACTCGGTTTAGTTAAATTAATTTGGTTTAGTTTAATTATTTTCGGGTTTAATTTAAATTGTTGGTTTAGTTAAATTAATTTGGTTTAGTTTAATTATTTTCGGGTTTAATTTAAATTGTTGGTTTAGCTAGATTTGTTTGGTTTAAATTAAGTAGGTTTGGTTTAAGTTTAATTTCGTTTGGGTTAACTTAATTTGCTGGTTTATTTTTATTTTGTGGTTTAGTTTGGTTATCATTTAATTATTTATAATTTTTCGGTTTATAATTCTTGGCTTATTCAATTATGTTCCCTAGTCCCTTGATCGCTTTTCCGAGTGTTTGCAGGACCAGGTTTAACATGGCAGGAGTAGATGCCTACCCCAACATTGCCTTGCTAGAAGCTCTTCAAAACATGAAGAACGACTTAGCCGCTCAGATTGGACGAATCGAGCAAAAGCAAAGGAGTGTCACCTAGAAGCTCCCCCGAGAGGAAGAGCCCAGCCGACGATGAGGACAATGGAACATACATCCCGACGCCAGAGCAGGGAGGAGGAACCAGCATGCTCAACACACCCGACCAGAAAGAGAGGGTTAACGAGGATTCAAGGACGTGAAACTAACTGTTCCTATTTTGCAGGAAGAGTTAATCCGCAAGCCTACCCTGGATGGGAGAGACGCATGAGTACATCTTCGACTACTACGAGTACAATGACCGAAGGAAGATAGCCCTGCTTCAGCTCAAGCTCACAGACCACGCTTATCCTGTGGGATCGAGAAACCCGAGGACCGAAGGAGAATACCGTTTCGAGCAGATCACAACTTGGACAGCCATGAGTTCAACTTCAGGAGTGGCGATTTGTTCCACCTCACCTATCACCAAGGTAGATGCAGCGACAATTCAGCCAACTTCTCCAATAAGACTAAGAGTGTGGGGGAATACTTGACGAGTTCGAGGGCAGCTTCAGAAATACGAATGGCATTAGAAAGATGAGAGTGAAGAAGTGGCTCATTGGGTACTGTCATTGATGACTCAATGATCGTCAAGCCAGAAAGGTAGAACGCCAACCCTTGTCATGATCTTAATGAGTTATTACATGTAGCTGTAGCGGGCATAACAAAGAATCAAAAAAGAAGGCTGTCAGCAACACAGCTCGCTCTAAGACCCAGTCAATGGAGCACACTATCCTAGAAACCAAGTGAACACACCCAGCCAGTAAGCAGTTGACAAAGGCAAAGTGTGGCACAAAATGGTTCAGCGAGAGGAGACCAGCCTAATGAGGCGCCTAAAAACAACCCAGCAGGAAATCCAGGTAAGGTCCTCTGTTCCTAATCCTCGAGCTTAGAGACCATAATTGTTTCAAAGTGATCAGGGAAAGGGATCACTATGCAAGTGGAGTGCCCTCCAACCGCGAGTTAATGATCCGTTACACAAGAGGGAGGTTGAAATCCCAAGACGAGGAGGAGACCAAGGAGATTGCTGATTTCAGAGGAGGAGATAGCTTTACCGGAGACAGGCGACATAGCCTAGTTGTCTGCAGAGCTCTAAGTGCCATGAGTGATCTGACAACCTCAGAGGAGAGAATTTATTCTTTAACTCGTGTTCAGTCCAGAACAAGGTGAATGTAGTCTAATTATAGATGGAGGTCTGTACTAACGCTGCAAGTCGGTTTCTTGTTGATAAGGCTAGGCTGAATGACAAGCCCATCACGGACCATATCGACTAAGTGGTTAGACTCCAACACCGATCATCAGAGTCCAAAAGCAAGTAAAGTGCCCTTCAGAAATAGGCAAGTATGAGGATGAGGTTCTGTGAGAGTGTAGTTCCCATGCAGTAGGGACACCTCTGCTCGGCCGCACCCATGGCAGTATCGACAGAGAATCGTGCAACGAATGGTTGCGACCAACACAAACACTCCCTCAACATTTTCAGAAACGCAAGTTTTGGCTTGCCCACATTGTCGGCCTC
>SMJT01000205.1:0-81268 GCA_004349715.1 Crucihimalaya himalaica | reverse complement strand
ATATGTATGCTACTACACTGTGGGTTCGGTTTTAACTACGTTGTAATTAAAATAAACGCTGCCTCTCGGTCGTCCAGATACATAGAGTTGGTGCCGATGTACTTAACAAAATCTAGCTAATGAGAGGCATCATCCATTAAATCTATGTTAACGGTGGCGCATTACTATGTTAGTTAATACGCTTAATTTATATTGGTTGATTCCTTTTATTATTTATAAAAAAAAACGGGAGAATAATGTACTGATAGCCTAGTTAATTTCAAAGTTAGAAATTAATCAAATAAATTCCATTATTTGCGTATTATGTTTACGTTTACTATCTGTATTTTTATTGCTTTATTTGTCTTATTTTGACACAAACTACTTTTTATGAACACTTGCATGATATAAATATTTTTGGGTGGTGAAAATGATCAGAAAAGAAAAAATAAAACACTCAGGAGGAAAAAATATTTGTTTCCTACGCCATAATGTAGAAATCGGATATTTAGCGCTATCTAGTAGGTTATGACTTTCTCGTTTTCTCGGGGAAAAATAGCCTCTAGGGAAATATCCCGTGGAAAATTGAAAGTAGGTCGGAAAATCGTTTAAAGAATTTTGATATAATGTTCGTAGGGAAAGACGTAGGAAAACCAGTGGTATGAAGTCAGGTAGGAAAATCGTTAGGGAAAACTTAAGGTGAAAATATCCGTTTACGGAAATGGAAGGTAGGGAAAATCGCAGGATTCAGTTAATTACTACGTCCGTATGTTCGGTTAGAAAATATCGTAGGATTGTTGGTAAGAAAATCAGTAAAGAACGCGTTAAACATTCCCTACCAATTTTCCGTTAGGAACAATTAGTTGTCGTAGGGAAAGTGTAAGAGGAACTCTATTTCATAGGCTCGTAGGAAAATGGTCTAGTAGGAATTATAAATTAAAATTTTTAAAAAAAAAAACACGATTATTTTCTAAATTGCCTTATAGATTAATTGTTTTTTAAAATGCTTTTAATAAATGTAATTGTAACTTTATTTGTTATAAATAACAGTCAGTAACAAATGTTATGAATAACAATACAAGTTAACAATGCCACAATGAATAGGCATAACAAATGCAATCGGTTTTTGAATAACAATAACAGTAAAAAAAAATCAGAAAGCAAATGAAGGGAAAAATAAGGAAAAATTAGTTTGATATGATTTTGATTTTAAAGAGGACACGTTACAGGCTGCGTCTACGTCTTCATCTGATCTCGGTTGTGTGAAGAAGTTGTGGCGTGGGTCGGAAACTTCATCGAGGAACAGCTTCTTGCCGCTAGGAAGATATTGATCTGAACATCCGTCCTCTACTTTCACGTTCTTAGCGTCTTGCATCTTCTCCGAAACACGTCCTCCTGTTCTAGCTTTCTCGAGTGTAGATGTTGAGAGGCATCCGTATCAATAACGGCAACCCCAAAACGACCATCTTTAACTTGCGGGACCTGCCTGGAAACATTAAAAACCAAACAAAAAGTAAGAAAAAACAATACGAGAGTAATAGTATATCCACACCTCGTTACACCAAAGAAGACAAACAAGTATGAACTATGAAGTTTTATTAGAACTGTTGATATATCTATTTATATGTGAACTGTAATATATATGTCGTGTGAAACTATTCACAAGTTTATGTGTGAACTGTGATATAGAACTTATGAATTAACCCAGATATTGGAATGTACAACTTAATCTAAATCCGGAAAAGAAAAAAAAAAAAAAAGAAAAAAAAAAAAATATCAAACAGGAACTTACTTCAAAGCATTTAATGAGCTGATTCTTAAAGCAGTTAATGTCGTGGTTTGAGTTGACCCCTATTCCCAGCTGCTTCTCTGAGGAGCCACAAGTTTTCCTTCCATGTTTTAGTTGAAATGCATCCGTACTGTCCTGACAATATGGACATGACAGTCTCCCATGGATTGTCCACCCAGATAACATCCCGTACGCTGGGAAATCACTAATGGTCCACATTAGAACTGCTCGCATCATAAAATTCTGCTGACAAGAAACATCATATGCTTTAACACCGTACTCCCATAAACCTTGTAACTCATGAATCAAAGGTTGTAAGAACACATCTAGGGATCGCTTTGGGTGCTCTGGACCAGGAACAAGGATGCTAAGAAACAGAAACTCTCGCTTCATGCACAAGGAGGGCGGCAAATTGTAAGGGGTGAGAATGACTGCCCACAAAGAATATTGCCTCCCATGGTTCCCAAATGGATTGAAACCATCAGTGCATAGGCCCAGGTATACATTTCTACTCTCAGATGCAAAACATGGATAAAGTAACTGAAAGTATTTCCAAGCCTCTGCATCTGAGGGATGCTCGATTTTGAAATGAATGATCTTCGTGCCATCGCATACCCTGAGCAGTGCGCTCCGCTTGATATAACCTCTTCAATCGTTCTGCTAGGGGCAAAAACTACATACGTTTAAATGCCACTTGAGTCCTTCCACCGGGATTCTGAAATCGAGGTTTTCCACAAAATCGACAATTCAAGAGGCGTTCATCTGATTTCCAGTAAATCATACAGTTATCAATACAAACATCTATCATCTGATATGGTAAACCAAGACCAGACACAAGCTTCTCAATTTCATAATAAGAAGCCGGAGACAAATTGCCTTCTGGCAATATATCTTTCACAAAATCCGCCCAAGCATCAACACAATCTTCAGACATATTATAATCCGTCTTGATATTCATCATCCTTGTTGCTGCTGACAAAGGGGAATGACCTTCCCTACAACCTTCATATAATGGATTCTTCGAAGCATGTAACATATCAAAAAACTTTCTAGCTTCTGAATTTGGCTCTTCTCCTCTATTTTCTTCTTCCGGAAATGACTGCATATTTTCCCTATATGCATCATAAACCATAAGAAGAGTGCCCACGTTCTCTTCAGCCATTCTTCCTTCTTCTAATATTTCTGGCTCATATCCACTACTACTACCCACGTGGTATCCACTACTACTACCCACGTGGTATCCACTACTACTACCCATGTTGTATGTATCATTTTCTCAGTGATAATATCAGACCTTATAAGTAGGCATAATCCCATATCTAAATAAGTGTAACCACACAACATCTTTTCTGAGAAACTTCCTATTATCACAACTTTGACAAGGACAAAAGAGCATACCGCTTTCTAGGCACGTGGGCTGATTTGTTGCGAATTCCATAAATTCTTGGAGTCCAGCTGCGTATTCTCTCGTATGTGTCCCGGTACTTGAGTCATATCTCTCTTTCTCCATCCATGCCCGTATTTTTCTTATATTTGATGAAAAAAGAAAAAAAAATCACAGACGGTTTAATATTTTTTTCCCGACCCCCTACAAAAACGGTTATTTTTCCCCACATGTTTTTTTTATTTCTCTCTCAAAAAAAATCAAAATTTTTTTTTTATTTTCCCCACGAATAGTCGAAAAATTTGATTGATTGCGATACAAATTTTAGAAGTGAGGGTGGTGTATTTATAATTGAAATTTCCTACAATTTTCCTACGGATTTCCTACCAAAAAAAAAAAAACATTTTCACCTAACCTACCTACTCCACCTACTTAACGATTTTTGAAACGTGTGAAAATATACCTACGCTTTTCCTACGGATTTCTGACGAAAATAAACCTACGCAAGGTTTCGTAGGATTTTGGAAGGTAAAAGTCCTACCACTTTCCTTCCACTTAATTTCCTACGAAATTCCTTCCACGTTTCCTACCAACCGTGTTCGAAGGAATGTGGAAGGAGATTTTCCTACGACATACCGACGACATATCTACGAATTACCATCGAATATTTTTCGTAGGATAGTGGTAGGTAAATTTCCTACCAGCTTCCTTCCAACTTATTTCCTACGACTTTCCTTCCATTTTTCTACCCGTTTTCCTACGCGACTTGTCGTCGTTGGGTATGCGAAGGAAAGTTCCTACGGTTTTTCCGACGATAGTGTTTCGTAGGAATTTTTCTGACGAAATTCCTACGCCATTTACTTAGCGTCAAAGTTTCTTAGGTTTGTCGTAGGAAATATTTCCTACGCAATATTTCGTAGGAAATGTCGTAGGAAAACAATCTTTTTCTTGTAGTGATAGAACTTATGAAATAAGAACTGAATTTTATTAATTAAGAAACAAGATCTGTGTTAAACACTCACACGTTTAAATACTAGACTCGATCTACTTATACAAGATGAAACATTGTTTTGAAAAAAACATGACTGTTTGAAAAGACATGATTGTGTAAATAAAACAACACAACTATACGAATACAATTCGTGACCCTTGATAAAATGACTAACTTATGTAAATGTAACTTTATTTTATATGAGATATGATTATATATAACACTCCCCTTAATCATATCTCGGCTTTACTCCAATCTTCCTCCTAAGATCTTCAAACCTTGAAACACTTAATACTTTTGTGAGGATATCTGCAAGTTGATCTCCGCCCTTGCAATAGTCGAGTTGAATGAGTCATTTGTGTTCGGCTTCACGTACAAAATGGTACTTGATCTCAATGTGTTTTGTTCTTGTATGCTACACCGGGTTCTTACCAATGGCTATGGCCGATTTGTTATCACGATATATCTTCAATCCTTCTTCGGTCGTAAACCTGATTTCCTTCACCAATCTTTGTAGCCAAATGGCATGGTTTGCTGCTGAACATAATGCGATGTACTCCGCTTCAGCAGTGGATTATGCTACGGTTTTCTGTTTGTTGAATTGCCAACAAAACATTGCCGATCCTAGTGTGAATACATAACCTGATGTACTCTTCTTATCTTCAATCGATCCACCCCAATCACTATCTGAATATTCATGAAACTTCGGTTTTTCTACACTTTTAAATTGATCTCCAAACTTCGTTGTTCCTTTGATGTATCTTAGAACACATTTTGCTTCTTGATAATGTTTATTGAGTGGTGATGACATGTACCTTGATAAGTATGAACTAGCATACATGAGATCCGGCCTTGAAGCACACAAGTATAGAAGTCCTCCGACTATGCTTCTATACTTAGTTTCATCTTCAAACTTTCCTTCTTCTTCTTCACTTTTTCCATGAGGTAAAAGAGGCATCTTAACGCTTTTGCACTCCTTCATTCTGAACTTCTCTAGAAGTTTGTTAGCGTATTTCTCTTGTGATAGAAATACTCCATCTTTATCTTGGACAATTTCCATTCCAAGAAAATTTTTTAGTTCTCCTAGATCCGTCATTTCGAACTTTTGTTTCATATCATCCTTAAACTTGTTTATAAGTTTCAAGTTGTTTCCGGTGATGATTATATCATCTACGTATAGACTAATCACCAACACATCTTCCTTTGTCTTCTTCACGTATAACGCCGCGTCGTTGACACTTCTTTTGAAACCATTCTTCAAAAAGTAAGTGTCGATTCTCCCATACCATGCTCTTGGTGCTTGTTTTAAGCCGTAGAGTGCCTTGTGTAGCCTTAGAACCTTTCCTTCTTCTCCTTCTTGTACGAACCCTGGTGGTTGCTAAACATAAATCTCTTCTTGCAATTCTCCAATTTGAAATGCCGACTTAACATCCATTTGAAAGAGTTTCCATTTCTTTTGAGCAGCAACCGCCAATATAGTTTGAATGGTGTCATGCCTCGAACGGGAGCAAATGTTTCAAGATAATAGACTCCATATTTTTGAGTGAATCCTCTGGCCACTAACCTTGCTTTATGCTTTATAGGCTCTCCACTTGCATTTGTCTTTAAGCGATAAATCCATTTAACGCTTATTACATTCTTATCTTTTGGTTTCTTGATCATTTGCCACGTACCATTCTTCTCAATCATTTGAATCTCTTCTTTCATGGCTTCTCTCCATTCTTTTTTCTTTACGGCTTCATCAAATGTTTNTCTTCTTTCATGGCTTCTCTCCATTCTTTTTTCTTTACGGCTTCATCAAATGTTTGAGGTTCTTCATTCATCATTAGACATGCTTCATGTGTTTGAACCATCTACTCTAATTAATCGGTTTGTTGCATTATCTCATTGAGAGACCAAAATTTACTTGGTCTATTCGGAGATTTTTCTTCTCTTTCATCTTCAATTTGAGTGTCTACGACAACACTTGAACCTTGATCTTGTTGATCCTCTTGAGACTCGGTTTCATTTGATGAAAGATAGATCTTCTTCACTTCTTTCTTCCCCCAATCCCATCTCTTTTCTTCATCAAATTAATATCACATCTCGTGATATTTCTACTTTTTCTTCGTCTAACAAGAGCACTATATACCCTTTAAACTTGCTACTATAGCCTATGAATACACCACATTTGGACTTGACATCAAGTTTCTTCCTTTTTTATTCTGGTATATGCACATAGCATAAACTCCCAAACACTTTCAAATGTTCCACACTTGGTTTGCCTCCACTCCACTTCTCATTGGAGTTACGTCTTCTTCAAGAGACTTGGTAGGTAATAGATTCTGAATATAGTTTGATGTAACCACTACCTAAGCCCATAACTTGTTTGGGAGACCTCGATCCACAAGCATTGATCGGGCCATCTCCACTAGTGTTATATTCTTCCTTTCGGAGACACCATTCTGTTGTGGAGAGTATGGTGTTTTGATTTGCCTTTGAATCTCAGCCTTTTGACACAACTTGATGAACTCCTTGGATATGAATTCACCCCCACCATCTGTTCTAAGGTGCTTGATCTTTTTCCCAGATTGATTTTCGACCAACAACTTGAATGTCTTAAACTTTGAGAGGACTTCACTTTTGTTTTTAATGAAATACACTCAACTCATCCATGTATAATCATCAATAAACAATACAAAATATAATTGTTGCCACTCATAGATTCGTTTTGCATAGGACCGCAAACATCCGAGTGTATCAACTCCAATACTTCGCTTGTCTTTGTTTGAGACTTCTTAGGAAAACGTTTCCTTGCTAACTTTCCAATCTCACACGAGTCACATATTTCTTTTGTGATTTCAAACTTGAGAAGGTTATCTACAATCTTCACCGTTTACATCTTTTTTAATTTGTCAAAACTAGCATGCCCCAATCTTCTATGCCATAACTTGTCTTTGTTGACTTCTTTTTCATGCACAAGTAAAGCACTTACATCTGAGTTACTCCACTTAAATGGAAAACTCTTATGCTTCATCTTAATGTTCAATATCATTCTTCTTTGAGGATCATTGATGAGGCATTTATTGTTTTTAAATAAGACTTTGTATCCATTTGATATCATTTGAGAAACACTCAATAGATTTCTCGCTAAACCCGGCACTAGAAACACCTTTATGATGATCTTCTCTGCTTGGCTAGTCATCACTTGGATGTTTCCTTTTCCTACCGTAATTACACATTGACCATTCCCCACTTTGATTGGAACCTTTATACTCTGATCAAGAGTGATGAAGTATTTAACTTCCTTGGTTATATGGTTAGAGCACTCGCTGTCAACTAACCATGTTTCGTCATTTACTTTTGATGATGATTCTTTTTCAACCGCACTAAACAACATGTGACCCTCATTGTCCATGTCATCATCTGTTTTTTCTAGACTTAGATCCGCTCTCTCGGCTTTTTTAAGTTTGCAGTTCTTTGCTATATGTTCCGGTTTCTTACACACGAAACATTTTCTATCATTGTTCGCCACTGTTTGCGAAACAACACCTTTGTTCTTCTTCTTCCAACAATCACTCTCATTGTGATTTGTTACGTTTGGAGACGCCACACCATTTCTCGGCCTTCTTTTGACGCTTGTCTTCAAGTTTATTTCTTCCTTTTAAAACAAACTTTTCTCCATAGAACGCTCCTTTCGTTGATCGTTCTTCTCAGAGAGATACACGCTTCTCGTGTGCTTTCAAATTGCCTATCAATTCTGTAACTGACAGCACGGTCAAATCTTTAGTTTGTTCTAACACCACTACGATGCTATCAAACCTTTCACGAAGTGAAATCAGAATCTTTTGGACTATTTAATAGTCTGAGTTCTCTTCTCCATGAACTCTAAGTTGATTTCCCATCTCGAACAACTTTGTCGTGAAAGTGTTGACATTGTCACTTTCATTCATCTTCAAATTCTCATACTCCCTTCTAAGAGATTGAAGTTTTATTATCCTCACTTGAGGAGATCCTTGGAATTCCAACTCCAAAGCATTCCAAGCTTCTCTCGCGCTTGATGCGGGAGCGATTCTCGGAAATATTGAATTCGAGACTGGAGTTTGAAGAATTTACAATACCGTCAAATCCTTTAAAAATGCTTCATCACACCGAATCTTTTGTTGCACGGCTTCGAGACTGTGATCTCCTTGTGTTGGTGGGTTTGGAACTCCTCTTTCAACAATTTTTCACAGTTTCTTTGTCTGAAAAATATTTTCATCTTCATGCGCCAAAACCCATAATTCTCACCATTGAAAATCGGAGTCACAATATGTGACATCGTCTCCATCCTCTCTGTTTTCTATTAGAACTTTTGCATAAATTTTCTTGCTTTTGTTTTTGAATTTACCATTGGATCAGTAGAGCTTTGATACCAAGTTGATCTTTAAAACAGAGTATGAAATCGAAGAAAAAATATATAGCAGTTATGAAATAAGAACTGAATTTTTTTAATTAAGAAACAAGATCTGTGTTACACACTCACACGTTCAAAGACTAGACTCGATCTACTTATACAAGATGAAACATTGTTTGAAAAAGCATGACTGTTTAAAAAGATATGACTGTGTAAATAAAATAACACAACTATATGAATACAATTCGTGATCCTTGATAAAATAACTAACTTATGTAATTGTGACTTTCTCATAAGATATGATTATATATCAACAATGAAAGTGGACTCGAAGGCTAGCTAGGGTTGGTACTGCGGCTGCTAAAGTCGTCCACTTTTTTTGTTGGGTTTATGGGTCACTCTTTACGATACATCAAGTGCCCTTTTTCTTGATGTTTCCCTATTTTCACAAAATAATCAGAGATTTTTGAGATTTTCTATTGATAATATCTTAGAGATTTTTAACAATCGAAACCAAATGGAGACAATTTCATGTGGGTTGAATCTTTTTGATGTGCGGTGAGGATCTTAAGTCGCTATACGTGTACGTAGTCACGTTTAAAATTATTTATTGATGAGGTTTCATTTTGAACGACAATTATTACCAGAAGAAAACGACACTGTTCCTATTCGATCATGTTATTAATTGTCTTTGAAACAAAATATCATTATTATATCCAGCCATGAGTGGCCCATGAGCCTAAGCGGAAGTCACAAAATGATAACTTTTCTTCCCGGTTATATACTCACATACCCACAGATAGGTAACAAAGGTGACTAGCTTATAACACTCGTAATATCTGATCCATACTTTGAACTAGGGACATTCGAATCGGACATATATTCATTTAGTTTAGGGTTTTCAGTTTTTGGATTTTCAACAATGCAACATTTATCTTAGTACCAAGTAGCTTTTGGATAGGTGGAATGTGAAACATCGATCTCCAAGAGAGATTTAATCGCGACCTAATGATGCCGGATCCAAAACACTTAAGGATTTCTAAATAAATAAAAAGAATCGCTTTATTACTGTAAATTATAGTANTTTTCATACCCCAAAGGTCTAGTTTTGCATTTGTTTCAATTTGGGGTCTAGTTTTGCATTCAAACTCAATTTTTGGTCTAGTTTTAGCAATTCTCTCATTAAAAAATGTATTATTATTCGAATTGATTAATAAAATAAGTATTATTGTCTGGATCTTTCTTATTATATAAAGTAGAGTTTTTAAAGTTAGTAACTCGCAAAATCGCGACACGTGTCATGTTTATTGATTCCAGATTTTGACACGTGTTAAAAAAAATGCCAAAGAACTTATTATAAGGAAACTATACAAAAGATAATTACTTACCATTGTTCGGAAAACGAAAATTCTACAAAGAAAATATACAAATTACTAATTCGTTATAATAAACGTCCACAATTAAGAAAATTAAGAATAAAATTCCACAATTAAGATATAACAACACTAATTTATTTTTATGTCAATTTGAAAAATAAAAATGTCAAATATGATTAAAATAAAGGGTTTCTTGCTAAACTAGATCCTTATTTGAAGTCAATTCCAAAACTAGACCTCTTTTTTTTTTTTTCAAAATGCCTTAAAATACACTTCCAAACTTCTTTTTTCACAAAAATACCTAGCGCAGACTTCATAAGAGAAGTCTACTAGCTGGGTTTGAAAAATAATAACCCAAAGATTCTCACATAATTACGAAAATGCCATCTTCTTCAATAGCTCCCAACCACCATTACCAACAAAAATTGAGCTCTAAATGCTTCAACCAACTGAATTAAGAGATGTTAAAGCTCTATAATTAAGCTAAAAGCTCTATTTTTCTCGATCTCCTCTCTCATTCTCTCTCATTTCAACCATTAAACTCTAAAATCTCTTTCTCAAAATTCACTATCCTTAGATCTTGCGATTTACTAAGATTCATGCATAATAACGTTTGGATTTCTTGGGTATTGGTGGTGTGAGCAGTTCTTGGCCGTCGACGAAGCTAAAAACAAGATCAAACCGAAATTTGGTAATTTTTGCTTCATTTTCACTGATTTTTCAGAAGACAGACTTCTCAGGTGAAGTCTCAATAGTCAACTGGGGTTAGTTTTGCAATTGACTTTTAGCTTCACAGACTTCACGATGGAAGTCTCAAGTTCTCCTTTGAAAACAAAAAAAAACAGTCTTCAGACTTCATATGAAGTCTGTGTACATGAGGTTAGTTTTGCAATTGACCGTAAGTTTATTATTTTAGACTTCTCCTGTGAAGTCTGCGAAAAAAGAGGGTTAGTTTTGCCATTGACCTGAACAAAGACTTTTTATCAAGACTTCATCTGAAAAGTTTGCTTGAAAAAGGGGGTTACTTTTGCATTTGACCGAAATTTTGAAACATTGACTATTGAAAGACTTCTCAGATGAAGTCTGCAACCATCATAAATTCTGGGATTAAAAAAATCAAAAATTTTGGTCAATTGCAAAAGTAACCCTTTTTTAATTCTACTCAGACTTCTCACGCGAAGTCTCATGTAAAAGTCAAACTCTAGTCAATTGCAAAACTAGACCCTACTTTATGGGTAGACTTCGCCGGAGAAGTCTCTAAAGGCAAAAATATTTCATCATGGAAGTCTCATTATGTAATAGACTTCACATGCGAAGTCTCATACTGATGAGACTTCCCAAATGAAGTCTAATGAAAAAGTCAAAGATGTGGTCAATTGCAAAACTATACCCCAAACTCGTATAGACTTCTCAGACGAAGTCTCATTCTGTAGGAGATTTCGCCTATGAAGTCTCCTTAAAAAGTTAAAACCTGATCAATTGCAAAACTAGACCCCTACTTTCAGACTTCTCACTTTCAGACTTCTCAGGCGAAGTCTCCTCTGAATTGTTTAGCAGATTTCATCTGAGAAGTCTGTTGGGGAGACTTCATCCAAGAAGTCTCAAATGATAATTTTAGTAAAAATGAAATTTTAGCTTATTTGTAATTAATTATTTTTATTTTCTTGTCCTAACATGTGTGTTACGTATGGCTTTTGATGTTTTAAAAATTTGAACTATTTTTATCGTAAAATTATTTTTAAATTATTTTTCTTAACTTATTAGGTATTTAGCTTATTATATTTAGACTTCACTGAGGAAGTCTATTCGGAGACTTCGTTTGAGAAGTCCCTTGCACTAACATTTTGAAAAATGTATTTGTATCGTATTTATTTTATATTTTTGAGATTTTAATTGTTTTTCATATGTATTAGTTATTGTTGTTGTTTATGTATGAATTTCATATCTCAATGTGTTATATTCTGTCTTAAATCGATTTTATTAGTTTCTAGTAGTTATTTATTGCGAGACTTCACCTTTGAAGTTTCCTATCTAATTATGACTTGTTTTTTTTTGTTCCACTTTGCATTTCAGATGAACAAGAACAAAGTTTTGTCTAACGACTTTGCAACTTTATTTTTGTTAAATTAAAACTTGAAATTTAATATAATAGGTTTCTCAAGAAGTATTTTTTGTCAATATAACTTTTATTAATTGGAAATATCATTGTACAAGAGAGTTATAATGGATTACAATTGTTTGTTTTACATTTACAATATTATATGTAAGAAATAAATGCTACGGGAGCCTAGAACCGTTTCGGTGTGAAGTCTCATTGTCAAGTCTCGTTGTGAAGTCTCACTGTGAAGTCTGGGTGTGAAATTTCACAATGAAGTCTGGGTGTGAAGTCTCACAGTGAAATCTGGTTGTGAAGTCTCACACTGAAGTCTGGGTGTGAAGTCTTAAAGTGAAGTCTGGGTGTGAAGTCTCACAGTGAAGTCTGGTTGTGAAGTCTCACACTGAAGTCTACGTGTGAAGTCTCAAAGTGAAGTATGGGTGTGAAGTCTCACAGTGAAGTCTGGGTGTGAAGTCTCACCATGAAGTGTGGTTGTGAAGTCTCATCGTGAAGTGTGGTTGTGAAGTCTGGGTAAGAAGTCTCACAGTGAAGTCTGCGTCTCACAGTGAAGTGTCGTTGTGAAGTCTCACTGTGAAGTCTGGGTGTGAAATCTCACAATGAAGTATGGGTGTGAAGTCTCACAGTGAAGTATGGTTGTGAAGTCTCACAGTGAAGTATGGTTGTGAAGTCTCACAGTGAATTCTGGGTGTGAAGTCTCAAAGTGAAGTCTCGGTCTGAAGTCTCAGTGTAAATCTAGATCTGTAAAAAAAAAAAAGGGAAAAACAAAGACTCATATACAAACACAAAAATAACGCAAAAAAAAACTCAGATAAATTAACAAAAAAATTTAGAAATCATACTCAACATAAATTATTTAGACTTGAAATTCATAATGTATCCTCTAGATGAAATTCCAAAAAACAAATCATAAAGCACAGACAATTAAAAATTCAAATCTTAATTTTTGTTTGGAACATAAATTGTTGTATGAATCTAAAGAAAACAAACTTAACTATTTTCTTGTGGTGTTACGCCTCAGATCTGTAACAAGCATAAAAATATAAGTTAGTAGGATGAAGACGATGGTTAAAAAAATGCAGTAATAATGAGAGAGTGGTTAGTCAGATCTGAGGATGGAGAGAATAACACTTTTGAGGAGAGATTAATAACGACGAAAACGAAGAAAAAACAATAAAAGACGGTACGGTAGAGTGACATTGAAGATCGAGAGATCCTTGCTATTTTACAGATGTTTTAGAGAGAGAGAGAGAGAGAGAGAGAGAGAGAGAGAGAGAGAGAGAGAGAGAGAGAGAAAGAGAGAGAGAGAGAAAGAGAGAGAGCTCTGCCGTTTTTGAGAGAAATAGAGAGATTTGAGAAAAATAGAAAAAATGAGTTTATATATGGGAGGTCAAACTAGAGTTAGTTTAAAAATTCAGACTTCAATTTGAAATTTCAGACTTCACCTATGAAATTTGAATTTTTTCTATTTTTTTTTAATTTTTCAAATGTTTTTGAAAATTTCAAAATTTTTTGAAAATTATGAAATTTTTTGAAAATTTTGAATTTTTTTGAAATTTCAAACATTACCTTTGAAGTTTTAGACTTCACTTTTGAAATTTCAGATTTCATCTTTTAAATTTCAGACTTCACCTCTGAAATTCGAATAATTTTAAAAAAATTTGAGTTTTTTTGAATTTTTTCTAATTTTTTTTATTTTTTTTTAAATTGTTTTTGAAATTTTAGACTTCACCTTTGAAATACGAAATTTTTCAAAAAAGTTCGAATTTTTTTGAATATTTTCGATATTTTCTGAAAATTTTCAATATTTTTTGAAAATTTTTGAATTTTTTTGAATTTCAGACTTCACTTTTGAAATTTCAGACTTCTTCTTTTAAGTTTTAGACTTCACCTTTGAAGTTTTAGACTTCACCTTTGAAGTTTTAGACTTCACCTTTAAAGTTTTAGACTTCACCTCTGAAATTTTAGACTTCTACAAAGAAGTCTACGTTTACAAAATGTTACAGACTTCATACACGAAGTCTCCTATGAGACTTCACCCGAGATCCGAGAAATCAGAAGTCTGCGTTTACAAAATGTTACAGACTTCATACACGAAGTCTCCTATGAGACTTCACCCGAGATCCGAGAAATCTGTAAGCCCTAAACTCTAAAATTCTAATATTTTTTTCACTTTTTGTTAACAAATACTTACATTTGACATCAAAATAGTATAATATATCCAAAATCTAACAACTATATGAAAGATCGACATTTTATATCAAAAATATATAAACTTAAGTCTAACCCTAAAGATATATACATGGATTTTTACAAATTGGCAAACCCTAAACTTATTATGCTTCACATGGTTTACATAACATGGTTTAGTTTTATGAAATCTTATGAAATTCTATTTTTAAACCTTAGATTTTGATTTAAAATAATTTATTTATCAAAAAATTTGAACAAAATATTTTTTATAATTTTTTAATTTAAATTTAAGATTAAATTACAGTTGCAGACTTCGGTAGGGAAGTCTGTGACTATTAATGATTTTCTAAAACATAATAAACCTTACATGCTTTAATTTTATGAAGTTTCCAAAATTTTAATTTTTAAAGTTCATATTTGAATAATCTTATTTTTTGAAGAAAAAATTACATTGAATTATATTTTATTTTATTTTTAATTTAAATCTAAGGTTTAATCATGGTTTAGACTTCATGGATGTCATGAACGAAGTCTACTGTGAGACTTCGTTCATGAAGTCTCCTATGCGAGAAAGTTAGAACTGTAAAAACAGTTTCTGTTTTTTTGTTTGCAAATAAGGAGGTTAATGTAATTTCCCTACCCCAAAGGTCTAGTTTTGCATTTGTTTCAATTTGGGGTCTAGTTTTGCATTCAAACTCAATTTTGGATCTAGTTTTAGCAATTCCCCCTAAAATAAATAAATTTTATCTAAATAAAAATAAACCAAACTATATATAATCAAAATAAAAAAAAATTGTAACTTTGTTAGACTTTTATATTGGTTAATAATTTTGTATAGACGTTCTGAATATATTATTATGTATTTATTTTGTGGGTGATTTAGTTTTATTTTTTCAAATTTTATATTTTGATTTTTTCTTGTATATTCTAACATATTAGATTTTAATTCTACCTTCCCCGTATACGCATTACCTAATGGATTAGTTGATTCATAAAAGTAAAATTTTTATGAATAGCCAGGAACGATACGCTCCTTCTTTGATTTGGTAACATCTCAGAGCTGTCGTAGTGTTCTTGATGAGATCTCTTTCGAGATATTGAAGTCATGCGCTCGAGAAGTGATCTTTAGTTGACAAACTATTCTGTAAGCTTTTCTTCCTCTCCAACAATCTCTGGCCGTGTCGCGGTTTCTCTTTTCTGATCGCATGTTTCAGTGTCCTCATGATCTCAGAGAGAGACAAATGCAAATTCTTGGTTTTGTGTCTTCTCATCAGACGAGAATCTTCAGATATGTTATGTTCATTATCATCAACTTCTTGTGATGATCTCTTCTTCCTCCTCCTGAAAAAACCAGATATCCAGAATTCAACCGTATCGGTTCTCGCGACGGGACTGAGGTACGGTGGTTCATATCTGTCTCCGAAACCCTAAGTTCTCATTCGCGTTGCCAATTCCTGTTAATTTCCTTTCCTATCGATCTCTTTCTCTACCTTATCCCATGAGAACATTCATTCGAATTTATATATGTGTTTATTTCATTAGGTTTGATAGTTTGCTGCGGCGATTGTGTAAAACCAATAGTTTATAGGTAGAACAGAATTAGAAAACTGAAATCTGGAGAATCTGATATGAATGTTTTTTCTTTTTGTAGGGAAAAGATGAACACTTCGACGCAGAATGCTTTGCAATCGGGGCAAGACAATACAGAAAGCACAAGTATTGTTGAGAGAAGCTCAGATCCTAATCAGCAAAAGAATGGAGATGGAGCTCAGGATATCCAACCTGATGATGAAGAACCCTTTACATTGCCTCCTCCAACACCTCTCAAGTTCGCATACCTTCCTTTAGAGACCCCGATCACGTGCAAGGAGCTTGATGTTATTAAGCTCACAGCGCAGTTTGTGGCTGTCTATGGAGGTTATTTTCGGTTGAATTTGGAGAAGAGTCTGTTGATGAAACCTCAGCTTGAGCCCCATTTTCGGTTTATGAAGATGTCAAATGATATTAGCAAGCTATATTTTTCCTCCCGGCTTGTTCAAGGGTATGGGAGAGTCTTATTGCTTTCCCAAAAGATGAGGAATAGTGCTCCTAGTACGGCTACGGCTCCCGTTCTTGAGGGTTTTTTCAATCTTCTCAGTCAAGTTCTTGAAAGGAGGAGAATGAACAGGGAGTGGAGATGGCTATGATTGATTTGCATGCTTTTCAGGTTTTTGCTAACATGGAGTATAACGTCAGGCCACTACCAAAATACATGACTTCATTCACATCCCATGATATCCAACCTGATACTTCAACAGTTACTCATGATTCTGAACCTATCAGGTTCCCATTATTTCCTGAAGGGATCACGCACGAGGAGCTTGATACTATTAAGCTCACTGCGCAATTTGTGGCTGTTTATGGGATGGTTTTTTGGCAGGGTTTGATGGAGAGTCTGTTTACGAAACCTGAGCTTGAGCCCTATTTTCAGTTTATGAAGTCAACTGATAGCATGCACTGTTTTTACTCTGAGCTTGCTCTTGGATATATGAGAGTGTTACGGCCTTCCAGAACGCTGAAGGAGAAGAGTAGTAGTAAGGCAACCCTCCTTGAGGGTTTTTTCAACCTTTTTCGTCAACTGCTTGAAGGAGGGAGCGGAGATGGCTATGGTTGATTTGCATGCTTTTGAGTATATTGCTAACGCTGAGAATTCCCACTGGTCACCACTAGTTCCTGGATTCCTTTCAATACTGAAGAAACCACAACCGAAAATGCAGCCTCCACCTGAGGAACCAGAACCAAAGAGACAAAAGTTAGCACTTGTTCCGGAAGACCAGTTTCTTGCTCAAAACCCGGTAATGTCTTCTTCCGACTTTACTTTTTCTTGTTTTTCTATCCCTTCTGTGACTTAACTGGACTTGTTGTATCTAATTAGCAATCAGTCATACATTTCCAGGGTTCCTCTACGATCAGAGTGTCTGTTCCAAACTTCAATGATGGGCAAGTCATTGAGATAACAGTGCAGTCGTTGTCGGAAAACGTGGCAAGTTTGAAGGAGAAAATAGCAAACAAACTGGAGTTAAGTGGAAGAGCCGGGGTTTTAGAAGACAACAAGTCACTTGCACATTACAACGTTGGAACAGGAGACATCTTAACACTGTCTTTGTGAAAACTGAGGCAGGAGACATCCTAACTTTGACGCCTTGTGAAAAGTTAATATTAAAACCTGAATGTTGTGGACTTTAGAAGAAAATTACCATGATGAAGGCCCTATTGTTTTGTCTTGTCAGATTCATCTCTGCGTTTTTGTCTTCATATATGTCGAGCAAAATGTTTGGCATGTTCCTTAGCTCATGTATTCTTCTTCTCACTAGACTCATTCTCTTTCATTATTCTTTCTGTGATCACATCAGATTTATTATGAGCATTCTTGAGCCTCGCCATCGTCACTATCTGATTGCATTGTATAATAAAACATATTTTTTCGACAAGCTAATGATAATAATATGTTATTTTATAAATGTGAAATCGGAATAAATAGCAGTACAAGCGAATCCTTTCACCTACAGATAAGCATTTAGCTCGCCGACTGCAATCAATAGTGCGAGTCATTCTTCTTATCTTCACGGCGTCGAAGGGTGGTATCGATCTATCAGTAAGATAAGATTGAGATGGATAATGATGGGCGATCTTATTAGACTAGTCTTTACGAGGTTATCAGGGATTTAAACTTTTGCTACTTAACCTGATCCTAGTTCAACAATGCCTGCGTTAAGTTTGCATTCATTCTCTAGGTACAAGGAATTGTTTATCATAGGTTTTGTTGTTCTTGTATGTGAATGAATCCTCTGGGTTTTTTAGTGGTCTTATTTGATTAGGATTTTTGGTATCAGAATGACTTTGATTAGCCAAAAGAGATCAATGAAACTAACTTATCTCTATCTCTCTCTTAACTCAAGGTTCTTGGAGTTGAAAGAACAGCTACTTCACAGGAAATAAGAAAAGCGTATCATAAATTGGCGTTGCGGCTTCACCCAGATAAAAATCAGGATGATGAGGTGAAACACTTTTCTCTCAGTCTACTCTTGAGATTTATCTTGGGACTTTATATTTACATGAAAGTTCCGCTTTTTTATAATGCAGGAAGCTAAAGAGAAATTCCAGCAGCTGCAAAAAGTGATATCAATTCTTGGGGATAAAGAGAAAAGGGCTGTCTATGATCAAACTGGCTCCGTTGATGATGCTGTGAGTCTCTCTGTTTCTTGTTTTATCTCTGTGATTTTAATGGTTTTAGTGGAATCCCCTAACGCACATAAAGCAATCTCTATTACTACTTCCTCTGTTACTTCAGTTTGATCTCGTTAGGATCTTTCTGGCGATGCATTTGAGAATTTGCGGGATTTCTTCCAGGCCATGTACAAGAAGGTAGCTACAACTTTCACAAGTGATACCTTTTACACAACTACTTCTGCTGCTTACACTAACTTCTTCTTTTAGGTCACCGAAGCAGATATTGAAGAGTTTGAGGCAAACTACAGGGGATCTGAGTCAGAGAAGAAAGACTTACTTAAGCTATTCAAGAATTTTAAGGGTAAAATGAACAGGTAATTCATCATCCTTTGTTTTCGATATGGCTGAGGTTGTGGATTGATAATATATATTTCCTTCCCAGGTTATTCTGCTCAATGCTTTGCTCAGACCCCAAGCTTGATTCACACCGTTTCAAAGACATACTTGATGAGGCCATTGCAGTAGGTATTTTTCTTGCTGTAACTAGCATATATTTCTTGCAAGATTATATTTTCATGTAAAGACTCCTTGATGTAACGATATAAGTATTCCTTTTATTTGAACATTGATGACTGTTAATAAGCAATGGAATTGATGTTGTGCCTTCTCTGATTCGAGGATGAGTGTAAAATGTACCCTATACCTTGAGCTGAGTGTTTGATATTTCAGTGCCCATCTATATTTGCATCCTAATTCTCTGATTCTAGTTTTGTCTTGGTCTAGCTAAGATCCTGATCTGAAATAGTGAAACCTATATAAACGTTGGGAGACTTGCTGATTATTAGTTTGTTATGTACTACAACTGGTTTCCTTTTCAGGAGAAGTGAAATCAAGCAAGGCATATGAGAAATGGGCAAAGAAAATTTCAGAAACAAAACCACCCACCAGTCCATCGAGGAAGAGGCAGAAGTAAATTCTCTGCCTTTATTTCAAATTAGTTCCAACAATCAAACTTAACCCTGTTGTGACTTGTGACCACCTTGCTTCAATTTGCATATACTTGTAGGTCAGCGAATAATTCAGAGACAGATCTTTGCTTGTTGATTGCGCAGCGAAGAGATGCGAGGAAAGGGAAGGTGGATTCAATGTTTTCATCACTCATCTCTAGGTACGGTGGTAATGCTGAAGCAGAGCCCACTGAAGAAGAATTTGAAGCTGCCAAGAGAAGGATTGAAAGCAGAAGACCATCCAAGAAGTCGAGAGGAACGTAGATTAGTGTATTTTTAATGGAACAAGAATGTTTATTTTGTTTTAAAATTGCATTTATCTTCTTGAATTCGCAAATATTTCGGATCACTACATTATAATAAATAGAGGAAATATCTTGTTAATTTTGACGGTCTCCATAAAAGATGAAGTAGACCACATAGTTACACGATTTATCTAAAAGTTTCTTCTCATGAAAAACAAAAACAGGAGATACATTCATAAGATGGACGAGACTGAACCCAAACGGTAAAAGTTTCTTTTCTTTGACGAACTATCTTCTTCTCCAAGAAAGCAATTAGGGTTAATCTTTTGGAGTTCATCAGATTGCTTTGTCTACTTCATCCTCACCGTAGCTTTAGCTTTAGCTTTCATGGCCGTCTCCACCACTCTACGTTCACCTCAGATTCCGACACCACAATTCCCATTGCTTCTTCCTTTTCTTCGTCTTCCCTCTCATTAAACGCCTCAAACACTCTACGTATTAAGGATTAATATCCCACATCGGAAGTTGGAAGGGATCTTGACTAATATATAAGATATATGGGCCACTCCACTCATTGCCAATTGGTTTTGAGTTGGGAGCCCATAGTCTTAACATGGTATCAAAGCCCGAACACACGCTGACCCATTAATCTGGCCCATAATGTGGCCCGATCACCTTCACTAATTGATGGCCCAAAAGAAGGCTCAATTCTCGAGATAGCTAGAAGAGCATTATCTCGAGGGGGCGTGATGGATTCTGTCGAGATTAATGGCTAAAAGAGCTATTATCTCGAGGGGGCATGTGGAGAAAGATCCCACATCGGAAATATGGAAAGGGACTAAGTGATATATGATGGACATGGGTCACTCCACTCATTGCCAATTGGTTTTGAGTTGGAAGCCCATAGTCTTAACATGGTATCAGAGCCCGATCCATACAATCCAACCCGATCAGACCAAAGTTGGTCCAATTATCGATCAGGTCCGAAAGCCATCGATCCAAGCCCAAACGTATCGAGATTAATAGCCAAAGGAGCCATCATCTCGAGGGGGCGTATTAAGGATTAATATCCCACATCGGAAGTTGGAAGGGATCTTGACTAATATATAAGATATATGGGCCACTCCACTCATTGCCAATTGGTTTTGAGTTGGAAGCCCATAGTCTTAACATGGTATCAGAGCCCGATCCATACAATCCAACCCGATCAGACCAAAGTTGGTCCAATTATCGATCAGGTCCGAAAGCCATTGATCCAAGCCCAAACGTATCGAGATTAATAGCCAAAGGAGCCATCATCTCGAGGGGGCGTATTAAGGATTAATATCCCACATCGGAAGTTGGAAGGGATCTTGACTAATATATAAGATATATGGGCCACTCCACTCATTGCCAATTGGTTTTGAGTTGGAAGCCCATAGTCTTAACACTACGTCAATCCAATTTCAAAGCAATCGCCATTCGCCACTCTCCTCCACATCTCCCCCGAGATCTTCTTCTCCTTGTTGGAACTTCAATTTTGGACAAGTGGCTCCAGCCAACTTTCCGGCGACTTTTCCGGTGAGGTCCGTCACCGGAATGACCGGGTCTCGAAGTCTTTGGATTCCTCGTAATGAGCACTATAACATAGTGTAGTTACATGTAAAAATTGAAGTGAAATTAAATGAGAAATTGAACTCCAAAGTGGTTAGCTTGAAAGCTTATAAAGACTATATTAATAAGTCCCACATTGGTTGAGTGGAAAAATTCCCTCTAGTATATATGTGGTTACACTTATGAGAGTGTTCAACAACTAGATGGGAAGGGGAGACCATGGTGCTAGAGTTGGAGGGCCCTTATGCAAAAACACACGCTCGTGCGCGGGTCCGATGCCCGATTTCTTTTTGAGAAATTTTTTTATGCAACTTTGCTTAAAGATTTGACCAACTTAAAATCGAATTTTTGCATAATAAAAGCGATTAAATGATTGCTTTGACCGAGCCTTAATGGTGCGCGAGATTCTCTCCAGGTCGTGCGCCTCACTTAATGGACCACGATCTCCGCACGTTACAATCGCACAATCTCCCAACGTTTTTAAAAATAAAAACTCTCTCATTCGTTTCTTCTCCCATCGTTCTGAAAAACACAGAAAACTCTCTCCCACTTTTTCTTCTGCAAAAGTAAGTGTCTCAAGAGTATATCGTAGAAATCCAGTTCGCAGATTCCGTTTTTCGAGTGTTGCAAAAACGGTCTCACCGTAGTTGTATCCTGGGATTCATCATCTCATAAACCGCCACACTCTGGGAGATTGTTTGAATTAAGGAAAAATATCATATCTTGCCTCTACGAGTTTTTTCCTTAATTCGGTTTTATATTCGTGTTTTGTTCTCCAGATTTTTGCGGTTTAACAATCTTAATTTAAACAAAAATCTGTTTTTTCCTTATATCTCTAAACGGATTTACAAAACGCGAACAGTTTTTCAAAACCGATTTCAAAAAGTTTTCAAAACCGATACAAAACGAGTCTGCAAACGCTCTTTAGCGATTCTGTAGATAGTTTTCCAAACGGTATTTGCAACACATAAGACTTGGAAGTGATTTACGCGAAGGCCTTTTGGCAGTTTCTCGAAATACTCTATTTCTGATTGTTTGATCTTCAGGATCAACAAACAGTTTACGTGAAGGTCTTTTCTGGCAGTTTCACGAAACGTTACAAGCGGTTCTGGAATCTCTTTTGGTGATTTCCACAGTTTTAATTTAGTGATTTAATCGCTAAAATTAAAATCGCTTATTAAACGAATTTATTTAAATTATGATAATTAATTTATATTAATTTATCGAATTTATTTAAATTCTGCAAATTAATTTATATTAATTGTGCAAATTATTCGAATTAATTTATATTAATTCTGCAAATTAATTTATATTAATTGTGCAAATTATTCGAATTAATTTATATTAATTTCGTAAATTAATTTATTAAATTAATTGAGCGAATTAAATAATTATTCCAATTATTAATCATATTTATTTTTCTTAAGAAAAAAAAAAGTCTACCAGTGGTGAATTCAACCTGGCTGAGACAACGTGTGTCTAACGGGAATGGGTGAGCCCGACAAACCAAGATGGTCAGCCACTTGCTCCTCCAAAACCCGCAGATGTCCAGATCCAGTCTGTGCCATCCCAGGTGGTGATGCTGAGAAGTTTGATGGGAAAACTTTGACTCCTGGCAGCAGAAAGATGCATTTTTTTCTGTGCACGTTGAACTTCAGAAATACCTCACGGAGGAAAACCGTTTCTGGCTGCTGAAACAACAGATCCACATCTGGTGGCTAGCGTTGAAGCGTGGGTCACTCGGATTTCCTCTGCAAGGGATATATTCAGAACCGCCTGGAGGAGCCACTGTTAAGGTTTACCGCCACGCTCCAACTTCCAAGGCTCTCTGGCAACTCTGGAAAAAAAAGTACAAGAACGTACAATACAGGCGCGGGGAAAGCGGCCACGAGGAAGTTTCTCAGATACCAAATGGTGGACTCGAGGCCCATCATGGAGCAGGTTCATGAGTTACAGATGATCGTGCAAGAGATAGCAGATGAAGGAATGAAGGTATGTGACACCTCTATGTGAATGCCTCATCGACAAGCTACCCCCGAGTTGGAATGATTTCCAGTCCTATCTCGAGTTCAAGCAAAAGCCCACCTTTTTGCTTAACTTGATCGCCAGGCTTCAAAAACCAGTCAACTGAGCGCGAGAAGAGATTGGGGATCGCCTTCCCCATGATCATCACGCGAATGTTGCTGAATACAAGAAGAAGGGAAAAGCCCAGGTTGTGTACAACAACAAAGCTGTTGTGCCTGTCAAGGCCGTGCCAAACAGATGGCACCTTCAATCCTCCGTCGCTTTCAAGAAGCAAGGTGAAGGCAAAAGGTTCACTGGAAAGTGAACCACTGTTGGCAAGCTTGGTCACAAATCCGTGGATTGTCGCAGCAAGGCAAGAAGCAGCAAGAGTCAGGCTTTTTTGACCGAAGAAGACCTGTGTGCGGTGGTCACTGAGGCAAATGTGTTCATGACTGATGAAAACCCTTTGGAGTGGTTGGATGACACAGGTGCTACTACTCACATCTGCATGACAAAGACACTTTCAGCACTTATCAGAAGTTGCAGGCTTGACGAGAACCTGATGATGGGAAATGTGTCTCGCTCTAAGATTGTGGGAACCGGGAAGGTGGTCCTAGAAGATGACTTTTGAGGATGGCTGTCACCTCCTCTGAACGTGAAGCATTGCAGACATGAGAAGAATCTAATCTCCGGGACTCTGCTGAGCAAGCACGGTTTGCAACCAAACCTTTAGGCAAACAAGCTTGGATGAGAAAAATGGGTGTTTATTGGTAGGGGATTTGTTAAGGATGATCTTATCAAAATGAATGTTCAAACATGTTTTAAGAAAACCGATATAGCTTCGAGCGTCTAATGCTCATATCAATAAAAATTCAGTTGCTTATTTGGTTGAGTCTTTTAACATTTGGACATGAACGGTTAGGACATGTGAATTAAATAAATCTATACAACGATTAATTAATTTGAAGCTAATCCCGAAATTCAAAATAAGCCAAGAGAAAAATATGAAATATCAGTGAAGTTCTTCATGATTTGATAAGTATGTGTAAAGGATAAGCAATGCTTTTAATAATTGAGTCCATAGTTTTGAAATATCAAGTATAGTTCTTACAGGAGACTTCTGAAAACAAAAGCTAGTGGCAAATCACCTAGTGAGTGTGAAATGAGGCCGTTCTAGGAGAATGAAATGTCAGGCTATATTCTCTAAGTTCCATTCATGAAATCCAGGAAATGTCCAGAGGCCAAAATGAACACAAATAGAAACTTGGTTCTACGAGAAAAGAGAAGCTGTGGTTATACCTGTTGTCTCGGTTTACATAAAAATCCGGGTGGTTGAAGACATCATGTTCACTACCTGGCCAAGTAAACCCGACAGATATTAACAATGAGTGGTTCAAGGCTGAAACATTGCTACCATCTCAGACACAGTTATTTTTTGCATATACTCTTAAAAGTCGAGTCTGTCAAGTTTTAGGTTATTAAGTTAGAAAACATTTTCATATGTTTAGAGTCAATTCTATTCATGTGGGGGATTGTTGGAACTTCAATTTTGGACAAGTGGCTCCGGCCAACTTTCCGGTGAGGTCCGTCACCGGAATGACCGGGTCTCGGAGTCTTTGGATTCTTCGTAATGAGCACTATAACATAGTGTAGTTACACGTAAAAACTGAAGTGAAATTGAATGAGAAATTGAACTTCAAAGTGGTTAGCTTAAAAGCTTATGCAACTTTGGGTAAAAATTTTATGCAACTTTGCTTAAAGATTTGACCAACTTAGAATCGAATTTTTGCATAATAAAAGCGATTTAATTATTGCTTTGACCGAGCCTTAATGGTGCGCGAGATTCTCTCCGGGTCGTGCGCCTCACTTAATGGACCACGATCTCCGCACGTTACAATCGCACAATCTCCCAACGTTTTTAAAAATAAAAACTCTCTCATTCGTTTCTTCTCCCATCGTTCTGAAAAACACAGAAAACTCTCTCCCACTTTTTCTTCTGCAAAAGTAAGTGTCTCAAGAGTATATCGTAGAAATCCAGTTCGCAGATTCCGTTTTTCGAGTGTTGCAAAAACGGTCTCACCGTAGTTGTATCCTGGGATTCATCATCTCATAAACCGCCACACTGCGGGAGATTGTTTGAATTAAGGAAAAATATCATATCTTGCCTCTACGGATTTTTTTCCTTAATTCGGTTTTATATTCGTGTTTTGTTCTCCAGATTTTCGCAGTCTAACACTCCTAACACAACCCTCTTTGCCATCGAAGATGCTTCCTTTTTCAACACGTCATGGCTTCCTCCTTTCTTTCTGAAGCAGCTTCTTCAGTATCACACACCTTCTCAAGAAGCCTCAAGGAACCTGTCTCCCCACGCTCTCCACACAAGAGTGTCCAAATCTCCACCGTAGATCAAGAATCAAGAAGGGCTGAAGTAAATCATGTCCGGATTTTACATCCCGACATGTTTCTTGGAGATTCATTGGTCATTCACGGAGTTGTTGGACCTTTCTCTCCTCTGCAACATCACAATGGTCATATTCTATAGTCATCTTTATGTCAATCTGATACAAACTGACGACAACTACGTTCCGGTTAAGATAGATTGGACTCGGATAGTTCAACTGCTAAGTTCAAATGGGTTTGTGCCATTTGCAATTGGATTGCACTCTGTTCTCAACAGGATTGTTATCATGATCTTCACAAGAACGTGACAGGAGTAACGATTTTAGCCACACCGAATCTGGTCTCGTTGTCATCTGCTTCTCCGTTTCTGTATGAAGTAATGAGACATCACATTCTTGTTGAACGGCCTACAAACAAAGATTTTGCTTCAATGCCTAATAGAGCCTCAGTGAAGACAATGGATCCTTACCAAGATCTTATAGTCACCAGAAGAGATGTTAATACGTCTGGAGATTTCATGATTTTTGGAGTTGAGATTGTAGATCCAGATATGTTCTCTTCTTCCAACTTTGTAATTCATGGGATATCACACACTCTAGAGATCCCACATGTCTAAACCATTTTGTTCATTCCTTTGTAGCTACCGTCTACCCACATTCATGTGATTCTCTATGCATTTAACACATCGATTTCTTTTTGTTAGTTAATAAGCAAATATTGATTGTAGTATATAAAAACGAGTTCTTTTATGAATTATAAATATTTTTTAAACCAATACTATCATTCTGTAAAATATAAGCAAAAACTATTTATACTTGTTTTTCTATTTATATATATTTCTTTTAACATAAAATTACCATTGACTATTCATTCATTTATTCGTGTCATATTTTGTTTGTCTCTTGGATAACACAAAGCTTTGGGATTCAATAATTATTAATTTGGAAATACATAAACAATGTAACGTATATAACAAATAAAAAAGATAAGGAAACACGGCCAAAAATGTGGTAAAACGTCTTGGGAAGAAGAGAGGACGACCTGTAGGTGTAAGTTTTCGATACATGTTCGTCTTCACTCAGAGCACTTTCAACGCTATCTAACCAATATTATAATATATAATTTAGTTAATTAATTAAATTTTAATTGATAAATTAAATTAAACCTATTAGAATCCTACATGTGTCAGATGAGTTTCTAAGGAAGGATTGAAAAGTTCTTAACTAAGAACGGATTCTTATTCTCTTACTACCTTTTTCTTTATTTTACATTATTTAAATGCTGAGAAACCCATAAGAGTTCTGAGTTGAGGATGCCCTCATGAAACTCCTCTTCAAATCTTCAATGTTAGCTATAACAAACTGTGTGGACGCATCCCGGAAATTTCAGAGTTTTGATTCCTATTCCTATCTTCACACCAAGTGTTTGTGTGGTGCACCCTTGAAAGTTGCAAGTGAACTAACTAAGCTTGTCTCTAGGTTTCCGAAAAAACTATTTGGGTCTCTATATAAACAAATATGTAATATTATTTGGATTATTTATTAAGACATAAACTAAAACTCGCATTTCATGAATATATAGCGCATATATAGAGCTGTCAAAATGGGTGGGCTGTCCATGGTCTGCCCGTGTCCACGACATTGTGGACCGGTCATGGACAAGTCCATATACAGAACGTGTCTAAATGGACATGGTCTTTATGGACATGGTCAAAAACGGGCTAGAAAAAATGGAGAATGGGCGACTCATTATACTAAAAAATCTAGGTTAAATTGATTTGGGGAAAAATTAGACTTCTCAAATAACTTGATACTCATCTTCTCTCTCGCGGCGGCGATGCTCGATACTCATCGTCTACCTTCGACGACCTTTTCTCTTCTTCTCCACCCAAATCCTCCGTCGTCTCTTCACCTGCTTCTTCTGATTCTCATTATCGGTGATTCTCATTATCAGTAATTATCGTCACATGTCCTTCTGTTGATGTCTTGTTTTGCTTTTCTCTTACATGGGTATCAATAGATCTTTCAATGGAACTTCTTACAGCCGTAAATCTGTTATGCTTTGTGTTCTTGATTGGTGTTCTTGGTTTAGGCTTACATTGATGTTCTAATCACTTTGTCTCGTTCTGAGCTATTTGATAATGATGAGCTTTTGTTATGGTTTTCAGATGGATACAGATAATACTCTAAATCTCCAAGATAAATATTTGAGTGGGGATGAGATAATGGATCAAGATGAAGAGAATCAGGATGAAGAGAATCAAGATGAAGAGGATTCTTTAGCGAGTATGGCTGAAAACAAGAAGAGAGGTAAACGTAAGCGTTCAAAGTGTTAGAAAAATTTTCAAATCATAGGAGATAAGTTACTTGATGGTAGAAGTGATGTTAGATGCAACTATTGCAACCATACTTATTGCCTAGATCTACATAGAAGTGACACCACTACTCTGTTGCGTCACATGAGAGTATGCTCAAAGACTCATGGAAATACTCATGTATGTGGAAATAGGAAGTTAGATATGATGGTGTTTCGGGAAATGATTGCATTGGCAATCATTGAGCATGATCTGCCTTATTCATTCGTTGAGTACAGAAGGATTCGGGAAACTTTTCTTTATGCTAATTCTAGTATAGAATTTTGGAGTAGGAATACTGCAGTAGCTGATTGTCTAAAGATTTATGAGAAGGAGAAACAGAAACTTATGAAGAGCTTGGATGAAATTCATGGTAGGTTTTGTTTAACAACAGATCTGTGGAGAACACTCACAATAGATGGTTACATGTGCTTGACTGCACACTACATCGACAATGATTGGAACTTGAAGACGAAAATCTTGTCATTTTGTGCTTTTCCTCCTCCTCACACTGGCGTTGGTACAACCACAAAAGTTTTTGCTTTGATGAAAGAATGGAGGATAGAGAAGAGGGTGTTTACTATTACAGTTGACAATGCTTCATCAAATGACAACATGCAAGGAATTCTCAAGAGACATCTTCGAAAGAATTTGGTGTGCAATGGTAAGTTCTTTCATGTGTCATTTAGTTGGACAATAGGTCTTGGAAATTAACAGTGTAGACTTATAGTTGGAGTGAGTTATCATTTTATAAATAACTCTATAGAAAATGGTTAACCATTAGATATGTGTTCCTCTGTACAAGATGAGAAACATGTACGAATACAGATTCATACATGATACATTGATATTCAATGAATTCATATATCTACTGCGTATATAACACCAAAACCAAAAGAAATAAACATGATATATGATTACAAAAAAAGATAGAAAAAGAAAAAAACATAACTAGGATGGAAGCGCATTATATACACATGTTGCTCACCACATCGCGATCGACGTATTCCATTACCTCCTCTGTATGCTCTAAAATATTAAAAATACGCTCTATGTCCAATATGCAATGCCATATTGTCCTTTCAAAAAAATCCTCTTGGATATTAATTTGAGCTGGATTTTTACTTCTGAATTTCACTGCTTCGGTGACTCGATCATTTTTGTTGGATTCGCATTGACATTGAGAATAAGCTTGGTATCGAATTCATTTAGAACTATTACACTGTTATCAGCGGAGATAATTCATTCTTTTCTAAATATCTAAAATATACTTCAAAGTAAAGTGACTTTATCGAACATGAAACTGTAGTTAATTAATAGCTTTTTTTTATTTATAAAATAGAGGTATTAAAGCCCATGCATATTTCTCCTTTACGTAGTCCGCACCTGAATGTTCAGATTCTTGATGACGCTTACAACTTCTATCCGGTGTTTTAGACCTGTTAGATCGTCCAACTTCTCTCACGGTTTCAGGATCATCCTTACCCCTAATTTTCTTAAGAGGGCTATCTCTATCATCATATTTCACTTCTCAACTCTTGTTGACTTAAGCTTGAAGAAAGCTTAAATAGATTAGGATTAGGAGTTATCTAAGCATAACAAGAAAAAAGAAATTATCCTAATTAGAAAAAAAGGAAAATTTTTTAGGTCTTTCTCTATATAAGGAGATGCCAATGTGTGGCATAACTCATTAGTTAGAGATTGAGAGCTTTAGGTTTTGTGTTATTTTCCTAAAGATATAAAGAGAGTTATTCTTTATAATCGTTTGATCTCTAAACTTTTGATATCATATCGTGAAACTAGAATTGGTATCAGAGCCAAGTTATCTAAAGCATGGGTGATATTATTATTGCCACCGGGAGAACAAAAGAAGGAAGAGGAGCTCCTTCCATCGTTTGTCCAATGCTTAACCCGACAAACTATATTGTATGGACTATGAGGATGAAAATTGCACTCAAGGTACATAAAGTATGGGAAGTTGTTGAAACAGAGTCTGAAACGGTCGATGCTGAGAAAAATAACATGGCCATTGCCTTGTTATTTCAATCGATACCCAAATCTCTCATCTTGCAAGTAGGAGAACTTGATACATCCAAAAGAGTGTGGGAGGCTATCAAATCAAGGCACCTCGGAGCAGAAAGAATCAAGGAGGCAAGACTGCAAACTTTGATGGCATAATTTGAGCGCTTGAAGATGAAGGATTCTGAGAAAATCGACGACTTCGCAGGCAAACTATCTGAGATCTCATCAAAATCCGCTGCTCTTGGAGAAAATATCGAAGCATCCAAATTAGTTAAAAAGTTTCTTACAAGCCTTCCACGCTGGAAATACATACACATAGTAGCATCCCTCGAACAAGTGTTAGATCTCAACATGACAAGCTTCTAGGACATTGTTGGACGTTTAAAGGCATACGAAGAACGAATCTTCGTGGAGGAAGAAAAGACTCAAGAAGAACAAAAAAAATTGATGTATGCAAACATGGATGGTCAAACAAACCAATTTTCCCGAGAATTCAACAGCGATTTTAGAAACAGAGGTAGTGGAGGATGAATGTTCTGCTGGGGACGAGGCCGTGGAAGATTCAATAGAGTCCGAGACATAACAAAAGTGGTGTGCTACCGATGTGACAAACCAGGGCACTTCACCTCCCTGTTCGGATCGTTTACTTAAGCTACAAGAAGCACAAGAGAATGACAATGAGGATTCAGGTACACAAAATGCAGATGCACTCCTAATGCATGAAGTAGTTTTTCTAAACGAAAAACGATGTATGCCGAGCAAATATGAAACAAACACCGGCGAAGCAAATATTTGGTACCTTGACAATGGAGTTAGAAACCACATGACTGGAGACAAAAGATACTTTGACAAGATTGACTACTCTGTCACTGGCAAAGTGAGATTTGGTGATGACTCACGAATCGATATAAAAGGAAAGGGTTTGATCTCTTTTATGGATATCAACGGAGAACCACGAGTAATGACAGAAGTCTATTACATTCCTGACCTGAGAAGTAGTTTCATAAGTCTCTGCCAAGAAGAAGAATCAGGATGTGATATAAGATTAAGAGATGGATTCCTAACAATGCATGATCGCCATGGAAAATTACTTGTCAAAGCAGAACGATCAAAGAACCGTCTCTATAAAGTTCAGATGGGAATCAAGGATACCGCACGATTGTACTTGTCAGCAATAAATGAGTCAAGCAGATGGCATGCAAGATTGGGACACGTAAATTCCGTGACATTAAAATCAATGATTGATAAGAAGATTGTCCAAGGAATCCCGCAAGTCGTCTTTGAAAAAGAAATATGCACTTCTTGTTTACTCGGAAAACAGACTAGGCAACCATTCCCGCAAGCTACTTCCTTTTGAGCAAACAAAGCACTTGAACTCATTCACAGTGACCTCTGTGGACCTATAACCCCGAGTACAATGGCTGGAAATAGGTACATCTTTGTCCTTATTGATGACTACTCTCGCTATATGTGGACGATACTATTAAAGGAGAAAGGAGATGCTTTCCATAAATTCAAGAACTTTAAACGAATGGTGGAGCAAGAATCAGAAGCAAGCATATAAACCTTTAGAACAGATAGAGGAGGGGAGTTTACTTCCCAAGAGTTCAGTGCATTCTGCGATGATTCCGGGATTAGACGACATCACACTGCCCCTTATAATCCAAAACAAAATGGAGTTATCGAAAGGCGTAATATGACTTTGATGGAAATGGCGAGAAGCATTCTAAAACATATGCACATGCCTAATTATCTGTGGGGCGAAGCCATAAGACACTTCACCTATCTTCTGAACCGGATAGCCACGAGAGCACTCCAAGAAAAAACTCCATACGAAGTACTAAGAGACAAGAAACCAAACATTGAGCACTTGAGGATCTTTGGATGCATAGGATACGCTAAAGTAGAAAAACAGCTATTGAGAAAGCTTGATGATAGATCACGTATGCTCGTCCACCTCGGAACAGAACCAGGATCAAAAGCATACATGCTGCTTGATCCACAAACTCAGATGATAGTGGTGAGTAGAGATGTAGTGTTCGATGAAACTAAAGGATGATATTGGAACATAAGTAGCTCAGAAAGGGAAAACGTTGGAAGTTTTAGAATTATCTTCGGAGAGTTTGGTAATCATGGAATTCAAGGTGATAGAGAAAACAAAGATACAGAGCAGAATACAGAGCAAAACACAGAACCAAACGCAGATAACGACGAAGAAGAAAACGATGATATCGATTCAGAGAATGTAGAGTATGACGTCCAAACACAAGTACCTCTCAGGAGATCTCAGAGACAATGAAACCAAATTATCTTGAGGATTATGTTCTGATCACAGAGAAGGAATGTGTACTACTTGCGGAAGAAGAGGGAGAAACATTTCTGCTACATTTAAAAGACGAGCCAAGCAATTTTTACGAAGCAAGCAAAACAAAGGATTGGATTACGGCATGTGAAGATGAGATTCACTTGATCAAGAAGAACCATACATGGGACCTCATAGATCCAGCTATAGGAATAAAACTGATTGGTTTGAAGTGGGTTTTCAAATTAAAACGAAATTTCGACGGTAGTATCAACAAATATAAAGCTCGACTTGTCGCAAAGGGTTATGTACAACAACATGGAATCGATTTCGAAGAAGTTTTTGCTCTTGTAGCACGTCTCGAGACCATACGACTCCTTGTTAATCTCACAGCAACAAACGGATGGGAGATTCATCACCTCGACGTTAAAACCGCGTTTCTTCACGGAGAGCTGAAAGAAACTGTATTTGTCTCCCAACCTGAAGGATTTGAGGAAAAGGGAAAAGAAGACAAGGTTTACAAACTCAACAAGGCTCTGTATGGTTTACGACAAGCACCAAGAGCATGGAACAACAAGCTTAATCAAATTCTCTACGAGTTAGGTTTTTGTAAGTGTTCCAAGGAGCCATCGGTTTGTCGAACAGAGGTAAGAGGAAACCAACTTGTCATAGCAAAATATGTAGATGATTTATTTGTCACGGGAACAAACAAATCCATCATTGACGAGTTTAAAGAGGAGATGAGTTCACAGTTTGAAATGAGCGACCTAGGGAAGCTAGCGTACTATCTCGGAATCGAAGTATGTCAAACCGAAGGTGGGATAATACTAAATCAAAGGCACTATGCTTTAAAAATACTGGAGGAAGCAGGATTGAAAGAATTTAATTCAGTACACACACCAATGGAGTCAGGTCTCAAGCTTTCAAAGGTGATAGGCGAGAATTCAATCGATGCTACAAGCTTCAGAAAGAATATTGGTTGTCTTCATTATCTGATACACACTAGGCCAGATTTGTCATACTGTGTGGGTGTATTGAGTCGTTATATGCAGGAGCCTAAGAAGTCTCATGAAATTGCGTTGAAGCAGTGCTTGAGATACTTAAAGGGAACGACCAATCTTGGACTAACGTTTGAGCGATCATCTTCAAGAGTTCCAAGGCTAATAGGCTACAGCGACAGCAACCATAATGTTGATCCAAATGATGGAAGGAGCACAACATGTCATATATTTTACTTAGGGGAAAGTCCAATCTCTTGGTGCTCACAAAAACAAGACATTGTGGCATTTTCCTCATGCGAAGCCGAGTTTATGGCTGGTACCAAAGCGGCAAAACAAGTAATTTGGCTTCGTGATTTGCTTAGTGAAATCACTGGAACTACAAGTGAGAAAGTCATCATTCGTTTGGATAGCAAATCAGCAATAGCTCTCACAAAAAATCTAGTGTTCCACGGCAAAAGCAAACACATACACAGGAGGTACCATTTCATAAGAGAGTGTGTCGAAAATGGACAAATTGAAATGGAGCATGTTCCGGGAAGTGAGCAAAAGGCGGACATACTTACGAAGGCTTTAGGAAGGATCAAGTTCAAGGAGATGAGACAGTTCATAGGAGTTCAAGACTTAGAGAAATTTGACTTCAAGCTTAAGGGGGAGAATGTTGACTTAAGATTGAAGAAAGCTTAAATAGATTAGGATTAGGAGTTATGTTTAGGAGTTATCTAAACATAACAAGAAAAAGGAAAGTATTCTAATTAGAAAAAAGGAAACTTGTTTAGGTCTTTCTCTATATAAGGATATGATAATGTGTGGCATAACTCATTAGTTAGAGATTGAGAGCTTTAGGTTTTGTGTTATTTTCCTAAAGATATAAAGAGAGTTATTCTTTATAATTGTTTGATCTCTAAACTTTTGATATCATATCGTGAAACTATAAATCCTACTCTTCTTCTCACTAGTATTAGACTTCAAAATCCTATCAGACTTGGAATGACTCCTAACCTCACCATGTTCATTACTAAAAGAACCTTTTTTCCACCACTATCAAGTCTAGAATCAGAAAGCTTATTACTTTTATAATCACTTTCATTATCTTCAGCTTTCCTAACAGGAATAGTAGCTTCAGCCCATCTCTTTCTCTTACTCAACCAGAAGAAGATCCATGAGTTCGTTCTCTCCCATCTCTTTCTCTTTTATCAGAACTCTTGGAATCACAATCTTGATGCAAAACTTATGTTCACAATTTAACTGAATTATAAAATTTTAGGTTTAAGAATACTTTTTATGTGTTAACGCCGATTTTGAAAACAAAATTATATGAAAAATAATTAAAATGGATTAACATGTGTTTAAAACATAAAATAGCCTAAATACTAGTCTACGATTAGTTCCTCTTTAATATTTGATTTCTTCGGTAGGCGCTATACTCACTGAGCGCCTAATAATATTTCAAACATGGGTATAAAAAATAAACTTTCAGTATGGATGGCTCTACTTTCTTTAAATTTTCAATTTATTATACAATTATATAATTATTCTTTTAAATTTAGCAAACAAGGTCGACTTCATTCTACAAAATTATTCAATGATTATAACATAAATTAATAAATTCAGTTTATTCATATATTAAATTCAAATGTTTAATTATTTGAGAGCAAAGTAAATTTCTATTGTGGACTAGTAAAATCTCATAAGTTTGTGTGGACAAATTAGTATATATCATCCTTCCTCTATATCTCTCATCTTTCCGACCATATTTCTCCTTTTCGTAGTCCAAATCTGGTTGTTCAGATTCTTGATGACGCTTACCACATCTATCTTGTGTTTTAAACATGTTATACTCTCAAAAGTATCTTAACCATTAAATAATAATATTTTTTAAATAAATTTAGTTATTTAATTAAATTTAAATATGTTAAAAAATAGAACCCATAAATTCTTAAATAAGAACTCCTCCCACCTTTTCTTACCTCTTTTCTAAGTTTATTATTATTTTAATGAGAGTTTTTTTGTTAAAAAAACCCCAATAAAAATGACCTAGATCGATCCATTTTTCTCATTGTTTCAGAACTATTCTTATCCCTAGTTTTCTTAAGAGGGCTATCTCTATCATAATCTTTCACACCTAGACTCTTACTCCTCTTCTCTCAAGTACTAGACTTCAAACCCTATCCGTCTTCAAACTCCTATCAGACTTCGAATCACTCCTATCCTCACCATATTCATTACTAACATAACCTTTCTTTCCACCATTTTCATGTCTAGAATCAGAAAGCTTACTAATTTTATAATCATTTTCATTATCTTCAGCTTCCTAACAGGAACATCAGCTTCATCCCATCTCTTTCTCTTACTCGAATCACAAGAAGATCCATGAGTTTGTTCTCTCCCATCTCTTTTTCTCTTATAAAAACTCTTGGAATCACAATCTTGATGCAAAAGCTATGTTCACAATTTACATGAATTATAAAATTTTGGGCTTAAGAATATTTTTTATTTGTTAACTAAAGTTTGAAAACAATATTATATGAAAAATCATTAAAATAGATTAACATGTGTTAAAAATTATAAAAATGCCTCAAACTAGTATCTGATTAGTCTCTATTTAATATTTGATTTCCTCGGTATGCACTAGCTTACCCCGAGCGCCTGACTAGCGCCTACTAATAATACGAATATGGGTATAAACTATAAACTATTCATCCCCTTTTTAGATGACTACACTACTTTCTTTATATTTTCAATTTTTTTCAAAAAAACTTTTGTACAACAAGTGCAACGATTGTTTGAAACGTTTTAGATTACATTTGTTTTTATAGAATCACACGAGCAGCTGTCTATCTTGATGCAAACCAAATGGCCATACATTATTCATATCTTCTATCACCAAGCTTACAGATTGATGAGAGCTCATTTCGGACATGTTTGTCTAGGCGTTGGACTAGTTGGGCAGGTGAAGTTGCAGTGTCTCCGTGTCGACGTCGGTTCCGCTCTGTCCAGAGTGAATAAACTGTGAGTTGAAAGGCGTAACGTGTTAGGAAAAGGCTGTTTTTTCCCAAGGTTTTATCCGTGAGGAGCTTTAGTGTATAACTCCAGATAAAGGTGAAGCATGTATCAAGGATTTTTGACATGAGGCTGGTCCAAACCTCCCCTGAGTATCTGGAGGCAAACAAAATGTGGTCCCGAGTTTCCGTCGGAGCTTGGCAAAAAACAAAAACAGAGTTTGCTCCCGCATACCAAGTCGCCATCCAATCCCCTGTTGTTAAACGGTTTCTAGTCGCCAGCCAAGTTAGAAAAGAAAACTTTGGTGTGGCATGGGAGAACCAAATACCCGGTGCCCACTCCATCGGGTTCCTGGCTTCACGGAGGAGTACAATGTGTCTTTTGTGTTGAAAACTGGTTTGTAGCGATCACCTTTCCCCTTCCAAAGTACTTTGTCCTCTGCTTCCACTAATACTTTACTTCTTAGGTCAGAAATTCCTGCTTCCATTTGATTTAAACTGTCTAGCCGATGTCTCCTCCTTCTATGGGAGTTTATCACTTCTACAGTAGCTTGATCACTTATTCCCCCCATATCAATGCAGCCTCTGTGGCCAGAAATCTCGAATAACCTACCCAATGGAGACCAATTGTCATGCCAAAAAAAAATGTTTGTACCGTTGTTTTACCTCATATTTGATGAAAACAGAGGTTGTCACTCTATATTTCAAGATCTTTTTCCACATCCATGATCCTTGAGATGAAGTTTCTCTTATCGACCAAAAGGAGCTTTTCCGCAATAAATGGATCCGAAGCCATTTCACCCAAAGAGAGTTCGACGAGAGAATTCTCCATATAAGTTTAAGCGAGCTAACCTTTCTGACTTCCTTTAAAGATCTCAAACCCAGACCTCCTTCCTCTTTTGGAGAGCAAACGTCACTCCAAGCTGCCTTTGCTTTTTTCTTATTCAAATCCGGTCCCGACCATAAAAAAGCAGAGCATAGGATGTCAATCTCCTTGATGCAAGCACCACGTAATCGAAACGTGGACATCTAAAGTTTGTAAGACTTTGAATGACTGAGCTAATAAGTTGTAGACGGCTAGCAAATGAAAGATGTTTCGCGGTCCAGATTTGAATTCGTTTTCTTAGTTTGTTAGAGCATCTCCCATGTATTACACTATTTTTTAGAGTTGGATTTCTCTCCAATGTATTACTCTATTTTCCACTCTAAAAATAATATTTTGAGTATACTTTTATTTTTTATTTTGTTTCTAATTGCTAAATAATACACTTTATTTATAAAACTTAAAAGTTAACCCATTATTTTTTTTCTTTCAAAAATTCTAAAAATTATGAAAATATTTAAAATTAACCATAAATATAACAAAACAAAAATAACAAAACAAAATATTTATTAACATACAAAACACATTACACCACATAAAATAACAAAACAAAATAGATTTAAATTTATTCATCACCATTTGTAAATTTATTCATAACCATGATTCTGCTACTAAAGCATCCATAGGTTTGTCTTCATTTTCTTCGAATATAAATGATGATGAGATTATTGGCGGATCTCCCTCTCAACGACCAAGTGAAATTAAAAAATCCAAATTGAAAAGAAAAATTGATGATGGAACATTAGCTGTTATCAACACTTTAGAAGAAGAAAATAAGCTACTTTTGGAACAATCAAATAAGAAAAATGCACAAAGAAAACATAATTTGGAGATTCAAAGTAAGAACTACGCACTGAAAAATTTTTAAAAAGAAAACAAATTTTTGTTCTAAGATTTGAACTCGATACCAGATCCAAATCTACATGCATATGTTCAAAGTGAACAAACAAGGATTTATCGAAAAAGGGTCGAACAACAACAAGATCCGCCTCAACCTGATTCATTTGGACAATATTTTAATAATTTGGGTGGATTCAGAAGCGATTTACCGGATTATTAACTCACTAAATCAGTAATTGTTGTTGTTTTAAATTTATATTATGTATTTTAATTTCAGTTTTTAATGTTTTTTTATTATTTATTATCGGTATATGGTTTTATGTCATTTTATTTTATATTAAAAAAGATATTATGAGTCTGAAATTTTGTTTGTTAAATAAATTATTATATCTCTTAAAATAAAATAACTTACAATTATAGGGACTAGTTTATAAAGGAAAAGTTCAACTCTAAAATAGAGTGAAAAATAGGATTACTCTATATTGGAAGTTAAAAATAGAGTGATTGTTGGAACAGATTTTACTCTAAAATAAAATTTGGCGTATAATTTAGATTAGGGTTGGATATACCCTTAGAAAACTTTGAACGACCGAGCTAATAAGTTGTAAACAACCAACAAATGAAAGATGTTTCGCGGTCCTGCTTTCCCCTTCCAGAGTACTTTGTCCGCTGCTTCCACTAATCCTTTAATTCTTAGGTAAGAAATTAATGCTTCCCATTTGATTTAATTTTTAAATTTATTATTTTAAATTTAGCAAACAAGGTCGATTTCATTCTACAAAATTATTCAATGACTATAACATATATTAATAAATTCTGTTTATTCATATATCAAATTCAAATGTTTAATTATTTGAGACCAAAGTAAATTTCTATTGTGGACCAGTAAAAGCTCATAAGTTTGTGTGGAAAATTAGTTTATATCGCAGACTAGACACATTTATCTAAATTTGTCTATCTTCAGATATTCTAACATATTCCTAACACACACATATATATGTCGTAGAAAATTTCATGACATATTATTCTTAAAAAAGGAATATATCTCTCATAGGAGAAACGATGAGACACATATCAGTTGGATAATGAATAATTAAAGGCTTTAGAGGAACAAGTTTCTTGATGCTTAAAAGCATAAGATTCATGATTAATGATGATTTCTGTTTTCCAAAGTCTTTAAAAACTCCTTAAGTTTGACTTAAGTTTGAAAAACATTTTTCTACATGTGTTAAAGATATCTCTCTCTCTTTTCTTCTGGATTGTATCATACGAACATAAAGATACTGAGTTTAAATTAATATAGTAAATTATGCAAGATCATATAACTAAATATATATCAAAATGATTGATCTATATGATTGTTATATTTGCGCATTCAACTTATGTCACGTGGTATCTTATTTATAAATTTAGGGGGAATTGCTAAAACTAGACCCAAAATTGATTTTGAATGCAAAACAAGATCCTAAATTGAAACAAATGCAAAACTAGACTAAAAGGGTAAGAAAATTACATTAGCCCCCTTATTTAAAAACAAAACAGAAGCTGCAATTACAGTTCAAACTTTCGCGCAACGGAGACTTCATGAACGCAGTCTCACAGTAGACTTCGTCTATGACATCCATGAAATTTGAACCGTGCATAATCTTTTGATGGGCAAGCAGCAGAAGGCTGTACACTTTGCTAATAAGGTCGAGATTGTAGATGAGGTTGAAGCAGAGGATGTTAATTACATTGGTGGTACTGGTTTTCAGAATCAGCGNAGCAGAGGATGTTAATTACATTGGTGGTACTGGTTTTCAGAATCAGCGGTATAAGTTCAACAACAACCAAGGCTTCACCAACAACACTCAGCAAGGGGGATTCAAGTATGAATTAAAGCCCTCAGGTTTCGGAGCAAATTCCTTTGCCCAGAAACCGATGCATAGCAGCGATTACACTCGCACCTACGGGAGTTCATCTTACCAGACTCCACCGCCTAAGACTCAGGAGAGCAAGGTTGAATCCATGCTTGAACAGATTCTTGAGGGACAGCAGAAGATGACAGTAGATTTTAATGGGAAGATGGATGCCATGTACACAAATCTGAATGGGAAAATCGAGGCTCTCAACATTCATCAGAATATGAATAACTCAGACTTCAGCAGCTGTCAAGGGAAAGATGTTTCATGCACACAATGAACATGTCAATGCAATCACCATAAGAGGTGGTTTTGAACCTGATACGTCAGTGTCGACCGACACCATCCAGTGTCGATCGACATTAGTGCAGATTCTTTCACGGGACATCTCAAAACCAGCAGTATCGATCGACACCAGATCGACACCAACCTGCAGAAACGACACAGAGGAGCAGTATCGATCGACACCCCCCGTATACTGAGCTAAAAATTTCAAAAACACCGAGGATTGTTAAGGAACGTGTCTACAAGCCTAAAGTGTCATATCCTTTGCCACCTAGACATCTCAGAAACCCCTTCACTGCAGAGAAGTTGCTTGCTTTTGAGAAGATGGTGAGGAAAGTTCCTAATAACATCTCATTTGAAGAAGCGGTGGAAAACCGCCCTCTGCTTGGTTACTTCCGAGATTGCAGAGAAACTGAGAAAGAGATTAAGGCATTTTTCATCAAGGCAAGAAGTACACCACCTCCAATGAAGCAGTTGACTAAAAAGGAAGACCCAAGAAAATTTTCAGTTCTATGCTCTATCTCTGGAGTTGAATTCAAAGAGTCTCTCGTTGACTCAGGGTCTAGCGTCAATGTCATGTCAAGGGCAATTACAGAGAGATTGGGAGCTGATATTCAATCTCTGAAGACGCTTCTTACATTCGCGAACTCTTCCACCTCGCTCCCATACGGTACAATCCTTGATTTGCTCGTTAAAGTAGGAGATTGTCTGGTTCCTACTGATTTTCAGGTTGTGGAAATGAGTGCAAGATCTAGTACACCTTTGATTCTTGGAAGACCGTTTATGGCTATAGCTAGTGCGATTATGGACACGCCCAGTAGGCGAATCTTGTTCTCCTACATTGACAAAGAGGTCTACTACAAAGCCATTCCTACTAGAGGAGCTCCCACACATGTCTCTTGCATCATTGTTGCCACAGGAGAGACGTTGGTGATTGATCTTTTGGACGAGTCTTATGATGAGCCAACTGTCATAGATGTTTTAGATGGCCCTTCTATCATCACCAAGAAAGACATCAAAACAGCTACGAAAAAAAAGAAAGTGCAGAACAAAGGAGTCAAGAGTGTTACCCATGTAACTTTAACCCCGCAGAAGTGTGATGGAGATTCGATTGAATATAAGGTGCAGTGCAAGGGAACCTCGAAACCATTCTCTAAGGTTAGAGTTATCCTTACTCCGGAGCAGAAAGAGAAAGGGAAGAAGGTTGTAGAGAGAATGTTGAGCAGAACTCTGAAGCTGGAAGTGTCTAGTTGTAGAACTTACCTGGGAATAAGTTCTCAACCTCGCTCTGACTGATCACCAAAGACTGACCAGTTGACTAGAAGACACCCATGTCTCCAGCAGAGTCCTTCTAAAGCCTGAGCCAAATTATTGCACTTCATCGTTGTGGTTAGTGTTTATAGAGCTTAATTCATCATTCATATCTGACAAAGGAACCCATGTGTTTGAAAATAATGGTATACCTCTCCCTTGACACACGTTGGTAAATAAGATGCATAAAAGATGAGATGATTTCCGCCAAGTAGAGGGCTAGGAAAAAATTTCCAGTGATCCTATTATTCTACTTGGATAAAGAATGATCACACAAAGGTTGGAAGCGAGGGGTAGGAACATTTTCCGGGACCCCATTATTCGTCTAAAGTCTTTGATACATTGAGAGGGGAGAACCGGGGATTCGGTGGCAAACACCATCAATACTCGCGTCTCAAACCTTGATTTGTATATGCGAAGCTAAAAAAAATAAAAAATAAAGAGGACATAAAAAGAGATAAGTCTGGGAAAGAGGAAAACAATACCAAAAGTGTGTAATTTGGGTGGTTTTTTTGTCATGATATCGTATGAGGAAGAGTCTAGAAGGTTCTTGAACATTGGCTGCAGTGATGAAACTGGCGATGAGGGTTTGGTTGGATGATGCTGTGAGATAATGTGTGGAGTCTGAGAAGCTACGAATGTCTACGGAGAAGTACATGGTGGTTAGATTTGGAACTGGTTAGGTGATATCTGGAAAGCTTGGGAAAAGGGTCATTGCAATGTTTCAAGAATAGGTGAGTCTCCGTGTTTTCAAACCTCTTCCTCTGGTTTGGTTTTCTGTTTGATTGAGGGCAAGCAAAGGCTAAGTCTGGGAGCGTGATATATCATAATTTTCCCCTTTTTTGACCATAATATAGGTCTTGTTTTTAGAGTCCTTCTAGTGTTTTTGTAGTCTTTTTGAGTCTTTTAAGGTTTTAGCACGTTTGGAGCTTAATAGGAACTTTTGGAGTACTCTAGAGCTTTTTGGCGTTCGTTGAATAATTTCCCACCATTGGATTGAGCTCAAATTTGGATACAAGACAGATCAATGGATTAGCTTTCATTTGGAAGTGGTTTGAGGCCATTCTAACAGTGCGATCAAAAGTTATGCCAGTTTTCGTGAAGACAGTCCAGTCTGGCGAGCACAGAGTGCTGGTGTCAACCGATACCAACCCAGTATCGATCGACACCGACTACAGAAAACGAAAACACGTGATTTCACAAGTTTGAAGATTCTGCAACTTGACCCAGAAGATTCTATTATTTACAATTAAGCGCAGAACGTGTTTTAGCATTATATGTAGGGTTTTTAGCCACTTTTAGAGGGGAGACTTGATTTTATTCATTATTCGGGTTTTGAGAGAGGGAGAGAAGTCAGAAACTATGTTACTGAGAAAACAGATTTTGAACCCTTGTTACTCTTTACTCTACTCTTTTATGCAATCTATTTTATTCATGATGTTTGCTTCATTCACCATGTCTGAGTAGATTCCTTGTTAGGTTTTGGGTTATTCAAAAGTGTTTGGGCGTGTTCGTTTGGCAGTCGCTGGCGACCGCGACTAAGCGTTGTTCGTTTGGCAGTCGCAGGATCCAGCGACCGATCGCGGCCACTGGTCGCAGCGACCAGAAACTGAAAATTTGAGTCGCTGTTTTTTTTAGCGACTGGAATTTAAAATGTGGCGACTGAAAGTAAAGATTACTAAAATGCCCTTGCTATTTTTAAGAAACAACAAATAAACCTAGTCAAAATTCAATAGAGTTCTTCATCTAGACTTGTGATTACTGCTTATTCTAGCTTCATGACCTAGAATATGATCTTAGGTTGTTTGATTGGCACGAAAGTGTGATTGATTGCCTGAACTAGTGTTAGATGAGCGAAAGACTTATTCGCAAAGAAATTTGGTTTGGGATTTTGTGAACAATTGAACCTGATCATTAATGCTTGTTTGAATTCATAGGATTTGCAAAGAAATTTGGAATTCTAGGTTTAGACATAGATAATCTTCGCAGCGACGGTTGGTTGATTTTACATTTGTGTTTTATGTTCAAGAACAGTGCTTAATATCCTCCTGACATTCTATTTGATCTGCAATTCTGATTTACTGGAGAATTTCCCTAGGCTTAGCGTTTTTCCTCCATTGAATTTCACAACTTTTATATTCTGCTGTTTATTTCCTGCATTTCTTTGTTCGCTTAGCTTAATTCGAATTATATATTCTATTGAGTGATTTCTTGAGTCTTTGTGGTTCGACCCCTACTATACTGCAGCTACTGCTTTAGTACTCTTAGGGTATTAAATTTGAGCATATGAATCTGCTACATTGATTCGATCTTCACCACGTTGTGGAATTGTGGAAGTCTAAGTACAAAGAATTTCAAATGATTGCTGATGAAAATGGATTAGGCAGATTGCTACCTCCTGGGGCGTTTGATCTCTACACAGGAGAGCAACCAGAGTTCTGCAGATCTAACAAGATGTGGAGTGTATATGTGGATGAAATCTACACCTCCCTTAACATCAAGGAACGACATTGGGTTGGGTTAATGATTCAGGTTCATAAGAGACACATCGTTATTTGGGATAGCGATCTAACTGTAAGCAAGGATGAGGAGATTGATGCTGCATTATATTCTATTTGCGATATAATGGCTTATCTTATGAACCTTTGTCAGATATAAGCACCCTTATGTTCCCTACATATACGAGCGGGTTCCACAAACGGCAGTTCTTAAAAACTTTCAGAGCGGTGACTATGGAGTGTATTGCCTGAAGTACATCGAGTGTCATGCGCTTGGCATACCATTTTCTCCAAACCTCTTGTGTGATAAGAACATCAAGTTCATAAGGGAGAAGCTGGCTATAGAAATATACGATGAGCTCGGCATAACGGGGAATGAGAAGCGTGTTTACGAAAGTTTGGACTTATACGACGAACGCTGAGCTTCTCTTTTAACTGTATATTTTAAAATCTTGTATATAATTTGCCTCTTTCGACTGCTATTGCGGGAATGCTTTTGTCACCCAATGGAACAAGCCAAGAAGTTATTGTAATATTATTAAATTAGTTTGTCATATATGATAGTTAAATGAAATACAACCACAAAAATATAAAAAGAACTGGTCATAATTATATAAGTAAAAGTTTGAAAAGGAGACTTCAAATGCAGACTTCGCGTAAAGACTTTATATGGGAACCCAAACAACTAGTAAAAGACTTCTAGTAGAGACTTCACGAGTAGACTTCATCTGGAGACTTCGTCTTCGTACTGAACACCCAATTAGAGACTTTTCTAGGAGACTTCAAACGCAAACTTCTTTTGGAGACTTCATCTTCGTACTGAACACCCAATTAGAGACTTCTTTAGGAGACTTCAAGCACATACTTCTACTGGAGACTTCATCTTCGTACTGAACACCCAATTAGAGACTTTTCTAGGAGACTTCAAGAACAGACTTCTATTGGAGACTTCATCTTCATACTGAATTCTTAGTTTAAGACTTCTCATTTAGACTTCAAGAGCAGATTTCTATTTTGTTTCGCAATAAATAAAGCCACTATTCCCGATAAAAAGCACGCAAAACGAAGCAGACCTTCGTAAAACGTCGCTTCTTATCATTATTACTCCCTTCAAAACACGCAACCTACTTTTCTGAATCACTATTACTGAGTTGCAAAAAATTTCAATTTCATCTCTTGCTATCTAAAAAAATCTCTAAAAAATTGTCGTACACAACAGGAGTCATCAAAAGAGGTTTGAAAAACCTCTTGAAGAATCTGCATCCTCACTTCACGGCAGGTAATCTCTATACAGCTTCACCAATTTTTTTCTTTTTCCAGATATTACATTTCATGCAAGCTTCTAATTTCTTACCAAATTTTTTTAGGACCTGTGGCCGATGACATATTCCATTGGAAGGGTATGATCTTTGGCCCTCTTGGCACCCGTTATGAGGGAGGGGTTTTCAAAATGACTATTCATTATCCGCCAGAGTACCCGCTGAAACCCCCACATGTAAGTTTTGATCATATTCCAGTTATGCAAATGGAACTTAGGGAACGCACGCATGTTTAGTAGTTAGTAAAACACATGGGTATAATTAGTAATAGAATAAGTCTTTTTCATGTAATTGGAAATTCCTTAAATATCGTGACAGTTCATATGGTTAATGTAGGTTGGTTTCAACACCGCGATCTACCACCCTAATGTGGATCGCGGTAGTATCCTCTTGAAGATGCTCCTACCTGATCACTAGAGCTCCGTAAACAACATAACCACAGTATTAGAGGCTCTTGTGAAGATGTTGACTGAGCCAGAGTTGGGTGAAAGAGATAAGTTTGTGGAATCCATTGCTCAAGTCTACATAACCAATCGGGACCGTTTCAATGAGAAGGCACGAGAAATGTCTGAATCTTTTGCCAGAGGATCAAAGAGCACTTGATCCTTCTAATTTCTATGAAACGGAGGGGGGTTTATGTTAATTATATTTTCGAACTTTTAATTTATTTATTTTAATTTCTTTTGAAACGGATTGGAACTTTAATTTTTTTAGTTTTATGTTAATTTTCTTTATCTTTAATTTCTCTTATTATGTTAATTATCTTTCTTAATATTATTATGTTAATTATCTCTAATTTCTTCTATTATTATTAGAACCTTGATTTTGTTAAATCAAATACAAAGTTCGAAAACCACAAAAATACAAAAAGAATTAGTTATAACTATATAAGTAAAAGTTTGAAAAGTAGAATTCTCGTGGAGACTTCATTTTCGTACTTTAAAAGTAGACTTCTCTTAGAGACTTCACGAGTAGACTTCACCTAGAGACTTCATCTTCGTATTGAACACCCAATTAGAGACTTATCTAGGAGACTTCCAGCGCAGACTTCTACTAGAGACTTCAGCTGCGTACTGAACCCCTAGTTTAAGACTTCTATGGGAGACTTCATGTACAGACTTCTACAGGAGACTTCGTCTGCGTCCTGAAATCCTAGTTGAAGACTTCAATGGGAGACTTCAAGTATAGACTTCTACTATAGACTTCATATGCGTCATCAACTCCTAGTTAAAGACTTCTGTGGGAGACTTCAAGAGTAGACTTCTACTTTTCCTCAACCTTGAAACTCTACGTAACATAAAAAACATAGTCCCCTTAAAAAAGCCCTGAGCCATATAAATATACATTCATGGAATCAAAAACAAAGATTTTAACATGCACAGTTATCGCGAGTATGTCCAGATTGCCTGCATTTTGAACAACTATATTGCTTGTGAGCTTTCTACGGTTTTGGCACAGTCTTTCTTGCGATTTCAAGCCACGTTTGCCACCCTGACTTCTTCTGCCTTCCAGGAAGACGCCAGATTAGTGGAGGGAAAACCTTGACAAACTCGGTCTCTTTGATATCGACGGTTTTGGGGAAAATGTTGCTTGTGTACGTCGAATACAAATATTCTTTTGTGTATGACGGGCATACGAGGGCGGCAACATCCATTTTAAGCTCTTGAGCAGTAGCAATAACATGCAAGCAAGATATTTTCTCAACATCATACACACCACATCCATATGTTCGATGTTGGAAATCAACGATACAATCTCTATGTCCTCCCGTCATGTGAAATCGCCAACCGTCTATGCGTTCTACAGTTATCTGGTCAGCATAATGCTGACGAATAGATAGCAAATATTCAACTCCCTTGCTATGTTTTGTTGTGAGACTCATAGCGTCTTCTCGCCTTTTTAAAAACCATCTTCCTAGCTTCTCTCGTATGAATTCTAAAAGAAAGGGTATGGGAAATCCTCGAGCTGGCTAAAGTGTGGAGTTTATCGATTCAGCAATGTTGCTCGTTTGTAAGTTGAATGATTCTCCTGGAAAGTGAACGCGGGCCCATAGTTTCACATCTGCGTTCTCCAAGTAAGCTGTAAGCTCGGGCTTCGTCTCACGTAAGGCATCCATGTATCTGTTAAAATCATAATGTGTATATGCATACGCAGCGCCTCTCACCAAGTACATAAGATGTTTTCCCTTGTACTTCGTGATTATGTTATTATATAGGTGATAATAACATATCCCTCTTGTTGCCCATGGCATAACAGTTTCAATGCATTCTTAATCGAGGCGTGCCTTTTGGACACTATGACCAAAGCAAATTGATCGGAGACATATCCACTCAACTTGGTGAAAAACCATTGCCATGATTCATCATTTTCAAAGTCTACAATAGCAAAAGCTAACGGAAATATTTGGAAATTCATGTCCTGGCCGCAAGCCACTAGCATAACACCGCCATACTTTCCCGGTAAATGACACCCATCCACCACCATAACTCTTCTCAGAAACTGAAAACCGGTAATAAAGGCTCCAAGAGCCATAAACAGATATTTGAATCTGTTTTGATCATCAACCACAAGATCAGTGACGGTTCCGGGATTGGCTAGCCCGATGCGATAGAGATAAGACGGCAGCTGCTCATATCCATCATCCGCTGTTCCCCTCACCAATTGTTGTGCAAATATTAAAACTCTATAGGAAGTGGTATAATTCATCTGCATACCATATTTATTCTTCATTGCAAATCTAATCATCTTCGGCGTTACTCCATCGATTGTTCCCTATTCATCATAAAACAATTTAGCAATATATCTCGGAGCATGAAGTTTGCAGAGAAATTCGGTCAGCCACATTGCAAGTATGATCTTTTTTGTACAAGGTAACCCAAAACCTTTTTGGTTCGTTTTTCATAGCCGTTCTAATCCTCCAATTGCATCCTTTCACACCGCAAATAGCTACAAACAACTTTTGTGTAGACTTATGCACTTTGAACGTGAATTTTAACATTATCGCCGTCAACCGCAGCTCGGATACAAGCGCATCCTTTGTAGGAAAACTTTCAGTCGTATAGATATCGTCTGACCATGTCATGTTGGATCTTGGGTCTTCACCAACAAATCCACCTTTCGCAACAAGACACGTATTATCATCATCATCATTTTCACTAACATTTTCATCCTTAACTTTCTCATACACAGTATAATCCACAAAGTATTCGTCTTTAACCTCACCAGCATGAGATTCTTCCGCATCATCATCATCATCGTCGTTGACGTTACTCTCACCACCATCAGATATATCCAGATCTTCGTCTTCAAACTCTTCTACATCATCCTCAAGGTCTTCGTTAACACTTTCACCAGCAACCTCATTGCCACTAACCATACCAAAACGACTCGAGACGCAAAGGCGTACAACATGCGTTTTACATAACTCAACCAAAGACCGCACTTGTCTATCATTTGAGACATGCATAGGTGGTGTAAAAAAATCCGTTAATGTTGACTGAGCCAATTTAAGTACAGAAAAAGTCAACATTGAAATACTGTTAATGTTGACTTTTTCTGTACTTAAATTGGCTCAGTCAACTTAAAGTTTATATATTTTTTGGCTCTACAAAGAGTTCGTATTTATTTTGGCAAAAACGCGTAAGTTCGTTATTAAAATGACCACTTTCTCGATGGTAAACCTAAAGTTTACTAATTTGATGGACACAAAACTAGACCAACATCTCCTATCCAAAGCGAGCCCGATGGCTAGGGATGGTAAAAGGCCTAAGCCTCCCTTGTTGCTCCTTCATGTACCCTCGACACAAGAACACCACCGAGAAGTCATCCGCCACCAGCCGGTTAATGTGGTGAACATGAACATCAGTCTCGCTGCCGTCATAACGATTACGAGCAAACAAACCCGCCGTGTAGGCTTCTTCGTGGTACCCAGTGGGTGCATCCACCATTATCACATCCCATTGCGTTTCGTACACGTCACCCGGAGCACATTTCGAATCTCGCGGATGAGATAGGTATTTCCAGTCTTCTGTTTTCTCTAGCTCCATGAGTTTTTTCGAATCTTTCACTTTCGTGTCGTATAAAACGTGGTATGGTTCCAAGTTTGGGAATTTCTTAGTCACTGTCTTGATCCAAGCTTTATCTTCCTCGAGGAACACTAGCGATATAACTTTATAAAGAAACCAGAGATTTGATTAACCTTGAATTGAAATATGATTTTATGAGAAGCTTACAAGTGAGTCCACCATGATTGAGAGATGCCCACATCAAGCTGTCGTGTCCTAAGCCAAAGAAGAGGAAGTTACAAGGAGATTTCTTGTCCAAGAGTCTCTTTGAGACTGAGATTTCATCAAACGTTTGTTGTGTTGTGACCCCTGTGGTGACGTAGTGAACCAATGCATCGGATAGAGAAGTTGGCAATTCGGTGCATTGTTGTGGAGTTGATGAGCATTTAGGTTTCTGGTGATATTCCTCTCGTATGGTTGAGTTCGTAGAGGAAGAGATGCTTGTTCGCTTTTCAAGAAGAGAATGAACAAGACCAAGACTGAGCAACAAATGAATATGAGCTTTGAGCTGATGAATAATTGGGGTTTATTCCTCATGTTTTCCTTTCTCTCTGGGTTTTAGGGCTTTCAATAGGTTTTGATTAGTGATTGGTTTTAAAGTATCGAGAGCTAGAGAGAGAGAGAGAGTGTGTTGTGGTTGAATTGATGTAACCTTAAAGAGAGAATGATTGGGAAGTTGAGGATGACATGACGGCTACAAGCCTACTAAGGTTGCTGTTGAACCAGAATTGTTGGTGGGGGATCTGTTGTACTCTATTATATACATCAAAAGTTTTAAGTTAGAATAAAAAAAAGGGCCTCTCTCTAACTATGCATCCTGATCCTGCATTGTCATATGTAATAAGTTAAAATCTATTTTAGAAAACTTCCATACATTTCAGATCTAACTTTCTATCTAAAGATCCACGAACATGCCACTAATTCTATTGACTTGAGATACCAACTCATCAAATATTCAAAAGTTCGGATTTTGACCATGCACTTCCATGTCAAACAGATTCTCAATATTTGTTGAAACATGAGCAGTCAAAAGCTTGTACCTTTGGGAATATAGGTCAAGACTATGCAGATGCTGCTGAAGAATAAGTCTTGAAGAGGTAAGCCAGTATCTTTTGGTAATCACCTAATTGGACACCAGTGTTTGGATCAACCAAGAATGGAACCTGTAAATTTATTGAGCAACAACAGTTACAGCCGTTCTTATAAGTGATTGGTACGAGTGTAGACTCTGGTATAGACAGAGAGCGGACAAAAAAATTGACCTTATTGGATCCTGAAGCATTTAGAAGTGATTTCATCCGTGTGGATCCTTCTCCAATGTTGTGTAATACATAGGGGAGCTCCAGCTCACACAGTGCTTCACGCACCAACCGTGAATACTGGGAGGGAAAAAGAGGAATCAAAACCCTTGGTCACCAAAGTTTTCTCCGGAATATGAAAAGTGGGTATGAGCACTACTAGTGGATTATTTACTCCATAATTATTAGTGTATAGAATTAAATTCTTGACAAGAAGTTTTATATATCATAGGATTCAAGCTCTAAATTATGAAGAAATTCTCTTTATTATATCTGAATCAATTACAATCAAGAACCCCATGTGTCTAGGAGATTTGTAGTAGAAACCTCTTTACAACAAACTGGTCAGAGACCATTCATCTGTTTCCATCTTACTCATATACAATTCTAGTGCCTATCATATTAACAGGAAAGATGGTGACAATCTAGTTCTGGAATGTGTGGATGTAACGACCAATCACGAGAAGAGTCTTGGTTACAAGAGAGGAAAAGTAAAAAGCATAGTACCGGGTTGTTTTCGTAAGAGAAGAGCTCAAGCATTTTAGGTGGCAGATCTGTTGAAGCCTTGTCCCATAATGACATGCCTCTACCTGCTCGGAAAAGTGTTGGCATCCATCCAGTGAACAAGGTGCTGGACAATTCTAAAGAAGTCAGTGATACAATTAGAACTTATAGTTACAGGAAAGAGAAACTAGGCTACATGAATACTCCAATTTATTCACGCTACGTTAGGAGCTAGAGACTACAGTACACAGCCCTGATAGTTTGACCCAAGTATAGCATATTCTGAAGATGCTCACCTTTCCAGAAGTCCTGTGGAAGGGCCTCTTCCATTTCCATATTGTTCAAATAGGTACTTTACGATGTCACCTAAATTAGAAAAGAGAAGATAACCAATGTAAAGAAATCCAAAGAACCTGACAATAGGCTACTAAAGTTGGAACTTACGACTCACCACTCTCATACATTAAAGTTTCAGTATTCGGGTCGACGAGGAATGGAAACCTGCAGATTTTCATTCACAGAATTTTAACTACCGACCATTAGAAGGAAAACAAAAACAGCTATGGAATGATGAAAACGAAACCAATTGACAGAACAAGAATGTAAAATTACATCTCTTTTCCGCCAGATCTTCGAACCAGTTCTCTGTGTCTTACAGATCCTTTAGGACAAGGATAAACCTGAACCAACAAAATATCAGGATAAACTTTGGTTTATTGCTTAATGAGCATCTCTCGGGAAAAGATGTTTCAGTTCTTACTTCTACAGAAAGGTCTAGCTCAGTCATGGCTTCCCGCACCCTCCGGCAAAAGGGACATGCCTCTATTATCCAAAAAACTATGAAACTCTCAAAATGTAAAATTGGCATTCCGCAAATGCACTTTGTTTTACTGACATCAACAAGAAAATACCAAATTCAAAAAGCTGCAATCGCAAAGGAGGATTAGAAGAAACATCTGGGTTATCTATACTCCCAGTTGATACTCGTGATCCCCATGGAAGTCTTGCAACAGATGCTAATGAAGAAGTTGCGACCTGTATTCATGCCAACCATAAGGAAAGAACCAAAATTCAGAGCTTTTCGTCACGTAATTAAATGTGCTGGAAATCTCGGGAAAAATACAGTCCTTTATCTTGTTACAAATCAGTAAAACAATAATCTATCTCCCGCTGTAAATAAGTTCAGAAAACTCTATCCTCACTCACAACTTTTCTGCTAATCTAAGGGACCATGAAATGGTATACAATGGCTGATATTAATGTAATCTTTATATCCAAACGGAGAACCAGTAAACTGAAACCTAAACACTTCCACAACACCAAACTTAATCAGGCCCATGTCAGATCTAACTCAGTGTTTTTCTTCCGAGTTACTTAATTGACTTGTTGATATACATTGGCTGCAGAGCCTTGTTTTTAGAGATAACGCTTAAAAACAGAAGTGTTGCAAAACATGAACATAATTATTTGACAAAATGAAAAAACAACTCCATAATTTAAAAACATGACTAACCTCCAGAGCATAGTTCCGCTGTTGAGAAGGATCACCTCCCTGGAAACAACAGCTGAGAAATATTAGAGAAACAACATCAAGAACCTGTCATGACACAGACACACTTGATGAGAACACAACAACATAAAGTTTCCAAGAAACAAGAGGAGAAGGACTCACAGAGAAAAGTTTAAGCAATGGACAGAGAAAAGACAAGAAACTACTAGATTTTTCTGATGCTTCATCCGTTTTCGCCTCTGAGTTACTCGATTTCACATAAAGTCTTCTCTTTTCGCAAACCCATTTCCCGTTTCCTGAAATTCTCTTCGAGAATCGATGAGAATGAAACGTGGATGACGCAATCGGACCGCAGAGAGTGCTTGTAACCACCGTAATCGGCATTGTTCCTATCAAAAAATTGGATTCCGCAGAAACCCTTATTCGATACTGAAGAAAGGAGAACGATCGATTCACAGAGACACCAAGTGCGAATTTTTGGCGCTTAGCTTTGACTGGAACTACACTGTCGACGACGAGGACTCTTCGAGCAAATGTTACCTTGGATCGAAATTTATATATTTGCCCTCACATATTTCTTTCTATAAGATAGTGCCTTAAACATAAAGGGCAAACACGTAAATACAACTTTCATCTTATCTCTCACAGACTCGCATTGGTTTATTCATTTTTGTCTTGGGTCGCCTTCTTCGGTTATCAGAGCGGTAGTGAAGAAGAGTGATGACGATGCAGCCTTATGGGTTAAAAACCTTTGATGGGTTGTATCTTGTATGTGTGAGATGTGTTGCTTTTGGTTGATCACGTAGCAATTGAGGGATAAATCTAGACGATTCAGTGGCTCTTAAAAATTGAGCCTTTAGTGTGCGTTTTTCTTGTCAATTATGTAAGGCTGTGAGAAACTGATTTTTATATGTCATTGTTTAAGCTATGGTGGAACAGTTTTGATGAAGCTGTAGTACTTGTAAAGAAAGGGGTCTTATTAAGCCACAAGACTTCAAATTCTGTGTGTAGCTAGATCAGCTCATAAAGGAGATTGAATTAGATTGTTGACATGTTGCTTCATGTAGCTCAGATTTAATAGTAGAGTCTTGCAATTAATGACTAGGTAAATTACTCAAAGCTCACCCGGAAACTTAAGCCGGATACTTAGATGTTATGATGATGTTAGTTACATGCAGGATTAGCAGAACTGAGGCTTCTATAATATATATGTTTAGCCAAGTTGAGTCACTGTTAGGCCAAATGTATTGCTTACTTAGTTGGCTTGTTTGTATAGGACAATGATGCACCATACCTTTGCATTTTGAAGTTAATAACTGGAAAATGCTTCTATCTACATATTAACTTGCACAACTAAACACGATTGCTAAATATGCACACTTGTTTGCTTCCACAAACCACAAGTAATGTGTGTGAGACAGAGAAAACAAGAATTGCCATGTACAAGAACCACATAGTAACAGATCTTACTACCACAATCATAGCTGTGGCATTGGCTTTGCTTTAAGTTCTGTAAGAGTAGTGTCTATTGCAGCACTGAATCGAATAGCAAAAGCCGATATCATGGTTAATCTTTCGTTCTTCCAGTTCAGGTAAAGTTTCCATCCATGCCTTCTTCTACTTTCCACATGTTCTGTTATTTTTCTTTGTTGCAGATTTCTCAAGCCGCGATTTCCTTACAGCCTCTTGGATTTGTCTCTCATGGTCTTTCAGAATGTCCTCAATGTTTCCGCCAGGAGGCATCAATGGACCCGAACAATGCATTCTGTTCTTTTTGCGTACGTATGTCTGAAACCGCATGAGAAAATATCTTAAGATCCATAATCTAAAAAGGAAAGCTATAGCTAATATGTTAACCATTTCCCTAGTGTTTTATTACCGTTTTGGTTTCCATAGCTACATCCTCTTTATGTGAAGGAGACAAGTATCTCCCAGTCATAGGGACGTTGCTAGATCGGGTAACTTTCAGCTCAACTACATTGTTCCTAGAGCTCTCGTTTTTACTCCATGTTCCTGCTATGCTTGGATGAATCATTGAATTGGTATGAGAAAAGCCTTTATCTCTGTCGCCTCTTCCCATCTCTCCCCTCAAGCCAGTTCTACTGTCTTCCTGAGGATTGAACCTCCGGTTGGTGATTGTGTCTTTCGGCTGCCCTGAAGCAACGAACTCCGGTGTTGCAGCGGTACTCTTGAAGTCTCTTGAACCCCGTCTCACAGATTCAGGTCCACGACCCTTCACAGTTTCAGCCTTTTTCCTGAATTTATATAGAGAGTGTGTTTAGGAATTCACATGAATCATTTTGTGGTTGTCTGTTGCAAGAATACTTATATAAGGAGCCTTTCTCACATACCTTCTTGCTTCTTCATCACGGACCTTTGCATCAAGTTCCTTGCTTGGAGGATACTTGGGCAAACTTGATACATCACAAGGGAGTGGTTCCATTGTGAAGAACTAGAGAAAAAAAAACGAAAAAAAAACTGAGTTTGCATTGAGGAGGCAAATGAAGAACTGCTAAATTGAAGGAAATACAATGCTACCTTGCTACTTAGCGTCGAAGAAGCCGTGCCCCGCTTCTCTGGTTCTAAGGATAGAAGCTTGTCAACAAGAGCTAGAGCAGAAGATGGCAAATTCTTGAATGTCTCTAGAAGGACACGCTTATAAGGTTGTTGTGGCTTGAAACTTGTCGCAAGTGGTAGCTTTGTCTTTTGCCAGTAATCATTGCATGGTGAACCACACAACTTGAAAATCTTATGCATTTGCTCCACCTAAGAGACATTGTCAATCAATAAAATTATGCTGAATGGTCATGGATTCAAAGAACTGATTGTTTGATGAATGTACATGTAATTTACCTCTGTTCTTCCTGGCATGATTGGTTTCCCTAAAAACAGTTCTGTGAGAATGCAACCAACACTCCATAGATCTATCCCGGGTCCATATTCTGTAGCTCCCAGTAGAAGCTCAGGGGCCCTGTACCACAAGGTTACTACGCGGCTCGTCAAGGGTTGATCTTTCTCTGGATGATAGAAATTCGCCAGACCAAGATCTCCAATCTTGAGGACTCCATCATTGTTTACCAAGAGATTTGAACCCTTAATGTCACGGTGGAGGATTCCACGGCTGTGGCAGTGTTCAAGCCCACTAAGCAGTTGTTTCATGTAACATTTGATCTGCAAGAAGCAACAAGAAATAAAATTTGTCTCCATGTGTAGTCCATGATTCTTTGGTACTTTTTAGCTATAATCAAATCCTTGAACGTACCTGTGATTCAGTGAATTTTACACCGGGTCTAAGAGCGAGGCCCGAAAGGTCATGCTCCATGTACTCAAACACAAGGTACAAGCTACCAGAGAGTTTTGAGGTCACAAGACACTCAAGCTTCATAACGTTTGGATGGTCGAGTTTGCGCAAGATGTGGATTTCTCTGGCCATGAATCTCACGCTTTCCGGATCCATATTGACGAACCTGACCTTCTTCATGGCTACCATTTTACCGGTCTCAAGGTCCCGGGCTTTGTACACACTGCTATAAGTCCCTTGTCCAATCTGCAAAAAAACAGTGTTCACATAATGATCAGCCCAAGCAGAGCTAATGCAGACTAACCACAGAATTGGAAGTAAAACAAAGACAATACAACAGAAACATATATCAATCAAGAACTAACTTTGTCCAACTTCTCAAAAGACTCTGCATGTCGTGGAATCCAACCCTTGATGGCTTCACCTGCAACAGAGGTTAACCAAGAAGGCCATCCAGCTGCAATGAGCTCAGCCTCGGGGCTTTGTGGAGCACTTGTAATGATATTAATCGATTGAAGCATATTGAATCCTCCTCCTCCTCCTGTTCCAACATCTGCAGTTGGCCATCTCCTGTGACACTTCGTAGGTCTCTCTACAATTACTGTTTTACCATCACTATCGTCTATAGGAACAATCAATCCGCTGGCTCTAGCGGATGGTTTATGCGCTGATCCATCACCTTTGCGTCCACCAGAGCTTCCTTCCACAGATTTATGTGAAAACTCATCTTTCTTGGATGTTACAGGTGCAACTAATTGAACTGAGGACGTTTTGTTCCAATTCTCTTTTGGTTTCTCATGTTGGTCATTGACTTCTTCTTCTGCAGTTCCTTTAGAGCAAATGCATCCCATAATACTCAGGCTGATTCGTCGCTTATCCACATCAAAAACAAATATATACTGACTGATCCCTAAGCTTCAAAAAACCCAGGAATCTCAGGTTTATCAGTGCTAAAACACAGAGGAGGATGATCAAGATGTAACTCTCTTTTTTTTTTTCTCTTCCTTAAGAAAATTATGCAATTGAGTCTCTTCAATCTTATGTATCAGGGATCTTATTTGATCCCAAATGACCTTAAAAGTATGTAAGTTTCAGGAAAATGTGGCAGAGGAAGGAGAAATCAAAGACTTTGGAGGCACAAATCCAAAAGCACCAAATGATACAAGAAAAAAAAAATCACAGAAAAGAAGACTTGTGAATCAAGAAACAAGAGAAATTGATGATGATGATGAAGAACGCTACCAAAAAAAATCCTCAAATTTTTTGGTTTTTTTTTTTTCGGTTATCTTGTTGCAAGATGAACAAAACGTTATTAATTTGGTTTCTTGCAGCAAACTATTCGTCGATAACGAAAAATACGGAGAGAGAAAAATAACGAACAGAATTGTTGTTAATTCTGAAATTGAAAATTTTAGGAATCAGGAGAGATGGATTCGGTTTTTGTGTCACCGGAAATTATGGATAGCCCTAGATTCTCTGAACAAGACACAACGCACAATATCTGTTTTTCTATTTTTGATCTGTGTATTCGTTAGGAAACGAATTTGCATGAAGTGAAGATTTGATCCAACGGTAAAAAAAAAAAAATGAAGTTGTTTGTTTGTTGTCGTTACTTACGACAATGACCCACGTAGGATGTTTCTGCCGGAGATCGTGAACATTATCCCAAAGACTCTCTCTTCTAAGTTCAAGTCTCCCACAAAGTATCTAAAGCATATATAACAAGCTCTACATTGACCACGACATTGTCGACTAGATTATTAGAAAATTAATGCATGTTGCATAAGGATAAAAGAGACTGCATAACGACATTGATATCAACTAAATTATATGATTCTTTTGTTTTTTTTTTAAATATTAAGGTAGTTGTTCTTTTTTATGTTATGATAATATTGTTTTTTAATTAATGGATATTTTTTTCTTTATAAGCTCATGATCTCTCTTTCGCACCAACACGGATCATTTCAAAACATACATTTTACTAGATTTAATAAATTTTTATGTCTAAAATAGTATAGAAAACTATAACTCAATAAATAATTATTGTGTTACATGGTTTACTAATTAATAAATGTAAAGATTAATGCATCAAATATTATATTGTTTTACATATATATATATATATATATATATATATATTACTTCTATGTTACAATAAATTTTATTATATGAAAAACTTAAATATACTAAAATTTATGAAAGTATGAGGTCCAAAATATTTTGGGTCCTCAAGCTCTTGCCCTACATTTTTAAATACTTGGGCGAGTCTCTCATTTGCAAATCCACTAAGATTTCAAGAGAAATATAGGTTATGGTCTATCTGATCAAGTTCTTTGTTGCATGAAAGATTAAACAGTAGAGAGAGAAATTTCAAGAAGAATGGAAGAAAATTAAGAAGTTCGTTTGGTTACTTTTTTTCTTTTTTTGATAGATCAGATCGGTTATCCGGTCGGTTTCAGTAGGATGTGGTGGATTTTTTATCCCCGAAAGACTACCATCAAAGAACTACCGAGTTTAGGATGTCTTCCGACTATTTATCTTGGAATAATCAGACCGCCTACATTTCTGACTACCATATAAACCAATTGGGCCAATGCCCAACTGACAGATTTCCCAACAAAATGTTGTTAACAACGAGAAAGAAAAATCGAACCTGGATTAAAGGGTTGAGTCCCCTTTCCCAATCTCGTCCTACCACTAGTCCACCACTTTGCGGGCTACTTCTTTATTAATACTACTACTTAACAACTTTTGTCTCTCCGAGCAGAGAAAGCCAACTTGACAAGGGTCCAACACACGTACGTCTCATCTTCTCTGCTGGTGGAAGTCCATCAATCCACAAGCAGTCCCGTCTCAAACTATTTTTGGACCCATGGCAAAACCCAAAAAAAACAAATTTTCTTACCAAATTTTTTTTTTCCAAAAATTTGGGCCCTTTTTTGTATGATTTTTTTTTTGAATTTTGACTTGGACCTATGGCAAAAGCCTAGTTTGTCTATGGCCTAAGACGGGCTGTCCACAAGATCAAGATTTTAGTGAACCGAAGACAAACCAGAATAAATCGAGAACCATAACAACCTCTCTAAATCACTTTGGTTTTGGATATTGGTTTCTTGGTCTTGTAACCACCCACTTAAAGTGAGGTGCAAATGGAGCTGTGCATGTGCTTTGTATACGTACCAAACCCAATATCAGAATTTTTATTCCAAATGGAGATGTGCACGTTGCACGAACTTATTGAACCAGATACAAAACAGCCAAACCGGATCAAACCGGAACTGGAGCTTCACGGATTTATCTTACGTCAAATTCTAAACAATAAAACTCAAAGAGGTCAAAAGAACAAGCACGTGGCTCTGCACCTCACTCTGCATGCAGCCATGTTGTTCACTATCCATCACTATACGTCAAAATCCACCTTACAAATTTATTTATTTGTCCTTTCTCATAAAATATAAAGAAAAAACAATTTCATTCACTTTGCTTTCTCTTTATCTTTCTTCTTCGTTCGATAGCCTGATCCTAAACATTTCGAAGTAAATAGAAAAAGGAAAAAAATAAAAATATGGTGGATCTATTGAACTCGGTGATGAACCTGGTGGCGCCTCCGGCGACGATGGTGGTGATGGCCTTCGCATGGCCACTACTGAGTTTCATTAGCTTCTCCGAACGGGTTTACAACTCCTATTTCGCCACCGAGAATATGGAGGATAAAGTCGTCGTCATCACCGGAGCTTCCTCCGCTATTGGAGAGGTACTAATTAATATAATTAAGAATAAAAAATTAATTATATACCCTCCTCCAAAATCATTTTCTTTACACCATATGTTTTCCATATACATTAATTCCTACAATATGGTTTTGTATATTATATATGGTGTTGATTGTTAATTCTGAATTACAAAAAAAATCGATCACTCACTTGGTTAGCAAATATTTATTGGAGGAAGGTCATAACATATATATGTTGTGAAAGGCCGGTTCTTATTAGGTTACAAGAGATTATGTTCTTAAATGCATGGGCTCTTGCATTTGCAATTATGATTATTTCAACCGAATCCAAAATTTTAATATAAAACTAATTTTTATATATATGAGAAATTTTAAAAGTGGATACTTCTTCTAATTACTTATCAAAGTCAAATATGATAGAACTAAAACAAGATCTGATTTATTTTAGTTAATGTAATATCCGTTGTAATGATAGAAAATGAGTTTCTTAATTTTTGCATGGATGCTGATGATACTGTTAATGAGATGAAATGCAGCAAATAGCGTATGAATATGCAAAGAGAGGAGCGAATTTGGTGTTGGTGGCGAGAAGAGAGCAAAGACTGAGAATTGTAAGCAATAAGGCCAAACAGATAGGAGCCAATCACGTCATCATCATCGCTGCTGATGTTATCAAAGAAGATGATTGCCGCCGTTTTATCACCCAAGCCGTCAACTATTACGGCCGCGGTACACTACTTCTCGCCACATATTTTCTCATTTGAATGCTAGAGATAGGTTAACTTGTAAGTCAAGCAATAGGGGTTTTAACGACAGTGTTGTTTACCGCTGATGATGAATTCGACACACTAGTGGATCACCTAGTGAATACAGCGAGTCTTGGACACACTTTTTACTTTGAGGAAGTGAGTGACACGACTGTGTTTCCGCATTTGCTGGTATGTGTATCCTCGGGTTTGTATTGTGCATTGATCTCATTTTAATCAAAAATGTACTAAGATTTGAGATTCTTGAGCAGGACATAAACTTCTGGGGTAATGTTTATCCGACATACATAGCGTTGCCATACCTGAAACAGACTAATGGCCGGATAGTCGTGAATGCATCGGTTGAGAACTGGTTGCCTCTACCACGGATGAGTCTTTATTCCGTTAGTTCTTTTACTATAAACGTTTACCGTTTCTCCTATCTGGTAAGAGATTACATAATGTTAATTATCATTGTGTAGGCTGCAAAAGCAGCGTTAGTCAACTTCTATGAGACGCTAAGATTTGAGCTAAATGGAGATGTTGGAATAACTATCGCAACTCACGGATGGATCGGGAGTGAGATGAGTAGAGGAAAGTTCATGCTAGAAGAAGGTGCTGAGATGCAATGGAAGGAAGAAAGAGAAGTAAAACTTGATTAACAACACCTGTGATTTACTCAATGAACTTGAAAGTCCAAAAAGACTCACTTACATGATCTGCAGGTACCTGCAAACGGTGGGCCGCTAGAGGAATTTGCAAAGATGATTGTGGCGGGAGCTTGCAGGGGAGATGCGTATGTGAAGTTCCCCAACTGGTACGATGTTTTTCTCCTCTATAGAGTCTTCACGCCGAATGTGCTGAGATGGACATTCAAGTTGTTACTGTCTACTGAGGGTACACGTAGAAGCTCCCTTGTTGGGGTTGGGTCAGGTATGCCTGTGGATGAATCCTCTTCACAAATGAAACTTATGCTTGAAGGAGGTCCACCTCGGTTTCCCGCAAGCCCACCTAGGTATACTGCAAGCCCACCTCGTTATCCTGCAAGCCCACCTCGGTTTGCACAGTTTAATATCCAAGAGTTGTAATAAAAAATGGATGAAGAAACAAGAGGTGAGGTCGGTCTGGTGTGTAGAGTGAACTTGAGCTTTAGAATTTCCCCCGGTTAAGGAAGCAAAACAATGTAAAGGACATGGAATCAAGAATAATGCCAGATGATACAGCTATAAATATGATGTTACTTGTTACCCAAATCATTACACGGACACAATGTTGATGTACATGATAAAGTATCTCTCAAATGTGATTTAGACAAAACTTCTCCACATATTATACAGAAAAAGCAGAATACCGTTTTGCACCTCTAGGGCCTGAGAACCTGAAAAGAAGATGACAAGATCCTGAAGAGACCATCCGGGTTATCCGTGTGAACCTGAATGGACACAATCCGAATATAGGTTTACAGGTCCGGTAATAGAATAACAAAGGAAACAAAGATGAAGCAATGTATAAGCAGAAGTATAGTTAGCTTAATTTACCCAATGACCTGCATCTTCCAGGACATGCATTTCTACGCCTCCTCCTTCTTCAGAGGCGAGCTCTTCGGCGGCGTGGATTCGTTGAAGGTCTTCTAGGGCCCAACGGTGCAAGCTTCTTTCAGCTTTCAGAAAATTCACATGTACTCCTCTTGGAAGTTTTTCAACAAAGCTCCTTTTATTTTGTAGAAGCAATATTGCCAAGAAGTTTGAGTATAATTAGGTAAGATCACATACAAGTTTGCTCTACTAAACACAGGGAGATTCACAGAAATAGATTACCATAGATTTGTGTCTTCGTAGGACTGATAAAGTTGGGAGATCCCATCCAGGTCAAATGTCCACGAGAAGCTAGAGCACGATGGTCCAGTAGGTCTGAGATTGGTAACGACCCACTGCACAAGATACACCAAGATTGTTGCAATTCGGCAAGTATCAGCAGAATCAACCAATGGTCTGGAAGTTAGTTAAAAGCTGATAGAATCTGTTCAGAGAGTGGATATTGTTATACCTGTGCGACATCATTGGAAAACCCGTCTTTGATAAGAGCGTTTAAAACCTCACGCTTTGACGATACCTTTAACCAAACACAAAAGATGTTCATAAGCAATATTTTCTACGCATTTTGTCATCTGGCTTCTAAGACCCTGTAACTGGTTCATACTGTAAATGGAAAGACAACCAATTTTTCCTTTAATCAATTTTGTACACACATGTTTTATTAAATTGAAAGAATTTTATAATCCTCTCAGCCAGAACAAGAACTCTAAACTATTTACATAATAAAGCTCCTTGATATTACATAATTGAACTTCAAAATTGATACCATTTAGTTCTCACGAACAACAATCTTCACATGGTTGAAACTGACAGAATAAGGGGAACGAATTTATTATAATCTTCAATGAAAAAGAACTGAACATTCTAAATGTTTCCATGATGAAAGAGGACAAAAGGTGGGTAGATCTCGTAACTTACCACTTTTGGCAATTTACGTAGAAATGATATAAGCTCTCGTGGATGATCTTCTCCATCTCCTCCTGCAAAAACTTTTCCAGGAGTAGCATCCAATACCCAAGCCTAAAATGGATACAAATTAGGGCGATTAACATAAATCCTGCCAATGGTCATGGGATCTAGACATCGAAAAACACTTACTCGGACTGGTCGTGGAAGAGGCTTAGCTGCTTGCTCCACCATGCTTAAAACAACTACATGATCATAGAAAAGACTCATCAGCAATGTTATCACGGTCAGAGTAAATAATCTGGACATAGCAATTTCATAAATACGTTTAAGTTACCTTTCCCACCAAAGCTATGACCAACAAGGACCCGAGGTGTTAACCTCAACTGACCAACCTAAGAAAGAAGGAATAGAGAGAGAGAAATATCAGAAAAGTTCTCTTATGAATAATCAAATAACGCGTGGCCTGGTTGACAAAAAAAAAATAAAGCGTGGCCTGAGAAAGAAACGTACAAGTTTCAAAACATCAGAAGCAGTTGTAGCAACAGAGTGTGGACCTCTCTTCTTGAGAGATGCTGAATCCCCATGGCAACGCAGGTCTACCAAGAGAAACTGAGAAGATTGAATTAGGAGAAGCATATTAGTTATTTGCAAGCCAATAAGTGTGCGTGCACAGTTTTGGTGCATCTGAAGAAACAAATACCTGCCAAGTTGGGAACTCATGAGCCAATCTACGAGCAAAAGTGCCTAGAGTAGCAAGACCCAAGAAAATGAAAAGGTATGATTAGCTAGAAACTTCCAAACCATACAACTAAACCGCAAGTTTGAACAAACGAGAAACAAAACTAAAAAGTCTGAGAAGGCATTAACAATCCCTTTGGAACAATTTCACAAGGTATCCCGCAAGACTGACCCCAGTTTTTCCCGCTCCCAAGAATTCCGTGTAGGAGAACAGCGGTAGGTGCATCCGGAACAGACTTGTCATCCTTCGGCTTCCATCTCCATTTCACCTGCGTGTGTATTATTAACGTTCACAATCAGTCTAAAACATATAGAATCTCTCAAATTTATGTTAGGTTGTTAGCTTCTCTTGGCTCAGTAGCCGGCATTCTCAAGTTCAATACTTATCTTTCTCGCAAAACAAGCTTAATATTACCCTCCAATAACGAAATATACAACAAAATGGCTCTCAAATAACTTACAAGTGCCCCTTGAACAAGATCATACGCCTACAAAACAATGGCAAACAATAAACAATCATCAGAGTCCAGTAATTTACATGACTCGCAGTAACATCAAACAACCAAATCTCCAAAAATCCGATTTTAACAAATCCAAAATGGATCAAAGCATCAATTTTTTTTTTTTGTAGTAGAACAAGTTAACAAATGAAAGCACATACCAAGATCCGAGGAGGCTCAGCAATATCTTTGCTCGTTGATTGTCTCTCATCAACTAATGCCATACGTACAGATGTTCCTCTCGCTTTACGAGTTCCATTTTTCAATTCCAAACGATGCATACAGAATCTGTCACTCTTAAGTAGCCAAAAATCAAGAACAGAGTTAAATTTAGAGACTTTAAACTGCTTAGTGCCAGAGAGATTGACACAGAGAGAAGAAGGATCTAAAAAAAACCTGAGAAATTGTCCCAATTCTGATGAAATTAGGAGAATTAGGAAATGTCATTGATTGAAACCTAAATCCACATCCGCGGCTAGAGCTCGCCGTGGAGCAAGAGACCGCCGACATTACTACAACAGGTCCAAAATTGGGGAACGACGAATTTGCAATTCAAGCAGAAGGCAGAAGCAGAGACAAGGACGGAGATTGATGAAGAAGTTAAAGAGGCGGAGAGAAAGCGAAGGCAATGTGCTTCTCCCTTCTCCCCTTTTTTCTTCTTCTTGGTTTCTCCGTCGCCTTGGCTTTTTTCCTTCGCCGTATGTTTTTGTTTCTGGAGAATCTCAGGTTGGAAACAGAGACGAAATGACAGAAATGCCCCTTTTGTCGGCTTTGCACAGACCAAGTGGTCGGCCCAGCCTGGCACCTAACTAACACCTCACATATCTCTTTTTCTCCTCATACATGGTAAACGTTGTAATCGTTAATACCAAACCGAAAATCTAACCAAACCGACTAAATAAAAATATAGAATAAATTTAATTCGATTTAAATTATTTTACAATTTTATATAATTTTTGTGAGAAGTTAGAACATCTCCCAAAAAAAATACTCTATAACTTCAAATATAGAATTTTTTGGCACTCCAAAATTAACTTCAAAACTTCAATTTGAAGTTTTCTATTTCCTTTTTTTAAAAAAAATTGTATTCAGTCCCTTCAATTATATAACACACAAATAATTTTACTTTAACTTGTTGTTTATTATTTTTGTCCATGTAATTTTATATTTCATAAGTATTCACATATATCCTTATAAATTCTAATTTTACATAGAAAATTTAATAACACCAATAGCATAAAATTAAGAATATCAATATAGAAGATATATTACATATTACATATTACATATTAAAAACTGTTACACAATACCAATAATACTTTTTTTAACATCTAACTTTACTTTATTAAAAATGAAACAGAGGTTACATAGTTATTTTTTAGACATACACATACAAACAAGAAATGATTAAAGTTTAAGAAGAAAATATAATCGAACAAGTGAATTCAACGACACTTTCTTTCGTAAGCTTTATACGCTAATAGATTGTCAAAATCTATTATCTTTCTTATTCGTTTTCTTTCTTAATTCGACATGATCGTTTTGTTTGGCTATCGTCCTTTTGACGCAACTTCAATAAACTTTGAAAACATCAACCAATAATACATTAAAAAATTTAATACAAAATAAAGTAACACAAGAAAATAAAGTTACATAAATAAATAAATATTACACATATTAAATTACTACAACAATACAAATAGTCAAGTAAATTTATTCTCGAACCTCCAAGGTTAAAAAAATATTTTCCAAACAAATATGGTGTAATTGAAGGTTGTTCTTGTTCTTGATTTATTTCTGGTATGATTCTTACTTGTTCAAATCCAATAATCTGACTGTAGTTACTATCAACGACAATGTCCAAATTTGTTTAACATAGTTTTATTCTCCTCCTTCATTTCCTTGAGAAAATTTCTTTTGGCTAGATTTTGCATATGTAGTTGAGCGATCTCATAACTCTTTTTCTTAGTTGTTGCACTTTCTTTTAAGAAATCAAACATATTAACTAGTAAATTATTATATACATCAATCTTGTTTTTGAGGTTTGCTTTATTCGATCCAATGGGATGAATGATGAATTTGATCCACCATCATTACTACTTAAATTGGTTGAAAATGAAAACATTTCTAGAGATTATAATGATTTAGAGAACATATTTCGCACGGGTTTATTGAGTGTTTTGGTATTTTATGTGTAAGTTATGACATAATTTGTGTTTATTATTATTCTTATTTATAATTTTATATTGTAATACAATGTTTATTAATTAATATTGCTTGTAATATTAATATAATGTATGTTCTATAGTTATATATAAAATGTTTTATGATCTTAATTAATTATAAACAATATAAACTATATTATAATATAAACTCACCTAAGGATTGTAGAGGTTTCAAAACATGACTTGTGCTAGCCTCATCCGCGATGTTATGTTACCTCTTATTGTGGATGTGTCAAAACGTGGGTTGTGCTAGCAAATCATCCATAATGTCATGTTTCCTCTCATGCATAACTAAAAAACAAAACAAAAAGATTTAAATGATTTTTATCAATAGTTTTGAAAGTGTAAATGAAATGGATATATTCATGTTGGAGAACTATGATATTGATCTCTATAGAAATTTAATCATGGGTGTTATGTGTATTCTCATGTCTCGGTTTCAAGAAGAATTTATGATAGTTATAGCCTTATAAAGGAGATGTAAGTTTTTAACCTTATGATGATAATTTATGTTCTCTAGTCGGTGAGAAAAGTTGTAACTTGTGTGTTCCCTCTTGTTTATTCATATAATAGTTAGTGGTTTATGTGTCATGTTGGACTGACGGTAAAATTCATGGTCTTATATATCTCAACGTAAATTAGTTTAGGATCTTACAATTTTTTAGATAATAAAGTTTTTAAAAATAATAACCAAGTTGAATTAGAAGAACAACTGATAGATTCGTTGGACAAATCATGTCTACATAATTTAATGATTGACATTAATCATTGGTGGAATCAGATTTAGGAACATGTGCATGTTGAGCTAAAGTGTAATGTAAACATTTTGATTTCTTAACCTACTGACATAATTTGATTATAATTTCTTTCAGAAAATATACTCTTCAACTGATGAAGAACTTGCCACACCATACAATCAACTTTCACAGATTATTATCACACCAAGTTTTTAACTGGATATGATGTCTTATAGTGAGGATTCCAGGATTCACAAGCTGCATAGTGGGGCGACAATTGTTTTGTCTATATAGCTCAAAGGGTGGGACTAATCAAGGAATTGTAAGGATGCAAATATTTATATACTCCCTCTGTCCCAAAATAAGTGATGTTTTACAAGAATTACAAGAAAATTTTAGTTCCAAAATATTTGATTTTCTCACATTTCTTTACAATTATTTACTTTTTATTTTAAATTTAACAATAATTAAAAATGATGTGGTCAAAGAAGTTCAAAAGTTCAAAATCGATTAATGACATTAATTATTTTTAGTATTAACTTGCCACAATGTACAATCATAACGAAAACAAAAACTAAAAATGAAAGAAAAAGAAAACAAATCAAAAGATATTCAACCGATCAACAAGATAAGTCCTGTTGTTGCTCACAAATTTTATTTAAACAAACCTTATCATGAAGAAGAGGAAGAGATTTGTCCCCACGAAGCAATTGAGGAAGAAGAAAGCAAATCAAAAGACGTTCAACTGATCAACGTAGAGATTCCTACTGCTACTCACAAATTTGATCTAAACGAACTGTATCACGAAGAAGAGGAAGATATTCATCCCAACAAAGCAATGAAACAAAAAGAAAGAAAATAAGAAAATGTTCAATCAACCAGCAAGACAATTTCAAAGTCTACTCCTCGAAATTTTGATCTTAACGAACTATATTGTGACGAAGATGAACTTCCTCCCAACCAGCCTGCTCCCAACAAAGAGATGGAAAAAGCTTTTTTGGATATGCTGAAGATTTTGTTGCCTAAATATTTTAAGAGTTGAGTAATCTTAAAAATTTTATGGTGCTATTATTCAATAAGTAACTGTGTTTATTATTGTGCATTCTTTTTCTATGTTTTCTGGGTTTACTTTGATTCAATTGGATGTGTTAGTTTACTTGGTGATTCATTATTATGAGCATTTGGCAAAACAGTTAGTGGGAGTAGAGAGACGAAAAAAAAAAGTTAGTGCATGGTAGTAGGGAGAAGATCCAAAACGTGGTGTATTGTATTAGTATGAAAACTACAGATTATTAAACGAACAAAAAATATTCCAACATAGATTTCTTATCAAAACAAATCTAATCTTTAAAATTAAATAAATTAAATATTTAAAATTAAATAAAATCAAATCTTTATAAACAACATTAAAGGAAGATCAAAACAACATCTTTAAAGTTTTCAATAATATTTTCATCAACCGAACAAAAAAAAAAAAAATCAACAACAAATCAAATTATCTCCACTAATCGTTTTATCTGAGTGTGTTCATCACATCTTCGAACAACGTAGCATCACAACTTATTTGTTTAGGAAGAAGACCATTTCTTTCCAGCGCAGATTTTTTCATATGTGGTATCTTGTACATGTTTGATCCTCCAACTTTCATGATTTCTACCATACACGATTGAAGAGTAAAGAAAATAAAGTTTACCTTTTTTGCGTAGTACTCTTCAAATGATTCTTCTACCGCACGAACAAGATCTACTATTGTATCGGGACATGCCTTATGTTGCAGTGATTGAATGGCACTAAAAATCCAAGATCTAAATATTTAGATCTAGCGAGTTTGGTGGTTGACACATCAATTGTATATCAAATCCATCCTTTGTCACTGCTTCTTGAAAATCTTTATCCTAACATTCGACATGTGTTCTTGCATTATCTTGCTGAATAAAGATTGTCTCTCCATGATTTTCTCTTGGCCACTTTTCACGAATTACCGGAAGAACTTTTTCAATCAAACATGCTTTTATATCCTCTCTCTTAACAAAAGTTGATGCTTTTAGTTCTAAAGTTCCAGCATCCCTATTCTTACTTCGCCTCTTAGCTGGCTGCATAGTAACAAATGGAAATATTCCAATTTTTTCAAAAAATATTTCTTTTCCTTCGTCATCAAATCTTGGACGAGCCATCGCAGCTAAAAACATTACTTTTCCAATGTAATTCTTACTTTGACATGTACGGTGTGGCTCTTCTTCAGCCGGAAGTAGATAATACTTCTCGACCTTCTTCGTCATATAAAACCATTTTTCATCAATATGTACAATATTGTACATATCAATAAATTTTGGTTCATGAGGTAAAGTATTCTTATCCAGCATGGAAACGCAAAGTTGAAGTCTAGCTTTCAGATTCTCTTCCTTTAAAAGTGGTTTGATCGCGTTACTATGACATCGAAAAGCTCCTTCTTTCTTACGCCTATGTAATGTTTCGGTACTCATATCCATAGATGTTGAAAACGTCCTCAAGGTTGTTCGCTTGCGTAATTGAATACTAGCAACTCGATCTAAATCAAGTACAATCTTCTTACGACCACAATTCCCGGTTTTCCTTTGTGATACATCAACTTTCCCGTTAGAAGCTGTTTCTTTTGCTCGTCGCCAAATCCTCTGTATCCAGTTCTGAAAATAGATCTGAAACTTCTCTCATACTATTTTTCTTCAAATTTCCATCAATACTCTTTTCTAGTATAGCACTGAAGATCATCCATCTCTCTTCATTAGATAGATTTCTTTTAGTTTCTTGAAGATTTACAACATCGGCGATCGAATTTTCATTTCCTGCTATAATAAAAAAACATATATACACGTTCAGTACCTTAATTGCTAAGTGCTAACAGATTATTACTCCTTATGATAAAAGAAGCACAATATTTAATTGAAAAAATAAAGACATGGACTGTAACTCATTATAGGATCTCATGACTCAAGTTACGTATTAGAATATGAAAAAAATAAAATGAATTAACGTAAATCAGCAAAATAACTAACAAAGCATTTTGGAATACGAATAACACTTATAAAATTAACGTAAGCCTAATGAAGAAGACATTAACAAGAAGTTTACAAAATCGATTAATTTATTTACAAGCATGGGGAAGAGTTCTGACCTGGATAATGATCATTATGATGATCATTGCTATGGACAGCTAAATATTCATCTCCATTGCTATAAATTTCTTCTGGCGTTGGAATTTCGTTGAAATCGAACAAAACTCCACTCTCATAATTTGGAGGTGGGAAATTCAAATCAATATTAGAATCCATGAATAGTTTGTAAATTATTGTTACATTGAAGAGATTAAATAGAGATGAACAATTACATTTTCGTTTTGCTTTTGGCTCCATTGCAAATTTTTGAATGTTTTAGTTTCAAACTGTTTATGAAAATTTTTGGCTCCAGTTCGTTATTTTTATAAAAGTCTGTTGATGATAGTACTTATTTAATTTACTAAGAAAACAAGAAGAGATATAAAGCTCACCGTGGAAGAAAGTGGGGTTGAAGTTTGTGATAAGAAGTCAAATAGTTTTAGTGTTTATTAAATGGAGTAACACAGTAGTAATTTTTAGCTATCTGGAGTATTAAATATTTTTTTAATAAAATTAGTTTTCTTAATCTGTGTGCTTTACCAAAACATTACTTATTTTGGGACAAAGGGAGTATATTATGAAATAAGTATTATCTAATATTTTATTGTAAGATAAATGTTTTGATACATGACATTTTTTGCAGGATGAGCCGTTCTAATATACTCGATTGGTATATTTGCTTTGCTTTTGATAAAACAACGACATTGCTTTTATCCGTGACATGGCTTGTGCTAGCAAATCATCTACAATGTCGTGTTTCGTCTCATGTGTAACTTAAAAACAAAACAATAAGATTTAATGGATTATCATCAACATTTGTGAAAGTGTAAATGAATACTCAACCAACATAATCTAAAGCAATCTAGCTAGCTCATCAAGATAGAGAACAAAACCAACATTAACAAATATTGTTTTTAAAGGAGATTCTTAGTTATCATACATTCACAACAATGTATACTAGCAACTTCATACATAATACCATAACTCATAAGTTAGAGGACAAAATGACGAAAAATGGCCTCATGATACACTTCATACGCGTTATCGCACACCTTACCAAAACGTCACCACACTTCATACATGTTACCACACACAAAGTATCCCACAATTTCACAAATTACCAAGTAAGTTGATAGATGCGGAGGGTAAAACTTGGAATAAATTTGATTTGGTTTAAATTATGTTAAAAAAATTTATAATCTTGAGAGAAGTTAGAACATCTCCAAAATGCTCTACAACTTCAAATATGAAATTTTTGGCACTCCAAAAATAGCTTCAAAACTTCAATATGAAGTTTCATATTTTTTTTTTTTAGTTTTGGTATTTCAGTCCCTTCAATTATATATCACACAAATAATTTACTTATCTTGTTGTTTATCATTTTTGTCCCTATAATTTTATATTTCACAAGTATTTCACATATATCTTTATCAATTTTAATTTTACATATAAAAATAAATAAACATTAATAACATAATATTAAAATAATAATATAGAAGTAACACAACAAAATAAAATAAAATAAAATTAACACAACAAAATAATAATAATAATATAGATTAATGTATTAAATAATAATACATTAAGCAAATTTAATACAAAATAAAGTAACACAACAAAATAAAATTACATAAACACATAAATATTACACAATTAAAATACTATAATAATATAAATAGTAAAGTAAACTTTTTTTCGAACCTCTAAAGTAACCAAAATATTATCCATACACATTTTGTGTAACTAAAGGTTGTCTTGTTCTTGATTTTTTCTGGTATGATTCATACTTGTTCAAATCGAATAAACTCACAGTAATTACTATTAACGAATCAAAACCTTCGATCCTTTTTATTTTGGGTTTAGGGGTTTCGATCTTACCCGAATACAACAAACTCATGTATTTATAACCCTATTATTTTGGTTAGGTTGGTAAAATAATTGAGTTATTTAGGATAGGGTTGCCGCTATATTCCGCCATACTATGGGCTTTCTCGCGTTTCCACCATGAACTTTTTGTCTTTCTGAAAACTACCAAAAAGAAGTTTAGATTTTGTATTTCACCATGAACTTTTCTAACCCTTTATAATCTATACATATGCAATTGATTTGGTGGTTGATAGCCGGAATTTTTAGGCTCTAGCACACCAATTAACCCGATGTGCTAACACCACAATAATGGTGTATCGTTATAGCACGTAGGGTATCGAATCCACAGGGAAACAAGAACAACACACTAAGAATACAGGATTTCGTTTAATCTAAGCAAATAGGGGTTTTTATAATTTGAAAATTACTAATTACCTAATAACTAGTAAACAAAAACAGAGCAAAACAGAATTAAACTAAAACAGGGGAAGATTAAATACATAGAGCGCTAAGAAATGATAACGTTTCATAGCAAGGTTTAAAATTCAGATAATTAAACAAGAACAAAAACTGTTTTTCGATTTAAAACTATATTATGCAAACGAATCCTGGGTAAGGTTATTGACTTCGGTGGACTCCTAACTAATTCGAGATGTTAAATTATTCGACAAAAAGCATTCTTTTAGCCTAAGAGCACGAATAAAGATTGATCACTCCCGTGGTATCGATCCCTTTCAAAGTCTATCAATTCACAAGAACTCCCGTTCGCAATTCAAAGACAATGAAGCATTAAATTCAAGTCTAAATAGCCACAATTCATCTTAAACATCAACTCCCGTTGGCTAAGGTATGAAGAGCACTCAATGAATTCATTCCGAGATAATATCAAACACCTCCCGATGGATAAATCTCTAAAGCTCTAAACTAACTTGATCAAGGTCAATTTAGCATTAAGAACACTCAACGAGTAAAGAACGCAAAGAGTCTAGCTCTTAAACATCAAGAACAAGCCAAGAATCACCCTAATCTACCATACCCAAGAATCCTTAAAAGACTACTCACTAATCATGGTTTTAATGCATAAACACATAGAAAGTCCAGAATTAAACATACTCACAAGATGAAACAAGAAGATTCAAGCCAAGAAAAACAACATAAACATCGAAAACAAGAATCTACTCAAGAACATGAAAAGTCAACTCACAAATACTAACTCAAATTCAAAGATAAAACCATAGAAATGAAGATAAAGAAAAGATTAAGTATAATCTAGAAGGGAAATTGAATTCAAACCATAGATTTTATAAGATATGATTCAATACAAACTCTCAAAAACTAGAGAGGTAAGAGTTCTTGTTCGTTTTTCTAAGATAAAAGATTAGTGGTTCTGTCAAAAGTGGTCTAAAAGTGTCTTTAAAGGAAGAAGAAGTCGAAATAATACATCGGTATCGACCCGTTCCAGGTCGATACGTGACTCGGTACATGCGTATCGACCTTTGTTTGGTCGATACGTTAGTCGGTACTATACGCGGTGATTTTGCCTCTTTTTCTCTAGAAGTATCGACCCATGTTCGGTCGATACGCCAGTCGACATGGAGGGTATCGACCCATGTTCGGTCGATACGGTGGTGGCGGTACTACACGCGATGGTTTCCGGCTTTTATCCTCACGATTATCGACCCTTGTTTTGGTCGATACGTCGGTCGACATGCCTATATCGACCTGCTTCTGGTCGGTACGCCGGTCGGTATGCTTCTCTCCGAGTTGTTGTTCATTTTTGATCGGCTTCCTCCATGGTTTTTCCTCCTTTAATGGCTTGATTTTGCACCTTCATACTCCAAATTGGTTCATCCAAGTGTCACCAAGTCCTAAACATAACAAAAACAAAGAAACACAAAGCCAAATAGACATATATACACCTAGGACCCTAAGATGAGACTCATGATCTAAATAAGAGCAAAATCAATGCAAAATGATACAAAACTAACCTATATGTGCCAAAAAAGGAATGAAAATATACTCTAAATACATGTAATATATGCACCTATCACACCCCCCAACTTGCCTTTTTGCTTGTCCTCAAGCAAACAATGATAAGGATCATGAATGGGAGTGTATGAATGAGTAGGGATTCATAACCAAAAAGTTCAAGCAAATGATGAAATGAAAGTCCCTTAAGAAAGTTAAATGTTGCACAAATCAAAACTTTTAATTCCTCGTACTCTCTTAATAACATGAAAAGATCACACATAGTTCCAAACAACTCTTTACATTCATTAAACATCAATGTGCGGTATTACTCATGGATAGTCTATCATTCTCAATCGGCTCGGTATCAAAGGTAAGTGATATGATGAAATGTGGTTTTTGGGTTTTTAGTGGTTTACTCTCAAAGGTATAACAACATTAGGCATTATGCAAAATTTATCTAAGAAAGGGAACAATTTATGCAATACAACGGTAAACTACCATTGATCTATCCGAATCCAATCTCGTTTCTTCCCTTGAGGAACTTAAGTCATTAAATACCTCCTACAGCCTAAACTTATGATTAAGCCACAACCACAATCATCACAATCCTTTATAGACTCTTAGGATATCGAATTTTTGCTATGACTCTATGAAATCTTTCTATTCTTCTTTTCTTTCTCTTTTTATTTATTTTTATGCATAGCCAAGCCTATTCGATTCAGTTCAATCCTAGAGAAAATAACCAAACCTCTTTTTCACTTCTCTTTTCCTCTGTTCACAAATCAGGACTAACCCACCTAACAGTTTCATATAGGTTCTAGACTCAATGAGAACTTACCGTTGTCGTTCCCGATACTCTCAAGATTTTGCACATGCCTAGAGACCTCACACACTAGTTCAAGGTGGAGTTAGAAGAGATGGATAAGGGTTTCTTGGGAAAAATGGGTACATCCGGATGCAAAAGATTGGTAACAAGTTAAGCACAAATCCGGATGTTTAATCATGAGAATGCATAGAAGAGCCATGAGTAATAAAATTAATTCATTTAAGACCAAATTCATAGAGTTGTTTGAAAACTTTTTGTGAAAATCTTTTTGAAAGTTTTATCGAGTTTTCGAAATCGACTAGTGCAACTCTTAACTTTGAGAAAGGGCTTTGAATCTAATCATAAGGTTAAACTTATATATAGCATTGTAATCATCATCCCTTTAATGCAAATCGAACACTCTCTTTTTTTTTTTTTATGTTTGTGGTATGCATGATTAAAATGCAATGAATGATACTTATAAAAATCCCAAATAGAATAGTCAAAGTAAAGATAGAAATGTATCAAACACACCAAAACAAAAAACACCGAAAAACAATAAAGAGTACTCTACTCGATAAGAGTTATTAGGACTTAGGACTAAATGGAGTGATACCTAGAATTGGCTGGAGTATGATGATGATGAGAATTCCATGGTGAGTGGTGGGTTGCTAGAGCCGCTACTTGAAGGTGATCTCGTGGCTCTCCTCTTGCTGGGTGCGACGCTCGTGTGAGGAAGCTCGTGGTGGATCGTGGACAGCCGATGGAGTGCCGAATGCTCCATCAAAATGAGTGGCGAGTTGGTTCTTGGGTGTCCCTTCTTCGGTTGCTTCTTCTTCAGAATCCTCAGCTACTTCTTCATCGCTTCCTTCGCTTGATGAGCTTGAAACTTGTAGCTTTGCTTTCAGCTTCTTCACCGTCTTCTTCAGCTTCTTCACTGTTGCTACTAGCCCTTTTATGGCTCTATCTTGCCATTTGTTCCACTTCTGTAGCTTCTCGGTGTTCCTATGTGCTTCTTCAATAGCTTTGTTAGCAATTGGATCATCAAAAGGTTTGGAATTGGTACCTTTTGCTCCCCTTTGGTTAGAGGCAATGGGCGATGGGAGATGCTTCTCTCGGAGGTACTGGTTGTGTTTCTTCCTTGAACTCTCTGACGCCCTATCTCTTTCCGCTTGCATAAACCGAAGGTGACCATCCCTTTTCCGGTTATAGAGCAGATCCAAGTTAGGCCTAAAGAGGAGGTTCTCCCTAACTTGCAGTGTGTTGCCTCAGACATGGCAACAAAATCTTCTGAGGGTCTTCATATTTGATATCAAACTGATAAGCTACCCGGCCTCCTATGTACCCCTGAGGTATTTGGCGTTTGTGAGGTAGGCGGAATCAATGGTTGGCAACTTCACCCTCACATCTGCTAACTCAACTCCACAAAATCTGAGTAAGGGATGATTATACCTCCAAACTTCAATGCTATGGCTTTCTTAGACTTCCAAGTGATAGAGCGGTAGTCAAACAAAGTCTTCATAAGCATCATAGACATATCAAACATCTAGTCCAGGATCAAGTATCTCTGTCCCATCTTCAAATGTACCCAAAATCGGTTTCATTCCATTATCATAAGGGACATCTCATCTTGCTTTATGATACTACTCTCCTTCCTAGCGAACAATGTGTTTGAGAGTACCTTTTGGATGTACCGGAGAGCTGGATGTCTCATGTGAGCTGCTCTAGTCTTAGCTCCATCAAACCGTCCGTTCCAATCAATCCCCATATATGAGCAGCTTGGTGTTTATTGTAGCTCATTGTGTCGTAGTACCCTTTCTTGAAGCATATATTCCTTTGAATGTCCCTCAACTTCACCACATATTGGGTACCATGTATTTTGAATTCTATCTCCCCTGGAATCTTGGTCTACTTCCTCTCTTGAACCTTTGTTGATGTGGCATTTGAGAGTGATGAGGAATTGTAAAGTCTCCATGTTGTAGGCGTACTCTTTCATCAACACAAACTGCTCCAATCCCATATTCCTGAAGAGTGTCATCACGTCTTCATACAGTCCCATCTCCTCTAGCAAGGTCTGATCGAGGTACCTCGTCTGTTCGAATGGGATGGTCCGAAATTTGGCAAGATACTCGGCATAGGTCCCTGTTTTCTTCTTCGGCTTTTCCGGTGCACTCTTTGTAGCTTTTCCCTTTCTTGAATCCACCTTCTTGCCTTTTCCTTTCGGGCTTATGGGGATTTCGTCTTCACTCTCACCGACAATCCACCCCAATATCTATCCTCGCTCTCGCTTTCTTCAAGAACGACTTTTCTTTCCTTTCTTTTTAGATGCGACAGCTTGGGCTAATGTTTGTGTAGTCTTTTTCTTTTGTCTCCCATTAGTACCTGCAAGAGAAACATACAATAGGAAGTCACCAAGTTGATAATATCATCACATTCCAAGCCAAACCGATTCAAACATTCTATCACCAAATCAACATTCTATCAAGTCCAAAAACACTTCATCTAATATCAAACAATCTCCAAATTTGCTAGTCTCCTACAAGTAAGCACAAAACACTCAATTCAATCTTATGAAGCCATATCTATCAAGTTTCCATCCAAATTTTCGATTTCAACAATCCCAAAAACCATGATTCACCAAATTTTGAAGTTTTCAATGTTTCTCATCAATTTCACCCTAGGAATTCGATTTAAGCAACAATTGATATCACTAATGTCTAAACAAGTGCTAAATCGAGCCTCCCTTGACCAAAATCGGATAAGCAGGCTAATCCAAAGAGAAGTGAAATCGAATTCATACCTTGGATTTTGAATGAAAAACTTCAATGAATCGAAGATGAATGTGTTAAATCTCGATGGGGATGAAGATTTCGAGTTTTGGGCAATCAAAAATTGTCGAAAATGGTTGAGAATTGAGGGAGATATGTGTGTTTTTGAGGAGAATGTCGAAGAAAGAGGTTGAAGGAGGGAGTGAAAAATCGATTTTTGAAGAAGACAATGGAGTGGTTTACCGGTCAAACTCGTTTAAAACTCGAAATTTTTTTTTTTTTTTTTTTGACTTACCTGGCATGGTATCGACCCGTTCCAGGTCGATACGTGAGTCGATACTAAGTATCGACCCGTGTTTGGTCGATACGTGGTCGGTAACATGACTCGCTGATTTTCAAGCTTTTTCACGCAAATGTATCGACCCTGTTCTGGTCGATAGCCACTCGACAACGGATTGTATCGACCCTTCCAGGTCGATACGCAAGTCGATACCCAGCCTTCTTTTTCTGAAAATTTCTTCCCAATGACGATCTTTCTCATTCCAAAATCACATGTTCATGTAAACATCACACAACACACAAAATACATTATATAAGACTTAAAACACACTATATACAAGGATACCATGGAATGCCTCCCAAGCGCGCTTGTTTCACGTCACTTAGCTTGACGTTCCAAAAGATCTTTAGAGTTGTTGGGGATCCGAGAAGGAAGCCGTGGTTCCTTCTTCGTTTATCACTTCTCCTAAGTAGGTTCAGACGCTGCCCATTAACCGTAAACTCTTCCCCACTTTTACCCATGCAACACAATTGCCCCATATGGCATTACTTCTGTGATCTCTAAACGGTCCCGACCATCTAGATTTGAGTTTCCCGGGAAAGAGTTTTAACCGGGAGTTAAAAAACAGAACGTTGTCTCCAACTTTGAAGTTTCTCTCTTGATGACCTGTTGTCATGAAACGCTTTCGTTTTCTCTTTGTAGATCTTTGAGCTTTCATACGGCCTCAGGCGAATCTCATCAAGCTCATTAACTGAATGAAGCGTTTTCTCCGTGGCTGTTTTGATATCGAAGTTCAGGAGTTTAACAGCCACATTGCCTTGTACTCTAGTTCAACCGGGAGGTGACATGACTTCCCATAAGAGGAAGGTGTGTATTGAACGGAGTTGTACCTATTGGTGTTTTATAAGCAGTCCTATAAGCGTCCGCTATAACATAAGCATCATCCAACTTTCTTTGCGACCAATCCTTCGTGCGATCTACCAACTCACGCTGTCTCTGTGCGATCCCACGGCTCTCAGTATGGCTTTATCTCTCGGTTAGAGATTTCAACTTGACCGCTCGTTTGTGGGATGGTAAGGAGTAGCAATCTTGTGTTTGACCCCATACTTCTTCAATAAGCTCTCAAACACTTTGTTAATGAAATGTGACCCTCCCATCGCTTATCACTACTTCTCTCGGACTCCAAACCTGCGGAAAATTATGCTCTTAAACATCTTCAGAACAACCTTCGCATCATTGGTTGGCTTGCAGTCGCCTCAACCCATTTGGAGACCGTAGTCCACTGCTACTAGAATGTAACTTGTTTCCTAAGATGAAGGGAAAGGCCCATGAAATCAATCCCCACACGTCAAAGATCTCTACCTCGAAAATTGGATTCTGAGGTATATTCGTTTTTTCGGCTGATGTTTCTTTTCTTTGACATGGATCACATCTAGAGAATGAAGTCGTTAGCATCTCTAAACATAGTGGCCACCAGAAGCCTGCTTGGAGAACTTTTATAACAGTTTTAAATGTAGCAAAGCTGACACCATATGCTGAACCGTGGGCAATGCATCAAAATGCCGTCAACCTCTTCTCCCGAGACACACCTCCTGTAGAGATTATCCTTGCACAGTGTGTAAAGATATGGGTCATCCAATAGAATCGGTTGATGTCTTTGAAGAACTTTTTCTTTTGGTAACCGTCTATCTTAGGGGTTCCTTCTCCACATTTGCTAAGTAATTCACGGATGTCGGCATACCAAGGTTCTTTCTCTTGAATCTCTTCTGATTTCTTCGATTTTCTTCCCCGTCTTTTTCTATTTTCTCAAACATAGTAACCATCATTATCTGTTCTTCGGGGAGAGATTCATTTATGGGTACCACGTTTTTCCAACTTTCATTCTCGACAAATGATCGGCGACACCGTTTCTCGATTCCTTTCTTGTCTTGATTGATCCAAGTCGAACTCTTGGAGAAGTAGTATCCACCGAAGCAATCTCGGTTTTGCATCTTTCTTGGCTAGCAAAATGCCTCAAAGCAGCATGATCGCCGTATACACAATTACCTTAGATCCAACCAAGTAAGAGCGGAACTTCTCAAAAGCAAATACTATTGCTAAGAGTTCCTTTTCCGTTGTGGCGTATTTCAACTGAGCATCATTCATCGTTCTACTTGCGTAGTAGATGACATGTAGCTTTTTGTCTTTCCTCTGCCCAGAACTGCTCAACCGCCAAAATCACTTGCGTCAGCATCATTATCTCGAAGGGAAGGTTCCATCCGGAGCTTGGATCTATAGGAGCACACTGCAACAGAGCCGTTTTCTATCTTCCAAAAATAGCCTTGTGGCATTCATCATCAAAAGGCTGAATTCGACTTCTTTGCACATAAATACGCTAGGAGATGCCGTGCAATCGTAGAGAAGTCTTTTTATGAATCTCTCTATTAAAATCCAGCATGTCCCAGAATACTTCGGATATCCTTCACCGTTCTGGGTGGTTGAAGACTCATCAAACTCACTTTGGCTTTATCCAAACTTCAATCCCATCTTTAGAGATTCTATGACCAAGTCAACACCATCTTTAACCATGAATGGCATTTTTCCCAATTCTAGAACAAGCGTTGGTCTCCTGCACATTTCGTTTCAGCACCCTGCATAATTTAGAAAGACAAGAGGCAAACGAGTCTCCGTACACCGGAGAAATCATGTCCAAAAACACACTCCACACATTCCTCAATTAGATCAAGAAAAATATTGACATCCATCATACACCGGCTGAAATGTAGCCGGTGATTACATAGGTCCAAATGGCAATCTTCATAGGCGAAGGTTCCATAAGGACATGAAATGTCGTCTTTTCTTGATCGTTCGATGTATGGGGATTTGGAAGAATCCCGAGTACCCGTCAAGAAAACAGTAAAAGAATGGTTTGCAAGGCCTCCTCTAGCATTTGGTCAATAAAGGGTAACGGGAAATGATCTTTTTCTAAGTTGAGCGAGTTCAATTTACTGGGAGTCATGCAACATGCGATGAACCATGTAATTGTTCTAGATGGGAGTAATTATCATTTTTCAGTTTCTAATCACTGTTATCCCGCCCTTTCTTTGGGACAACATGCACTGGAGATATCCAATACTAATCTGAGATAGGATAGATATTCAGCGTCTAAGAGGTTTAAGAATTTCCTTTATTTACGACATTCTTTTTAAATTCGGTTTAAACCTCCGTATCTCTCT
>SMJT01000204.1:29231-90435 GCA_004349715.1 Crucihimalaya himalaica | reverse complement strand
TTACAGTTTCATCTATTGCTTTCTAAGGAAATCCCAATTATCTTTTATAAAAAAAAATGTTGTTCACAGCAAGAATCATCGAAAGAGGTTTGAAGAACCTCTTGAATAATCTGAATTCTCACTTTACTGCAGGTAATCTCTATACATTTTCTTCTAATTTCTTTCCAATTTCATGCAATCTTCTAATTTCTTACCAATTTTTTTAGGACCTGTGGCCGATGACATGTTCCATTGGGAGGGTATGCTATTTGGCCCTATTGGCACCCCTTATGAGGGAGGGATTTTCTAAGTGATTGTTCGTTATCCGCCGGGATACCCGATTAAACCCCCATACGTAAGTTTTGATCATTTTTCAGTTACACAAATGGAACTTAGAGAACACACGCATGTTTAATAGTTAGTAAAACACATAAGGATAATTAGTAATAGAATATGTCATTTTCATGTAATTGGAAATTCCTGTGTTATTCAATTGTAAATTTTATGATTTCTATTAAATTTCAGTGTTATTCAATTGATGGATTTTTAGATTCTATTAAATTCTCAAAAAAACACTTTAAAATCTATGCATTTCAATTCTCTTCAATTCTTTTATCCAATACCCCCTCCTAAATATCGTGACGGTTTGGGTAATGTAGGTTCGTTTCAGCACCTCGATCTACCACCCTAATGTGGATCGCGGGAGTATCTACTTGAAGATGCTCCTCCCTGAGCAATGGAGAGCCGACTACAACATAACCACAATATTTGAGGCTCTTGTGAATATGTTGTATGAGCCAGAGCTGGGTGAAGGAGATAATTTTGTGGATTCCGTTGTTGAAGTCTACATTAAAGATCGGAACCGTTTCAATGAGAAGGCACGAGAAATGTCTGGAACTTTGGCCGGAGGATCAAAGAGCACCTGATCCTTTAGATCTTTTTGAAACGGAGTGGGGTGTGTGGGGGGGGGGGTGGTTTATGTAATCTTCGAAACCTTATTATGTTAATTATGGTGGGAACCTTATTACTCTTATATAAGTAATTAATCTGTTATTACTCCTTATATGCCTTTAATGTATCCTTGAATTACTCTTATATAAGTAAAGAATTTTCAGACTTTATCTTCGTAAAAATACAAAAATAACTGGTCAACAATTAACAACGAAATCGATAATAGAACCTGAAAAAATACAAAGAGTTTTCGTACGCAAAAGTATAAAAAGCAATAATTAATAGTAATAAAAAAGTTGTTAGACTTCATCTTCGTAGAAAATCCCTAATTTTAAAGAGATATTGGAAGACTTTCATCCACAGATTACCTAAGAAGACTTCATCAGCATACTGAACATATCTAATTATAGACTTCTATGGGTGAGAACTTCAAATACAGACTTCAAATACAGCACCTTCTTTGGAGGACTCTCGTATACGCCTGAACTGACTTCTGTGGGAGACTTCAAGAGCACAACTTTATTTTCCATCAAACCTTGAATCTCCTACGTATCAAAAAAAACAGAAAACAGAGTCCTTAAAAACAGAGTCCCCTCAAAAAACAGAGCCCCTCAAAACAAAGATTTAACTTACACAGTTAGCGGCCGAGTAACTATATTGCGCTTGTGAGCCTTCCACGGCTTTGCGTAGTCTTTCTGGCGATTTCAAGCCACGTTTGCCACCTGTTGACTTCTTTTCCTTCCAGGGAGGACGCCGGATGGAGTGAGGAAAACCCTTGGCAAACTCGGCTCTTTGATATCGACGGTTTTTGGGGAAAATGTTGCCTGCATACGTCGAATACAAATATCCCTTTGTGTATGACGGGCATACGAGGGCGGCACATCCATTTAAGCTCAGGAGGCAGCAGCAATAGCATGCGAGCCAAGGTATTTTTCCTCAACATCAACACTTCCAATAGCAACATGTTCGATGGTTAGAAATCAACGATCAATCTATAATGTCCTTTCCTTCACGTTGAAATCGACCACCGTACTATGGCGTTTGATCAATCAATCGGCTGGTAGCGATAATGCTGACGACACCCTAGTTAGCGAATATTCAACCCCTTGCTATGTTTGGTTGTGAGATTGATAGCTGCGGTCCCCCTTCTCTCCTTAAAAAACCATCTTCCTAAGTTTCTCGTATTGAATCCAAAAGAAGGGTGATGGGAAAATCTCGAAGCTTGGGCTTAAGTGCAGAGTTCATCGATTCAGCAATGTTGCTCGTTTGTATGTTGTTCGTTCTCCAGGAAAGTGAACGCGGGCCCATAGTTTCCACATCTGCGTCCTCGACAAGTAAAGCTGCAGATCGGGCTTTGTCTCACGTAAGGCGTACCATAAGTATCTGTAAAATCATGAATGCGTATATGCATGACGCAGCCCCTCTAACCAAGTACATAAGTTGCTTTTCCCTGTTACTTTCGTGATTATGTTATTCTGTGTGTTGTATTTTCTTAATGATAATATATCCCTCTTGTTGCCCATGGCATAACAGTTTCAATGGGCATTTCTTAATTCGATGGCGTGGCCTGTCCACGACACTACTGACCAAAGGAAATTTGATCAAAGAGCACATCCATTGCAACTTGGTGAAAAACCATTGGCCATGCTTCAATCAATTTTTTCAGAGTTTACAATTAGGCAAAAAGCTAACGGGAATTGAATTTGGGAAAATTCCCGTCCTGGCCGCAAGCTACTAACATACAATCGCACCATACTTCCCCGGTAGAAATGAACCGCATCCACGCACCATACTCTTCTCGAAGAAACCTGAAAACCGGTATATAGACGGATTCCAAGAGCATAAACAGATGAAATTTTGAATCTGTTTTTGATCACTCAGCCACAAGATCAGTGACAGTTCCGGAGATGGCTTAGCCCGATAGCGTATAGAGATAAGATGACAAGCTGGCTCTATATCCATCTTCCGTTTGTTCCCTCTCACCAGTGTGTGCAAATATAAAGCTGCTATAGGGAATGGTATAAATCATCTGCATACCATATTTTATTCTTCATTGCACGATCTAATCTTTTCGGCGTTACTTCCATCGTTGTTCCCCATTCATACATAAACAGTTTAGCAATATAATCTCGGAGCATGATGTTTCGCAGAGAATCGGTCCGCCACATTGCAAGTATGATCTTTTTTGTACAAGGTAACCCAAAACTTTTGGTTCGTTTTTCATCAACAGCCGCTCTAATCCTCCATCGGATCCTTTCACACCACAAGATGGCTACGAACAACTCTTGTGTAGACTTATGCACTTTGAAATGTGAATTTCGAACATTATACCGTCAAGCGCAGCTTGGATACAACGGATTCTTTGTAGGGAAAACTCGCAGTCGTATAGATACAGTCTGACCATGGTCATGTTTGGATCTTGGGCCTTCACAACAAAGCCACCTTCCGCAATAAGACACGTATTATCATCATCATCATTTTCACTACCATCCTCATCCCTCAACTTTCCATACACAGTATAATCCTCAAGGTATTCTTCTTTACCTCACCAGCATGAGATTCTTCCGCATCATCATCACCATGCGTTGTTGACGTTAACCTCACCACCATCAAGATATATCCATATCTTCTTCTTCAAAACTCTTCTACATCCTGAAGGTCTTCGTCAACCTTTCACCAGGCAACCTCATTGCCACTAGCCATACAAAACGACTCGAGACGGCAAGGCGTACAGCATGCGTTTTACAATACACATCAGCCAAGGACGCGCACTTTGTCTATCATTTGAGACAGTGCATAGGTGGTGTAGGACAATCCGTGTCCGTTAGTTTGCAAACATTGAATTCGGCAACGAGTAAGTTAACTCGATGAAGTCGTTTCTTGTCCAGCTCATAGTCTGCTAGTGCCATCTCAATGAGTTCGCGGTGTGTACAGAGAATCACTCAAGAAAACCATTATCCCTCCTTTGGGATGATCCACCTCAAAATGCCACTTACATTCTCTCATCACCCATTCTCCATAGACAGCAGATACATGAACCATTTTCTGAAAGACATTTGAAACAACACAAGGCAAACTGTTAGTTTGTTTGACAGTAGACTTCAAAGGTGAAGTCTGTTGAAAAATAATTATCAGAAATTCATAAAATCGATTTAAGATAGAATATAAGACATTGAGATGTGAAAATTCATACATAAACAACAACAATAACTTAATACACACATAATCTCGAAAATGCAAATTATATATGATACAAATCCATTTTTTAAAAAGATAGTGCAGAGACTTCTCGAACGAAGTCTACGCCAGACATCCTCTGTGAAGTCTAAATTTATAACTAAAACACCTAATAAGTTAAGCAAAATATATAAAAATAATTATGCGATTAAAATAGTTAATTTCTAAAACATCAAAAGCCATACGTAACACACATGTTAGGAACAAGGAAAAAAAAAACTAATTACAATAGGCTAAAATTGCATTTTTACTGAAATTATCATTAGAGACTTCACAGGCAAAGTCTCTTGGTAGACTTCTCCATGAAGTGTGCCTTTGCCTATCTGAAGCAGACTTCGCCCGTGAAGTTCTAAATTTTAAACTAAACACCTAATAAGTTCAGAAAAAATATATAAAAATAATTATGCATTAAAATAGTTCAAAATTTCTAAAACATTAAAAGCCATACGTAACACACATGTTAGGACAAGAAAAAAAAACTAATTAAAAATAGGCTAAAATTGTATTTTTACTAAAATTTATCATTAGAGACTTCACAGGCGAAGTCTCTTAGTAGACTTCTTCATGAGTCTGCTTTGCTATATGAAGCAGACTTCGCCGTGAAGTCTGAAGCACGGTCTAATTTTGCAATTGACCAGATTTTGACTTTTTGAGCAGACTTCACAGGCGAAGTTCGCTACACGAGGAGACTTCGTCAGAGAAGTCTATACAGTTTGGGGTCTAGTTTTGCAATTGACCACAATTTTGACTTTTTTAGTAGACTTCATCTAGGAAGTCTTTTTGGTATAGACTTCATCTAGGAAGTCTTTTTGGTAATAGACTTCATCTAGGAAGTCTTTTTGGTAATAGACTTCATCTAGGAAGTCTATTACGTAATTAGACTTCTTGGTGAAGTCTTTTTGCCTTCAGAGACTTCTTCGGCGAAGTCAATCCATAACTAGGTATAGTTTTGCAATTGACCAGAGTATGACTTTTACTTGAGACTTCGTCTGAGAAGTCTATGTAGAAAAAGGGTTACTTTTGCAATTGTACCAAAAAAAAATTCCAGAGTTACTGATGGTTGTAGACTTCATACGAGAAGTCTACCAATAGTCAATGTTTCGGAATTTTGGTCAATGCAAAACTAACCCCTTTTTCACGCAGACTTTTCAGATGAAGTCTCGATAAAAAGTATTTGTTCCGGTCAATTGCAAAACTAACCGCCTTTTTTTGCAGACTTCACAGAAGAAGTCTTTGTACAAATTCAGACTTAACGGTCAATTGCAAAACTAGACCCCTTGTAAGCAGACTTCGACGGTGAAGTCTAAAACCGTTTTTTGTTTTCAAAGGAGAACTTCAGACTTCATCGTTGTTCAATCGTGAATTCTGAGACGCCAAAAAGTCAATTGCAAAACTAACCCCCAGTTGACTATTGAGACTTCACCCATGAAGTCTGCCTTCTGGAAAATCGGAGAAAATGAAGCAAAAATTACCGAAGATTCGGTTTGAGCTTGTGTTTAGCTTCTTAAACGGCCAAGAACTGATCACGCCAATAATATCCAAGAACCCAAGCGTTATTATGCTTGAATCTTAGTAAATCGCAAGATATATGGATGGTAAATAATGAAAACGATATTAATGAGTTGAATGGTTGAAATGAGAGAGAAGATCGACAAAAATGGAGCTTTTAACTCAGTTTTAAAGCATTAACATCACTTAATTCAGTTGTTTGAAGCATTGAGAGCTCAATTTTGTTTGGTAAGTGTGGTTGGGAACTATTGAAGACGATGACATTTTCGTTATTACGTGAGAATCTTTGGGTTATTGTTTTTTAAACCCAGCTACCAGACTTCACAAGAGAAGTCTGCGTTAGGTTTTTTTGTGAAAAAAGAAGCTGGGAAGGGTATTTTAAGGCATTTTGAAAAGAAAAGGAAGAGGGGTCTAGTTTTGGAATTGACTTCAAATAAAGGTCTAGTTTAGCAAGAAGCCCTTCTATTTTTATCTTTATCTAAAAGTTCTTTACTATAAACCTCATCTAATGTTTCTTCTATAGTTTTATAGAACCTTATTGCTCTTAAGTTTCAGTAATATTTTCTATATATAATTTTATTATTTCATTTCTTGTTATAATTTTTGTTTATATTTCTTTTGAAATTTTTTCTATTTGTTTAGTTTTTTTTTTTTAATTATGGACATGTGAGTTTTATAGTACTTAATGTTTGTATTAATGGTTGGTATAATTTTAGAGAATTATTCCATTATTATTAGATCTAATCTTGAATCATGTAAATATATTGTTCTTATGGGAATTTCATTTGTTCTATTTTTAGAACTTGAAATTTTAATCGAAACTAGATTTCGTGTACACACTTATCTGCCACAATAATCTTTATTGGTCTTTCTAATTTTCCCAATTTTTACTCATATTTTGTTTGTCCAAAGCAAAGTGTTGATCTATTATCAATATAAGATAATAGTTTTCTGGAATTAAATCCAACTCTTATAAATGTTACATTAGGGTTACTCTTCAATAGAATTTTCTCCTTCATCGGAAGAAAATCAAACTCGTATAGGGAGTCGCCTGATTCTATATCAGATTCTAAAGATTTATAGCCCTGTTCGTATATAGCTTTTAATGTGTTTATTTGTGTCTTTTTTGCTTAGGACATTCGTTTGCATAATGACATATTTCTTGGCAAAGCCAACATTACATGTTTTCTTTCCTGATGGATAATCTTGTTGTTTAGTTCTTTTATAATGATGTTTTATTTTCTTAAAATATTTTTTTTTATGGTTTTTTATAGTATTTTTGTTTATTAACTTTCCAATGTTTTATTCTTTTATATTTTTATATCTTTTTGGTTTTTTACAACCATATTCTCCTATTTGATCTTGTTGTCTTTCACAACATAGTCTAATATGTGCTTCTTTTTCTATTTTATAACTAGTACACTGATCTAATAACTAAGTTCTTAAGGTGGAAATCATTCCTCCTAGAGTACTTTCAATTAATCATTCACTTATTCTTTGCTGATGCGTGTCTAGTATTTTTTTTCTCCTATTGTACTAGGTAATTTTTTCTCCTATTGTACTAGGTAATTTTCTAAAAAACAAGGGGTCCGTTTGTTTTCTTCTTATATTATCAAGCTTGTAATAATATTTCTTATATTCACATATATAATTGTCTACATAGCACATGTTACATACTTTTAAATTCATTAATTTCTAATAGGCCTTTTGAATTTCAGTCTCTGATTCTGATTTATTTTCTGTGTTTTTTCCTACAAATTCTACTAACAGTAATCTGTATATGTTATCTATTAAAATTATATTAGAGGTCAAATTGTTTATTTATGTGGTTTCTGTTTTTATGGGTAATGATGTCAAGTATTGTTTTGCAATTTCTATTGATTTATGTATTGTATAGTTGAATATATCTTCTTTTCTTAATAATTTTAATTCTTCATTTAATGCAATTAACAACTTTTGTGTACTATACCATGCAGTAATAACTTTTTCCAGTTCTTCTACACAATCTATATCTAATGTATCTTTTTGTGTGTCTCAGTTTATCTTAGGTATGTATTAATTTGATACTTTTCTAAATTTTGTTGAAAAATATTCCTGCGAGTAAGGGTTATCTTCTCTAGTTCTTTTTTTCACCACTAGTCTGACCTTCCTCGGTTTTGACATAGTTGGGATTTTGATAATCATATGGATTATCATCATCTATATCATAAGGATTTTCATATTTGGATTTGTATTCGTAAACTATTTCATTTGTATCATTGTTTTGATTTTGATAAGTTTTTGTTAAAAAAATTATATTTTTATTATTTTTATCATCTTCCTCCCTTATGTCAAGTGATGACATAAGTTTGTCAAGATGTTCTAGTAGTAAGGTTAGAGTATCTCTACATTAATCCATGGACTGGTCTAGTGATTATAACCGATAAGCTTTCGGTTTTATCTTCCTTTCCGGGAATTATAATTGATTTTTGCTTATGCTCAAGCATTTTATTTGGTTCAGTCTTTGTTAGACAAATAATTTTTTGTTTTTGTTCAATTTGCTGTAATGTTTCTATAATATTAGATAGGTCTAGTATAGGTTTTTCTTTTTCTTTAATGTTTATTTTATATTCGTTTATTAATTCTATAATTTTTTCTTTAGCACTTTCTAACTCAATTTTAATTGGTTTTTTATTATTGCAACAGTGAAATTTTACTATCCATCCTAACATATTTGAGATAGTATTTAGCTGAGGATTATCGGTGTGAAATAGATGTGAAAATTCTTTCCTGGTTCTATTTCTAATAATAACTCAAAAGATATATGATCTTGTTCAGGTATAATTCCGTTTTCGTGAGGTTGATATTTCCCGTAGATAACAGCACATCTTACTAATTTATTTTTTCTGATAATTTTTCTATTTTATCTAATAATTTTTTTTATTTTAGCCATTGATAATAAAATAAGAATATAATGTTTATGGTTCTAGGGTATTATATTTATAATTATAAGCGTAGAGTTGTCTTTGTGTAGTATTTTTGGAAATGAAAATTTATTAATGGTATTGTAGGGTAGTTCCCTTAATATTTCTACTAAATTATGTAGATCGATATCTTTAACCATAACAACATTAATAGTCACAAACTCTACTTTCAAAAATTGGATGTCCTTCCTTTACTCCAAACCAAATTAACTAACCATTATCAAATCATTTATCTTTTCATATGTAATAAATAGATTATCCAAAAAAATTTTAAATTATTATATTTTAACTTTTACAAATGATTTGAATTATTTGTGTATTCGAGTAAAATCGATCAAAAATTGGATGAAATTGATTTTTGATTTTTTTTAATCTATTTTTTTTGATAAAATGTGTATATGAAAACAATATGAACATTTGTTAATAATCTTTCATACACGTAAAATTAAGACTCTCCAAAATGTATTTTAGCTAATCTTTCATACTTTTTTTTAGTAAATATGTTATTGCATTCCAATCATGAAACAATAATAAATGAATTAAGACTTTGTTTTAACTTGCAATATAAGTTTTTTATAAATATGATAAAGGCTCCGAATGGTGACGGAACCGCACCACACTTTTCCTGCAGTTGTCCCGCACGTTACCATTCGGAACCAAAATTACATATGTTGGAACCATCATCTAGTCAGCGAATGTTTCTGTCTTTTTGTGTACTATATGTATTAAAAATTACCGATGATTACAATATTAGGATATTCTTGGGAGGTTCTATCGATCTTTATTTATATCAAACATTTCATGTGATTTGTTTTTAATATATGAAAATGTACATGATTGATATGTTGAATGAAGGAATAACAGAATAAAATATAGAAAACATATCAAAGGATTATGAACCCTGACTTCGTGTAGGTGTAACGCTTCATCACGTCGCATTTGATTTCAGATTTGTAATTTTTGAATAACTGAAAGATTAAAATTTATTGGTGCTTTCGTTTATCCATATCTTAATGTATTTTTGTATCTACTTTTATGTTTTTTATGGGTTCACATTAACTAAATGAGATGGATGTTTTTGTCTTTAATTATTTTAAGACTTTATCAAACCTGATATTGGATAATCATTATATAAAAAATGAAAATACAAATAAACTATCCTTAAATTGTAGATAAAGACTTCTATGAAGTCAAATTCTTAATTATTCGCTACAATTTTAAATAAATTAATATAACTAAACTGATAGTTAAAAAATTAGAAAGATATGAAAAGAGAAGATGGAGATGGAGATGGAGATGATGATTTCAATTTAATTGAATTTGAAGAGAATAATTGACTAAAGAAAGAATGAAGGATTATGGGACAAAGACAATATAGTCAACTGACTTTAGAGCAATACATCGATACTTTTAAGTTTATTTGCTCTTCTTTATCAATACACTCATGATGCCCATGCGTTGCAAGTATCTTATTTTATGTTAATAATGTGCATACGAATACACATAAAATATAAATTTGATGATTTTCAAAACAAATTGATCACCAAAATTTATGTTGATCATACAATTTCTACCTTTATGCCTATAATGCTTTTGTAGGAACGATACAATAATCATATCGTATATGGAATTCCATAGGAGATGTTGTGGTTAGTGAACGAGACAATTTGAAATTGTAAATTGAGAATTATATATTTTCTTAATGATGGAGACTAACTGATAGAGTAGATGTTTTAACAGAAGAAATAATAGATAAAATCATGATAGATCGTGTGAATTGCTTTTTAAATTATTTTTTATTTACCATATTTGTAAAATAGATAAAAGAGACAATATGTGGATGATGGAGGTACATGAAAACTAAATGTTAAAACCTGTTACAGAAAACAAAGTTTTCGTAATATTGTTTTAGCTATTGTAGATTTCAAATGTGGAAGATGATTACATGCCAAATAAATAGAACTATAAGTTTGAGATAAATAAATTATATTTTATTATATAAAAATAATTACGAAGTAGATCGATCATTCCTTTGTAGCTCAAGTAATAGATCAGTTACCTAATCAAGGAGTCTTTGTGTCTGGTAGTTTACTACTAGTTAATGTCCTCATTACACATGAGGTGGTCCATGACTTGCATAATAGTCTTTCTTGTTGTTCAGACTTCATGGCAATAAAGACCGATATGTCAAAAGCATAAGATATGGTGGAGTTGAATTTTCTTAAATAACTATTTTCAGATGATTTTCACCCCAAAATGAGTTAATTGGATAATGGCATGTGTATGTTTTGTCCCTTATTACGGTTCTAATTTATGGGACTTCGTGCTTATGATTGATGTACCACGCTTTTATTGATTTTGATCGTTGTTTTATTTTTATTTCATATTATTTCGTGTGTTTTATGTATTAAATCATATTTTTAGAGTAGTTTAGTCTTATATCGAGTCATTTCAGTTGTTTGGTTGACTTTGGAGGAAATGAAGTATTTGGGGTACAAAAAATGCATAATCATGCAAAAGCATCGTAATTTAGTGTTAGTTTATAGTCTCCCCATCGTAAGAGATAATTAAATGGAGACAAGATAAACATTGGATTGCGCTTTTAACTGGCACTGGTTTAAAACCAATTGAACAAATAGAGCAGATGTTAAACTAATTTTGGAGAAGACATGCCATGCTGAAATATGTTGGAAACTATCAACGTGTGTCCTCATCGACCTCATAATTCTCCAAAATGATCAATGGCAGAAACCATTATCCACAACATTCAGTACTTATCTGTTGAAATCCACTAGAAACTGCCATCGGATGTCCATATCAACCATAACAGTTCTCAAAGTGTCTAGAGGAAGAAATTAGAATTTATACAGTCCACTTACAATTTTTTCAGATCGGATCTGCCTTGACTGGTGTCGACGCATATAAGAGTTTTAGACTTTTAAAACCCTGAATTTTCATTTTAAAAGACTTGTGATATATTTATTGTTCTACAATATCTTGAAAACTTTGTATGCAAATCATGAGAAGAATCCATTCTATTTGACAGTTTGGAGAAGATTTATTATCCTTTTTTAAATTACATCTATTTGTGTTAATGTGTGAATAGATCTCTAGTGGATTTAATGTCTCAAGTAGAGGATTGATTGAATTGATGATTTGATTATTGTTTTAGTCTATTAATCCTTACGTTCTTTGAATTAAACATTTTTAATGATGGAATTAGCTTTATCAGCTAAATCTAGATCTTAGGATTTTGAACATAAGTAATGATCGTAAGCATCTTGACTCGCTGAACTTAAAACGGAGCCAAAGAAGAATATAGTTGATATGAATATAAGTTCATTGAGTCAACCTTTGGATAATGTCGTCCTTATCCCAATTTAATTATATATTCCATCATACTAAAACCGGATTTTAATTTTATGCATTGTATCTCAATAGATAAGAGCTAAGATTTTTATATCAAGAATACCATGTGCATCATATTAAATATATATAGTTAAGGGAAAAAACCTTTAAAATACACCAACTTATTTACTTTTAAATGTTTAATACATGAACTTTTTTCCATTGCTAAAAAAACACATGAGGTTGTATACATTGGTTATTAAATACACGAAATTTCAAAAATTTTGTTTTTTACACACGATGCTAACGGAAGAATTAACGATCGTTAAGTGTGATAAACACGAACTTTCTCGTTTGCTAAAAAATACATGAATTTTTTAAAATTGAAATTTAAATACACGAACATTAAAAATTTGTGCATTTTAAACGAGATTTAAAAACAATAACGAAACTGCTTACGGCTGTTAAAATTAATTAACTTGATAAAACCCAGATCAATCCGGATTGTGTAAAACACTCCAAATAATCGATCAGACATGCATATCTAATTTGAATTTCCCATGTCGCCATCGATGCTATCAGCTGTGGAAGAACCGTCGTCTCCGTCAATCATAATCCCAAGCGAGTCTAATCAAACTCGAGACTACATTAAACCTTCTTTATCGAGGAAGGCTTATCAGTGTTTTGATTTAGATTTCCTTTCTTCTCATTTGTTTCCATGGCATTTGAGTTTATCGTTGCACCCGGAAATTTTTTTGAATTTGATACTGATTGACATCGTCTAGCTTCGTCGCAATTTTTGCTAATTAATGAAGCTAGACGATGTCAATCAGTATCAAATTCAAAATTTTTTCCGGGTGCAACGATAAACTCAAATGCCATGGAAACAAAGGAGAAGAAAGGAAATCTAAATCAAAACACTGATAAGCAATCAAGACAGCAGGAAAATAGAGCATTTTAGGGTTTATATACATGAAATGTGTAAGTAAAGATGATAAAAAAGATATGTATAGCAAATCGAACAGCACCAGAATCATTGGTCTTTATTGGAATCAAGGTAAGAGCTGAGGAATGGAGAAGGAAGATGACCAAAGATGAAGAGAAGTAACATATCGGTTAGTGTCTTTAAATCTTGTTTGTAAAATGCACAAATTTTTAATGTTCGTATATTTAAATTTCAATAGTTAGAAATTCATGCACTTTTTAGCTAACGAGAAAGTTTTTGATTATCACACTTAACAGTTGTTAACTTTTTCGTTAGCGTCTTATGTAAAAACAAAATTTTTGAAACTTCGTGTATTTAATAACCAATGTGTACAACCTCATGTATTTTTCGGACAACGAAAAAAGTTCGTGTATTAAACATCCAAAAGTAAATAAGTTGGTGTATTTTAAGGTTTTTTCCCTATAGTTTATATGAAAAGAATAATTACAAAAATTAACAGACCACAGTTAATTAAATAAAAAGTGTAAGGAAAAACTGAAAAGAAGTAAATTGGAAGGCTATCATTGTTTTGAATAATTATTTTCTTCATGTTGTAATCTCATAAATAATAATTTTACCTCATATGACACTAATTTCAAATGCGTTAGTATTTATAAAATAAGAAAAATCAAATATATATATATATATATATAATTAATTTGTTTTACTATTTTAATAAGGAAAACAAGGTCTAATTTTTTAGACATGTTTGACATCTAGTCAATAGAATTGAGAGGTGTTGCGATTATAATAATAAATATATATCACGGGTCATACCACACCATATGACAATCATATATTTTTTTATGATAAATTAAATTTCAATAAAAAGTTTGATCTTAACGAAAGATAAGTTTTTGTTCCGCGAAGGTTCAATATTTATAATAATCTAATATGATCAAAAATGAAACAAACGAACTTTCATAGCTTTCGATAATATGGCAGAACGGGATAGAATCGACATTAATATGACTATGTCACTACGACACAATTTTCTTATACTAAAATATCATTCCTGACGAACCCATCATAGCATAACTTAACCGAGTGACCTGAAGATTTAAAAATACAAACCTAGTAACTAAAATTAATGATGTTTTATAAGGTTTTGTTTACTTAGAGTTAACTTTAGAAGTGACAAATTTACATTCCTTGTTGTCATAATATGCATATTTTGTACTAATCTATTGGGAAAAAAACTCAAACTTATAGTCTTTCATTTTATAGATGCTCATGCTCTAATACTTATTTTGTATCTTTCTTAAAATACAAAATCACTCGTAATAAATATAAAAGGAAGGCCATATCCAGATATCTTCTTTAGAGCATCTCCAACGAAGATACTCCCAGGGGTTCTTAACATTAAAAAAATAAAAAAAATAAAAAAAAAGGAGAGAGAAGAAGTTTAGAAACTCACTAGACATGTGCAGATTTATTACTTTATCTATGATAGAGAACTCGTACAATGGATTAGCAATCCAACGCTTTAGTCCCATTCTCTTTCTAAATCTGCAGTCCAATCCTTCCTAATTTGCACTTCTCGAGGTATATAATTTGAGTTCGAATTGTCGATCAGAAAGCTTCTTGATTTACAACTAAAAAATTAAATAAATAATTAAACTAAATAAAATTGATTAAAATATAATAAATAAGATACTCGTACGGTTTCTTATGGATGAGGATGACCTTATTTCTTGTACAATCGCGTTAGCTTATAATTATTATGTTAATCGATAGTCAGCTTACACCTGCAACACTCATCTTGGGTAGAGTTCGACAGTCCGAGATCTTCGGAAAGTGCGAATGTTACTTGATCTAAAGTTGATCTTCTTCCTGCTTTTTTTAAAACAGAACTGACTAACCGGTTGGACTGATAATCGTTATTTAAATATTTGTATTTGTCTCAAACGACTCTTAATCGTCTACGGTTTTATATCTAGTTTAATTTGATTGTTCAAGAGTTTAATTAAAAATCTTACCCACCATTAATCTGGTTTAGTTCGACGCTGGATCGTTCCGACTTTCAAAATATTGGTGAAAGTATATTCAAATATTCAAGCATTCATAAACCAGATTGAAATCAAAGTGAATACCAAACTGGTATGAGTTCGGGTTATAAATACTATACCAAATAAATTTTTTTTTTAGGCACGAAAATAAGTTTTATTCAGATAGCAAATGGTATAAGCGCCGACTTAGAGAGAGAATCCGCTGTCGAGTTATTTGTTCTAGGAATAAAAGAGAAAATAATGTTCGAGAAAGACTTAACAAGGTCTCAAATGTTTTCTAGTAAACCAGGGATCTCATTGTAAGAATCCGAGAAATTCAGAAATCCAACCAAAATCTGACAATCAGAGAGAACTTGAATATCATCCAGATGCTTCTATTTAAGCGATGATAACGCTTCTCAAACTGCCATGGTCTATGCCGTCAATGCTGATCTTACATATTTTGCCATCGTTGTTGATGTGGACTCAAAAGATAAGTCTCTTCCTTGGATTATCCATGCCAGACCGCATTTAAGTGTAGCCGTCTGCCAAAAAACATCACTAAAACAAAAAAATCGTTTTTGACTTCGATCCCAAAAGCTTTCCTTTACATTATCTTCCCACACTCTTCGAGGTCATTTTATAGGTTCATGTGCTGCATCCTTAGCGTTTTCCTTCAAAGATTTTTTGGCAATCTCCAATGACGAAAAAGCATTGTCTTCGAAGAGTAGCTGTTTCTACCAAATAAATTTGTTTATAAACATAAACACGTAAAAACTTAACTCGCGGCTCCAATCTTAATAAAACTTTTATTATATTAAAATATTTTTCCTTCAAATTTGTCGGATTAAAATATTTTAAAAGTTATAAATAATAAATTCAATTACATGTCAAAAAAAAAAATTTGTTTAAAGTAAACCGGCCTGTTTCAAGCCCTAAATGACTAGAATCTATGTACCATTATTATATTCTAAAGAAACGACGTCGGTTGAAGCACGTTTCACGCCGGCTTGGTTCTGTAAGACTGTAAGCATCTGACTCTCACTTTACGCAAGTTTTTTTGTTTCTTTTCGTTCGTCTTTCTCTAAACCAATCTGTGAAAGAACTTATTCGTTTGCAAAAGTTTACTCCATAGTTCATCAATGTCCAGTGAAGGAGACACGACTCTCAAGTCTATCTGCTACAAGCCTGGCTCTCTTCAGTTGCTTGATCAGGTTCTCTAACCCCTTTCACTTCTATAAAGTTTTCAAGTTTATACTTTTATTCCAATCTGTTTGCTGAAAACATGTTTCATTTTCGTCTGAATTGCAACAGAGGAAGCTTCCATTGGAGACCACTTACTTAGAGATCCGAGATGCTTCAGATGGATGGTAAAGTCCTTACCTTTTGATTTAGATTTTCTGAATTGTGTAGAAAAGTTAGTGAATTTGATGTTTTTAATAGGAGTGCTATACAGGAAATGGTTGTACGTGGTGCTCCTGCTATAGCCATTGCTGCAGCTCTTTCTTTGGCTGTTGAAGTCTTCAACTTTAATGGTTTTGATGGATCATCTGCAGACGCTGTTGCTTTTCTTGAGAAGAAGTTGGATTATTTAGTGTCAAGGTACTGAATTTGGATTGGAGTTATTAGATTAATTTTGCATCTTGGTGCTTATTTCTGTGATTCTAAAGTCTTTGATCTCTATATGCTTCTTTAGCCGGCCAACAGCAGTTAATCTTGCAGATGCTGCATTAAAACTTAAACAAGTTATAGCAAAGACCTTGGCTACTGCCATTGAACCCAGCTCCATTTTTCAGGTAACTTCACATTTCGTAAGAGCCAAAGGGTTTATTTTTCTTCCTGACACTTCATTTGGAGTCTTGGACCGAGGAATGATGACACCTTCATCTTCAAATGTACAAAGCTGGGACTTTTGCTTTTGTAAGTTGGCTTCATTCTTGGTGCTTGTTGTTCTTCAGGCGTATATTAAAGCTGCTGAGGACATGCTTGAAGATGATGTTGCCTCAAACCAAGCAATAGGAACCTTTGGTTCAAGCTTATTGAGGCAGCAAGCCAAAAATCCTGATAAGCTTTCTGTTCTGACCCATTGCAACACTGGAAGGTGCGGATTTAGATAGATCCTGAATTGCATAGATACACATACATTTATTTATGTTCTGCAAAGCTCACTCAAGTTGAGTAATAGCATGTTACTACAGTCTACATATAAGCTTGCTGTTTCAACCAAACAGATTTGTGTCATATTTATGTGTCAGATTACTGGTAAGGCAGTAACTAAGAATTCTATTGTATCTGTAGCCTTGCTACCGCCGGATATGGTACTGCCCTCGGTGTCATCCGTGCACTCCACACTCAAGGAATCTTAGAAAGAGCATACTGCACGGAAACTCGTCCTTTCAATCAAGTAAAACTCCTAAATTAATGCTTTTTCTTTTTGAATCTCGTAACGATCCGTATAATACCTTCACTTGTTGGGGACAATAATTACCTGTAGTTTGACATTTTTGTTTTATCAAAACGTAGTAAAAGTTCCAAAACCTTGAAGTAAAGTAGGACAGATACTTCTTGTGTCCGCTCCCTGGATCCATTGCTTTAGAGATTTTTCATATCTCTGTTCAACTGTTGTTGAAACTCTTTTGAATTATTAAGAACAACAATTGACAGGGATCGAGGCTTACAGCATTTGAGTTGGTCCATGAGAAAATCCCTGCAACTCTCATTGCAGACTCAGCTGCAGCTGCACTGATGAAAGATGGTCGTGTAGATGGTGTCATCGTTGGAGCAGATCGGGTGGCTTCAAATGGTGCGCTCAAACACCTTAAATAATTAATTTTCTCTGCAAATCTGGTTCCTTATGAATGAATCACTTCTAACCCAATTCATTCATATACTCCAGGTGATACTGCTAACAAGATTGGGACTTACAGTCTCGCCCTGTGCGCAAAACATCACAAGATCCCATTTTATGTTGCTGCACCTCTTACTTCAGTTGATCTGTCACTTTCGTCCGGGAAAGAAATCGTGATAGAGGAAAGATCTCCAAAGGAGTTGCTGCGCACACATGGAGGACTTGGTGAACGCATTGCAGCACCAGGGATCTCGGTTTGGAACCCAGCTTTTGATGTGACTCCAGCAGAGCTGATTGCGGGAATAATAACCGAGAAGGTTCGTTTTTGCAGGCTTACTTGTTCTCATTTATTCTGAGGTTTGAATAAAACCGGAAGATTAATGTGTCTGTATGTGCAGGGGGTCATAACAAAGAATGACAATGGTGCATTTGACATAAACAGCTTTGCCCAGAAGATGACAGGAAACTCATCAGGTTGAAGTTAGAGTCAGCATTGCGATTTACAGATGTTACCCTCTATATATTTGCAATAAAGCAAATTACTTTGTAATGTTTGAACTACTAAGTATACTGTGGTAAAGATTATTGAAAATAAGAAATAATCAACAAGAAAATTTATGTTTTAGCAAATTGGTGTTTTAAGGTAGCCAAAACACTGGTCTTGGGTTTAAGCTAATGAAGTTTGTGCTTGGAGCCAATAATGAACCTAAAATCGAAAATAGTGATCAATAAGTTATCACTGCCTTTTTCAATCAACATTATTGGGAGATTGTGGATCCAGCCATCATCTGATACATAAAATACATCTCCCACGCAGACCAACAAGTGACTTGGAGGCAAATTCATCGTCAAATCTGGATACTAGAAAGCAATTATTTCAACAATGGATTAGGAAGAACCAAACCCACCATTGGCGACCAATGCAGATATTGCTACAAGTATATGGAATCTGAAAATAACTCTAAAGTTAAGATATTTTCTTTGGAGATTTGCATCAAGAGCAATATGTGTTTCTGAAAATCTGAGATGCCGAAACGTTAATGTGAACCCCTATTGTTCTCATTGTTGTACGGAACTAGAAACAGGTGATCATGTACCAACGATTTGGAGATCTACTAGCATCCCAATCAACCAGTTCTGCGATCCGGCAAAACACCATTGAAGACTAACTCATGTTACTATTCAAAATCCAAAATGACACACATATTGACGAGTTAACCCGTTTTATTACCTTGGTTGATGTGGAGGAAATGGAAACCTATATATAACACCCGCGATCCTATTGAGGATCGCCGGATGAGACTTAGTCCGAGAAAAGATGAAAGAAAACTCGGACAAGTCTAAATAGAGCTACCATTAGCTCGGAAACCATGAAAACGAAGGGAACTAAGCTAGATTACGAGCTAACTAGTTGAATGATCGAGCTAATCAGCTGGAAGTCCGAACTAAGCAGCTGGATGTCCGAGCTAAGTAGCTGGACCAACTGTCAGGAAGCTCAACTCAGGTGGTCGAGCTGGAAGGTAGCTGATCGAGCTAGGTGAGCTGATGGACTTCTAGCTAGCTGGATGGTTAGGGACGAAGGTGGTTTAAGCAGGTTGACGGTTATCCAAAGGATTGCCGAAGCATCGCTAATCACGAACGTGGCAACGGTTACCAATGGTTGTAGTGAATCGGTGCCTAAGGAAGGGGTGTGTTTGGGAAACCGTTAAATGGCGGTTTTCGCCCATCAAACACTATATATAAAAGGTTCTGTCGCATTTTCGACACAGTGAGATACACCCCACACACTTAAATAAATCGAAAGTCACAAACACTGAAGAAACATCGAGGGAAACGAATTCTTCGAGGAATTTCTCATATTATTCAGAAGGTTTGGCGAAGAGTCTAGACCAACGACTACGGTAGGAGGTGAGTTCACCGTGGCTTTGTGCTCGGTGAAAACAACCATTCGGCCGGACGGTTTGTTGAGGATTCGACTAGGAGATATATTCGAATTAGTGGGTTTAGGTGATTGTTTATATTTCTGCATATTTATTCGTTGAAACCATGTTATTCTCTTGTCTGTTTAACTTGGTTCGAATATTTATAAAGACCAAGGCTACTGCGTGGCGAGTGTTGGAAACGGGAATGGATTCGCCAATACATCAACCAAATCATTGTAGATTCCTTTGGATCTAATATTTTCATCGAACATAATGAATGACAAGACTTAGCGAGCACGGCATGGAAATTGCATGACTTCTCTAAGTTAAAAAGTAGAAATACTTATATTCTTTGGGATCTTTCAGGAAAGGGAAATGATTGTGGAAAGGAAAAGGCTTAGGCGCGGATTCATGGCCAGATAGATGGGTGGTGATGCAAACTGGGTAGTTAGGATCGATGATAAACTTGTAATAACTTATAGCAAACTCTCAAGTGTATCGAATTCTTATGTTTATAAATAAAATCTAGTTTTCTTGTTATTATCTCTAAGTATACATATTGACTCTAATAAACGAATCTCAGAATAAAACGAACATTGTCTAAGGAAAAGATGTTAAAATTTGGCTAAGTATCCGAAGGCTTTAGCGGATAATGTGAGTAAACTTCCACGGACTTAGTGAGTCTGGGAGAGGGTTTTACAATTGGTATCAGAGCATGCTTGTTCTTAGGACGGTTAGTTGGGTTTGGGATCACCACTCATCGGCTAATGGATCTCGCAGTAGTTATTGCTTTCTCGTTAACGTTTTATATGTTTATACCGTTACTAATATGCGAGTTTGCAGATGGGTAAGAAAGACAATTCGAGAAAAATTAAGAAAGGCAAAGGCGTTACCGAAGAGACGCGAGTCACCGAGGAGATGAGGGCCGAGGCAACAAGGGAAGACCAACTTAAACAAAATCCAACCGGACTTGTGGTTGGACAAACATCAAGTCCTCTGGTTCTTCAAACTCCGGATGGCCTACAAGACGTTCGTAACGCTACTATCCGTGAAGACGATGCCGAAGGACCAACATCAAATCTTCTATCGGATGCTGGAAATGGCGCGGGAAACAGAGGAGAGAATCTGAACGTTCTTTCGTTAACCCAAGAGCAATGGGATACCATGAAGGCAATGATGCCACAGTTAGCTGCATTGACCAAGGCACTTGTACCTGATCCTGTGGTACCGGTGATGGAGAAACAATCTGAGGCAGACGTGGTACTTGTACCTGATCCTGTGGTACCGGTGATGGAGAAACAATCTGAGGCGGACGTGGTAGAAATCATTTCGCCAAGAAAATCCTTGAGGATGAGAAGGGATTACTTGAATCTGCTTGAGCATGTCTCAAAATTGGGAACAAAGCACTTTACTGGAATTAAGGCGGATGAGTGGAGGATTCGGCTCAAGAAGAACTTTAACTCCACTCGTTGCCCAGAGGGTTATCGAAAAGATATCGCGGTTCAGTTCCTAGAAGGGGACGCGCATAACTGGTGGTTGACCATCGAAAAGCGTAAGGGTGATCGAATCCGAACCTTTGCCGATTTGAGGAAGAGTTCAACAAAAAGTTCTTCCCACTAGAAGCGTGGGATAGATTTAAGTGTGCATACCTCGAATTGGTACAAGGAGATATGACCGTTCGTTAATACGATGAAGTTTTCAATCGCCTAAGGCTTTACATCGGAAGGAAATTAGAAGAGGAACAAATGCAAGTGCGCCGTTTCATCCTAGGATTAAGGATTGAAATCTGCAACCATTGTTTGATCCATACCTTTAACTCGTTAGGAGTTGGTGGAGAGAGCTTCATTGATTGAAGCCAGGATCGAGGAAGAAAAGTTGATGAAGCATGAAAATTTTGTCAATCGGTCAAGCCATCCGAGCAAGACCATGGACAAGAAGCAAAAGTGGGATAAGATTCAAGATACTAAGTCAGAGATAAAGAGAAGGGACTGTAAGGTCTGTGGGAAGAATCACCCTGGCACTTGCTAGAAGGCCATGGGTGCATGAGTCCGATGCGGAAGCAAGGACCATGGAATCCAAAATTGTCTGCGAATCAAACCAGAACAAACGAAAGTCAACCACGATGATGGTAGGACCTGTTACCATTGCAGGAAAGCGGGGCACTATAAGCGGGAGTGTCCGAAGCTTGAGGCAAAAAAGCGTGTCGGACAAAGTACAAACCATGAAGGATACGCACTACCGCCACCGCCTAAGAGGCCAGCAATAACTCCATGCGTCTATGAATTGTCCGAAGAACCGACTACTGCCAAGAACTTCAAAGCGATCACTTGTAAGTTATCATAACCTTCGGTTCAATTCGTGCATTGCATCACATTGCATAAATGCATAAAAACGGGAAAGGGTACTTAGCATTCTAGAGAATATGTAGGGACCTTGAATATTGGTGGTATAGAAACAAACACTCTATTCGACTCCGAAGCCACACATTGTTTTGTGAGTCCGTAGATGGTTAAAAAGGGTGGGTACCAAAAGGTACCAAACACCGAATATGTAAAAGTTAGAACAGACGGAGGACAAGTATTGGATCCGAACGGAATTGTTCAGAATATCTCGGTTTCTATCGATGATGTCAATATGCCAACTGATCTGATCGTGGTTCCACTCAAGAAATATGAAATTATCTTGGGGATGGATTGGTTGGGTAAGTACAAGGCACATATAGACTGTCACCGTGGAAGAATAAAATTGAGAGGGATGAAGGAATGAAAGAATTCCGAGGAATGAAAGTTACTTCGAAAAGTTTGATAATCTTGGCAATCCAAGTTGAACAGATGCTCGAGAAAGGTTGTGAAGCATACATAGCCATGATCACCACAAACAAAGTCGGGGCAATTGTGGAATTGAAAGATATTCTGATTGCAAACGTGTTTGAATATGTGTTCGAGACGGTGAGTAGCGTGCCACCAGACCGGTCTGATCCATTCACGATTGAACTCGAAGCAGAAACAACTCCGATCTCCAAGGTTCCTTATCGAATGGCTCCAACGGAAATGGCTGAGCTAAAGAAGCAGTTGGGGGAGTTGCTGGACAAGGGATTCATAAGGCCGAGTAATTCGCCATGGAGTGCACCGGTCCTGTTTGTCAAGAAAAATGATGGTAGCTTTAGGCTATGCATCGATTTCCGAGGGCTGAACCAGGTAACAGTGAAGAATAAGAACCCATTACCTCGGATAGACGAACTAATGGATCAATTCGAAGGCGCAAAGTAGTTCTCAAAAATCGACTTGGCCTCGGGTTACCACCAAATTCCAATAGAACCATCGGACATTCAGAAAACGGCTTTCCGACCAAGGTACGACCACTTTGAATTTATGGTGATGCCCTTCGGATTAACCAATGCACCAGCAGCCTTCACGAAGACGAGGAATGGTGTCTTCCGAGAATTCCTTGATGACTTTATGATAATCTTCATCGACGATATCCTGGGTCTATTCAAAGGATCGGGAAACTCATGAGAATCATCTAAGAATTGTGTTGGAGCGGTTAAGGGAGCATAAACTTTATGCAAAACTGAGTAAATGCTCATTCTGGCAAAAGAGTATCGGATTCCTCGGACATATCGTGTCAAATCAAGGCGTTTCCGTGCATCCGAAGAAGATCAAGTCAATAAAAGATTGGCCATGGCCGAAGAATGCCACCGAGATTAGGAGTTTTCTCGGATTGGCAGGGTATTATAGAAGATTCGTAAAAGAGTATGCGAGTATGGCTCAACTCATGACTCATTTGACCAGAAAAGATACTAAGTATCAATGGTCGGAGGAGTGTGAGGAATGCTTCGCCAAGTTAAAGACCATGTTGAAAAGTGCTCCGGTGTTGGCCTTACCGGAAGAAAATGAACTCTACGTGGTTTACACGGACACATCCATAACAGGCCTAAGTTGTGTACTAATACAAAAGGGAAGAGTGATCTCATATGCCTCAAGGCAATTGCCAAAGCACGAGGAAAATTACCCTACACATGATCTGGAGATGGCTTCAGTGGTATTCGCTTTAAGGATGTGGCGGTCCTACTTATACGGTGCCAAAGTCCATATCTTCACCGATCACAAAAGTCTCAAGTACATATTCACCCAGCCAGAACTGAACCTTAGGCAACGAAGGTGGATGGAGTTTGTGGCGGATTATGACCTGGATATTTCGTATCATCCAGGGAAAGCAAACCTAGTTGCGGATGCTTTGAGTCGACGCTGGTTCGAAGTTAAAGCGGAAAAAAACCAAGAAGCCTTGGTAATCATGATCGGGACTTTGCATTTGAATGCACTGTCGAAGGAGTTTGAACCATTAGGACTGGAAGCAGCGGACCGAAGCGATTTACTTAGTAAAATTCGTTTGGCCCAAGAGAAGATCAAGAGTTAAAATCGTGGGCAGAAAATAATAAAACGCATTATCAAACTTCGAACAGTGGCACCATCGTGGTCACTGGCCGAGTGTGCGTGCCAAATGATGGAAAATTAAAAGATGAAATCCTAAGGGAAGCGCACCAATCAAAGTTTGCTATTCACCCAGGATCATGTAAAATATACTGTGATTTGAAGAGGTACTATCACTGGGTGGGAACGAAGAAGGATGTGGCTAGATGGGTAGCCAAGTGTTTGACGTGCCAACTTGTCAAGGCGGAACACCAAGTACCAGGCGGGTTGTTGCAAAATCTTCCAATGCCGGAGTGGAAATGGGACCACATTACCATGGATTTTGTAACTTGTTTACCCCCAGGCAAGTCTAACAATAATGCGGTATGGGTGGTGGTGGATAGGTTGACAAAATCTGCATAATTTGTCGCGATTAAGGAAACGGAGGGTGCACTCTCAGACTTCACTCTCAGACTTTATATGGATACTTTTTTTTTTATCGTTACTTGTAAGGTTGCTTTACAATAACTAATTATTTGCTTACTGCAGCACATTGATGCTGGAATCAATCTATTAAGACAATGGTTCACGAAGCATCCAGAATGGTTTAGGAGCGACAGAATCTGCTTCGTTGATTCCATCTTCACCACGTTGTGGAAGTCTAAGTATGAAGACTATCTGAAAACTGGTGATGAACGCGGAAGGGGCAGAATACTACCTCCTGGTGCGTATGATCTTGCCACCGGAGAGCAACCAGAGTTCTGCAGATCTGATAAGATGTGGGGTGAAGATGTGGATGGAATCTACACATCCCTTAACATCAAGGCTACCATTTGTGCTGCTCTCAAACTGATTCATATTCATAAGAGAAACATCATTATTTGGATAGCGATTTAACGGTCTGCAAAGATATGGAGATTGAGGCTGCAATACATCCTGTTTGCGATATAATGGCTTATTCTATGAACATTGTAGTTCCTCCCGAGCTAAAAGATAAGTACCCTTATGATCTTTACACATACGAGCGCGGTTCCACAGAAGAGTGTTCCTAAAAACAATATGACGGTGACTGTGGAGTGTATTGCCTGAAGTACATCGAGTGTCATGCGCTTGGCATACCATTTGATCAAACCCGCTTGTGTGATAAGAACATCAAGTTCATAAGGGAGAAGCTGGCTACAGAAATATACGATGAGCTCGGATAACGGGACTGAGAGACGCGGTTACGTAGGTTTGGTATTGTACGATCTTAACCGTATATTTTGTAAACTAGCTGATGAATTTAACCGTATATTTTGTATAATTTAACCGATATTTTGTAAGTTGACCGGATATTTTGAACTAGAAACACAATTTTTATAGGAGACTTCAGTCGCAGACTTCTACTAGAGTTTTATCTTCGTACAAAACTCTAGTTAGAGACTTTTGTAGGAGACTTCAAACGCAGACTTCTACTGGAGACTTCATCTTCGTACAAAACCCTAGTAAAAGACTTCTGTAAGAGACTTCAAACGCAGACTTCTACTGGAGACTTTCATCTTCGTACAAAACCCTAGTAAGAGACTTCCTTAGGAGACTTCTCATTTAGAATTCTCAATTACGGGTAAAGCACGCAAAACGAAACGGACCTTCTTGAACGTCGCTTCTTATCATTTATTACTCTTCTCCAAAACACGCCACGACTATATTACTGAGTAGATCTAAAATTTACAGTTTCATCTATTGCTTTCTAAGAGAAATCCCAATTTTCTTTTATAGAAAAAAAAAATGTCGTTCACAGTAAAAAAGCATCGAAAGAGGTTTGAAGAACCTCTTGAAGAATCCGAATGCTCACTTCACGCAGGTAATTTCTATACAGCTTCTTCTAATTTTCTACCAATTTCATGCAATCTTCTAATTTCTTACCAATTTTTTTTTTAGGACCTGTGGCCGATGACATGTTCCATTGGGAGGGTATGCTATTTGGCCCTATTGGCACCCCATATGAGGGAGGATTTTCATGTATTGTTATTATCCGCCGGGATACCATTAAACCCCCACGCGTAAGTTTTGATAAAACACTTTAAAATCTATGCATTTCAATTCTCTTTCAATTCTTTTATCCAATACCCCCTCCTAAATATCATGACGGTTTGGGTAATGTAGGTTCGTTTAAGCACACCGATCTACCACCCTAATGTGAATCGCGGGAGTATCTACTTGAAGATGCTCCTCCCTGAGCAATGGAGAGCCAACTACAACATTACCACAAATATTTGAGGCTCTTGTGAATAATGTTGTATGAGCCAGAATTGGGTGAAGGAGATAATTTTGTGAATTCTGTTGCTGAAGTCTACATCAAAGATCGGGACCGTTTCAATGAGAAGGCACGAGAAATGTCTGAAACTTTTGCCGGAGGATCAAAGAGCACCTGATCCTTTAGATCTTTATGAAACGAGGGGGTGTGGAGGGGGGGGGTTTATGTAATCTTCAAACCTTATTATGTTAATTATGGTTCGGAACCTTATTACTTTTATATAAGTAATTATCGTTAATTACTCTTTTTTTTTAAAATCACCTGAAATTTGGAATTAAATCGTAAAAGGATAATACAACAAGTTGATTAGGCAACACGGTGGCTTAGAATACACATTAGACATGACATCCATCGAGTTTGCTTTATCGTTAATTACTCTTATATGTTAATTATTCATTAATTACTCTTATATGTTAATCATTCGTTAATTACTCTATTAATGTTTATCCTTAATTACTCTTATATGTTAATTATCTTCGTAAAAATACAAAAATAACTGGTCATACAATTAAAACCACAATTAAAAAGCATAATTATATAAGTAAAAAACTTGTAGACTTCATCTTCGTAGAAAACCCTAATTTTAGACATCAATGGAAGACTTCATCCACAGACTACAACAGAAGACTTCATATGCATACTGAACATCTGATTATAGACTTCTACGGGAGACTTCAAATACAGACTTCTTCTGGAGACTTCGTATGCGTCCTGAACTGACTTCTATGGAGACTTCAAGAGCAGACTTCTACTTTACTTCAACCTTGAAACTCTACGTAACAAAAAAAAGAAAAGAAAACAGAGTCCTCTTAAAAACAGAGTCCCCTCAAAAACAGAGCCCCCTCAAAACAAAGATTTTAACTTACACAATTAGCGCGAGTATGTCCAGACTGCCTGCATTTTGAACAGCTATATTGCTTGTGAGCCTTCCGCGGTTTTGGCGTAGCCCGATGCGATAGAGAAAAGACGGCAGCTGCTCATATCCATCTTCCGCTGTTCCCCTCACCAAAGTGTTGTGCAAATATTAAAGCTCTATAGGAATTGGTATAATTTATCTGCATACCATATTTATTCTTCATTGCAGATCTAATCATCTTCGGCGTTACTCCATCGATTGTTCCCCATTCATCATAAAACAATTTAGCAATATATCTCGGAGCATGAGTTTGCGCAGAAGAATTCGGTCTGCAACATTGCAAGTATGATCTTTTTTGTACAAGGTAACCCAAAACCTTTTTGGTTCATTTTTCACAACCGCTCTAATCCTCCAATTGCATCCTTTCACACCGCAGATGGCTACGTACAACTTTTGTGTAGACTTATGAACTTTGAACGTGAAATTCGACATTATAGCCGTCAACCGCAGCTCGGATACAAGCGCATCCTTTGTAGGAAAACTCGCAGTCGTATTAGATACCGTCTGACAATTTCATGTTGGATCTTGGGCTTCACCAACAAAGCCACCTTCCGCAACAGGACACGTATTATCCTCATCATCATTTTCACTACCATCCTCATCCTCAACTTTCCCATACACGATATAATCCTCAGGTATTCTTCTTTAACCTCACCAGCATGAGATTCTTCCGCATCATCATCATCATCATCACCATCGTCGTTGACGTTAACCTCACCACCATCAGATATATCCATATCTTCGTCTTCAAACTCTTCTACATCCTGAAGGTCTTCGTCAACACTTTCACCCAGCAACCTCATTGCCACTAGCCATACCAAAACGACTCGAGACGCAAAGGCGTACAGCATGCGTTTTACATAACTCAACCAAGGACCGCACTTGTCTATCATTTGAGACATGCATAGGTGGTGTAGGACAATCCGTGTCCGTTTAGTTGCAACATTGAATTCGGCAACGAGTAAGTTAACTCGACGAAGTCGTTCTTGTCCAGCTCATAGTCTGCTAGTGCCATCTCAATGAGTTCACGGTGTGTACAAGAATCACTCAAGAAAAACATTTCCCTCCTTTGGATGTCCACCTCAAAATGCCACTTACAGTCTCTCATCACCCATTCTCCAAAGACGCAGGTACATGAACCATTTTCTGAAAGACATTTGAAACAACACAAAGGCAAACTGTTAGTTTGTTTCACAGTAGACTTCAAAGGTGAAGTCTGTAGAAAAATAATTATCAGAAATTCGTAAAATCGATTTAAGATAGAATATAAGACATTGAGATGTGAAATTCATACATAAACAACAACATAACTAATACACATGTAAAAAATTTAAAATCTCGAAAATGCATATTATATATGATACAAATCCATTTTTTAAAAAAGATAGTGCAAGAGACTTCTCGAACGAAGTCTACGCATAGACATCCTCTGTGAAGTCTAAATTTATACCTAAACACCCAATAAGTTCAGAAAAAATATATAAAAATAATTCTGCGATTAAAATAGTTCAATTTTCTAAAACATCAAAAGCCATACGTAACAAACATGTTAGGAAAGAAAAAAAAAACTAATTACAAATAGGCTAAAATTGCATTTTTACTGAAATTATCATTAGAGACTTCACATGCGAAGTCTCTTAGTAGACTTATTTGATGAAGTCTGCTCTGCTATCGGAAGCAGACTTCGCTCGTGAAGTCTAAATTTATAACCTAAACACCTAATAAGTTCAGAAAAAATATAAAAAAATAATTATGCGATTAAAATAGTTCAAAATTTTAAAACATCAAAAGCCATACGTACACACATGTTAGGACAAGAAAAAAAAAACTAATTACAAATAGGCTAAAATTGCATTTTTACTAAAATTATCATTAGAGACTTCACAGGCGAAGTCTCTTAGTAGACTTCTTCGATGAAGTCTGCTTTGCTATCTGAAGCAGACTTCGCCCGTGAAGTCTAGAGCACGAGTCTAATTTTGCAATTGACCAGATTTTGAGTTTTTGAGCAGACTTCACATGCGAAGTCTGCTACACAAGGAGACTTCGTCAGAGAAGTCTATACCAGTTTGGGTCTAGTTTTGCAATTGACCACAGTTTTGACTTTTTTAGTAGACTTCATCTAGGAAGTCTTTTTGGTAATAGACTTCATTTAGGGAGTCTATTACTTTATGGGTAGACTTCTTCAGCGAAGTCTACCCATAAAGTAGGGTATAGTTTTGCAATTGACCAGAGTTTGACTTTACATGAGACTTCGTCTGAGAAGTCTATTTAGAAAAAGGGTTACTTTTGCAATTGACCAAAATTTATTTTTAAATTCCAGAATTACCGATGGTTGTAGACTTCATATAGAAATCTACCAATAGTCAATGTTTCAGAATTTTGGTCAAATGCAAAACTAACCCATTTTTCACGCAGATTTTCAGATGAAGTCTCGAAAAATCTTTGTTCCGGTCAATTGCAAAACTAACCGCCTTTTTTCGCAGACTTCACAGAAGAAATCTTTGTACAAAGTCAGACTTAATGGTCAATTGCAAAACTAGACCCCTTGTAACCAGACTTCGACGGTGAAGTCTAAACACCGTTTTTTGTTTTCAAAGGAGAACTTCAGACTTCATCGTGGTTCACTCGTGAATCTGAGACCCAAAGTCAATTGCAAAACTAACCCCCAGTTGACTAGTGAGACATCACCCATGAAGTCTGCCTTCTGGGAAATCGGAAAATGAAGCAAAAATTACCAAAATTTGGTTTGAGCTTGTGTTTAGCTTCTTAAACAGCCAAGAACTGATCACGCCAACAATACCCAAGCAACCCAAGCGTTATTTATGTTTGAATCTTAGTAATCGCAAGATATATGGATGGTAAATATTTGAAAACGATATTATATAGAGTTAAATGGTTGAAATGAGAGAGGAGATCGACAAAATGGAGCTTTTAACTCAGTTTTAAAGCATTAACATCACTTAATTCGGTTGTTTGAAGCATTGAAAGCTCAATTTTGTTTGGTAAGTGTGGTTGGGAACTATTGAAGACGATGGCATTTTCGTTATTACGTGAGAATCTTTGGGTTATTGTTTTTCAAAACCAGCTACCAGACTTCACAGGAGAAGTCTGCGCTAGGTATTTTTGTGAAAAAGAAGCGATGAGGGTATTTTAAGGCATTTTGAAAAGAAAAGGAAGAGGGGTCTAGTTTTGGAATTGACTTCAAATAAGGGTCTAGTTTAGCAAGAAACCCTAAAAACTATATATACAATCTTTTAGTAAAGAAGAGTTTCTTTATATATAAGTGATGTGTCCGAAGTTTAGAGTCAGTGAACAATGTAAGATCACTGCTTTTTAGTAATATATTTATTTTAATTTGTTTAAACTTATTGATGTTTAGTTCCTACAAATTTGAGTTTTTTTTTTGCTATGTCTTGCCTAATTTCACTAACTAAATATCTTTGAACCATATTTGTTAGTGGCGTTGATACTAATGCCGTAATAGATACAAAATTAAACTATCATAATTTTTCAAATTGATTTGTTAGTTTTTTTTTCTTTTCTTACATTGTATAATTTCTATTTTTTCCATCTTATGTTTTCAATTGTAATGTGAAAAGCAAGAATATGACTTCTTTATCGGAGATCAATATGAGTCTCTCCACTTTTCTAAAAATAATCAACCAAATTTTAGAAAAAAATATTTATTTATTTATTTCCATCATCACAATTTCATCAAATCCATTTTTATATAAGTGTTAATTAGTTTTGCAATATATAATAAGTTGTAATAATTTTGTGTAATATTGATAGAATATAATTATTAGAAGATGACTGCAAATTACAAAAACTATTAAACTATATGATTGTTAAATAACAGAATAATAATGTGGCTAACATTATTTACTTTAATGTAAGGCAAAATATAAACATGCTATATGTTGTAAATTTAATATCAAATTGTTTTACCTAAGCGGAATGCGCAAACGACAGCGACATAGATCAATCATTTTGATATATATTTAATTATATAGAGTTGCATAATTTACTACTGTAATTTAAGCTCACGCAACGCGTGAGATCTCCCCTAGTATATATATAAAAGTTAGCCAATAAAGAAACCCAATAACTAAAAATAACAAAAACGTTAGCTAATAGGAGAGGCCCAACCCAATTAAGCAATCATCAAAGATACACGATTTAATCATTTGGATTTGTTTTCTTAGCCTTACTACATGAGAAGAAGAATCGAGACTTGTTCTTCCCCTTTCTAAAATTTTTACGGTTTTACTTTCACACTTCCTCTACTCTTACGAATCTCACTTTCAATTTAACAATCTCTCTCAAATCTGTTGTTTATCTCGCCAATTCATCTCAAATTTCTTGATTTCGTCCACCGTTTCATCATAATCTCCCAAGTCCATTGACATATCCAGGTTCGTCTTCACCCTTCATCTTGTACCATGGATATTCTTTCTGTTTATTTTCATGTAGACTTTGTTATTGTTATGATGTAACTGTTTCCATGTATTGTAAATTGATTCAAGTATTTCAAAGATAAGTAAAATGTCTCTCAGGTTCATGTATCTATGACAAGTAACAAGTCGAGTCAAGTACTTGGCGGGTATTCAATTTTTTAGCAAGTACTTGTTTTGACGAGTATTTTGTTTTGAACGGGTCAAGTACAGGTCAAAAAATTAATTACTCAACTACAAGCATATCACTAGTCATTGTAGTATTAAGGGGTGCAATCCACGGATAATTTAAAATGGCTACACTAGGAATATAAGTCTCTACCTAATTTTAAGTAATTAAAGATTAAAGGTGTTCCAACAACCTAAGTAATTCAAACAAAAGAACCAAAAAGCAAAGTGAAACAAGTTTAAACTAAATGAGAACCTAAGCAAAACTATGCATTAGAACTAACAAAGGCAAAACATAAACACAGCAAGAGGCTACTCAAATTCAAGACTAAACAAGACAAGCAAGCACTAATTGAGATCAAAAGCTTCTTCAAACGAAATTAAAGACGAGACTTCAAGTTTAAGTTCGATTCGGGTGATCACTAATCAATCCAAGATGCTCTATCAATCACACTATTGATGGATATGACTAAATCTCTTAGCTCACTTTTCAGCCCAACAAGGAAGAAGAAGTCATAAATGCTCGGTCCGGTTATTTAAGCCCAAAAGGACAAAAAAGGGAATTTGCGCAAAGGAAACCATAGGCCACTTCTCCCTATAAATACAAGAGGTCTCCATTGAGAAGGGAACCCAGATGGAAAAAGAGAGAATTATTACTAGTTTTTTCTGTCGAATTTTACTTAATACCGGTTTACGAAAACTTCGTTGTATTTCCACGTTCCCGATATAATAAGAGAGATTGCTTTGTCTGCCCACTTTACTATTTTCTCATTTTCTCGTTATTATTTTATATCGCTGTAGTCATAGCACTAACAATTGGCGCCGTCTGTGGGGAACTCGAATTATTTCTCTCTTTCAACAGGATCCAGCAATGGAACCAACACTCGACGAGCTCCACGACAACCGGATTGATACCTTGAGCGACTTAGGGGTCAGCAACGACGAGTTGCATCCAACCACTGCAATCGCGAATCATTACGAACTTGCTGAGCAACAAGACCAACGACATGCTCCACTGCCAGCCGAGCCGCGAGCCACTGCCGACCTTCGATGGGCCACCCGCCGTCAACGTGGAGGTCTTCTTGGCAACCCCGCTGCCCCTGCAGGCGCTCAAACTCTCACCAACCTACCAACTACCACAAATGTTACATTGCGTGAAGCTAGACGAACCCTGAACGTGGAACCTAATGGAGTCGTAGACAATAGAGATAGCCTTGACGGTTTGATGCAGACCATCCTCGATCGACTTGACCAACATGAGGAGAAGACGAACAAAAGACTTGATGCCATCACGACAGCACAGGAAGTCTCCTGAAACTGGCATAGAACTTCAAGGGGACAAAGTACGAGGCGGCGCAGCACCGAACCCGCCATCCGACCGCGGCAAACTCTATACCCGGAGCGAGTAAGAAACCGTAGACCATCCTCAATCATTGTCGGATCAATCGACAAACGAGCGCGGAGAAGACAGTTGAGTGAAGACAATCTCGACGACACCCGCGATCGTGAACTTGAGCAGATGAAGACAACGCTTCGCGACATGACCTCTAAAAACCACCGCGCGATCAGTTCGGCGCCAGAATTAGAGAAGGTATTAGAAGAAACCCGACAATCACCCTTTACCTCACGCATATCTTGCGTCTGCGTTAAGCATAGCACGAAGGTGAAGCTACAAAGTTACGAAGGAAAATCTGATCCAGCAAGATTCCTGACCACCTTTAACCACGCAGTAGGTCGCACATACTTCTCTCCAGAAAAACAAGACGCAGGTAGCTGTCTGTTATTCGTCGAACACCTAAGCGGTCCCGCACTAAAATTGTTCTCCAGGCTCAAAGCCAACTCAATCGACAACTTCGACCAACTGTCCAAGGCATACTTGAAGCATTATTCAATGTACATTGAAAAGGGCACGTCAAATGCTGACTTGTGGACCATGGCATAAGGCGCTAAAGAACCTCTACGCACCTTCATCGGATGTTTCAAAGTCATCATCTCCAACGTGGTCGTACCCGACAATGCTGCTGTCGCCGCTTTACAGAATGCCATATGGCACGACTCTCGGTTCCACGAAAATTTAATGCTCAACCAACCAGCAACGCTGGAAGACGCACTTCACCGCGCTGGCAGGCACATTGCGATCGAAGAAGACAAAGCAGTCCACGAGAAACGTCACACGGCCCCCAAACCGATGATCCAGAAGGAAAAATCAAAGGACGAGTACGTCGAACCTCGTCAACACTACGACCAGGTGTACAAAGAACCCATTGGAAAAAAGGCGTCAGCATACCAAGTTAGCAGCTAAGACGCCCGACCTAAAGGATGGAACAAGTATTATCGTAACAAAGAAATCAACGACTCCGAGCTATTTTGCGATTTCCACAAATGCCCACTACCAACGATTGTCGTTCACTGCAGAGTATACTTCTCACAAAATACAAAAAAGCGACGTAAGAGTTTATCCGCCCAAGTCCGCTGCTCGTGATCGTCGTACTTACAATTTTCAAGGCTGTAGCAACGACAAACATTGATCCGAAGACACTCGAGACAGCGAACCAAAATGCACCAGGGACGAGCCAAGGGAGGAAGACGTCGTAGTAGCTCCAAGACTCTAAATCAACATGATAATGGGAGGCTTAACTTCATGTCGCGATTTTGTGCGATCAATCAAGGACTACATGCACCAAGCTGAGATGCAAAAGAATTACCAAAGGAGAGATACATCAGCACGTCCAAACTCGAAAGAAATAGTATTCACCGAAGACGATGTCGACAGACTTCCGGAAGTTCATAATGATCCGCTTGTGGTTGAAGTAATCATTGGTTGAAGTCACATCTTGGGATCTTCTCGAGCTCGAAGAACTCAAAGTGTGTTGACAGTTCGCGGACTATCTTGAGGTAAAAATCCATTCGCTCGTTCTTCGTCTCGTAGTCTCTGCTGAACTGATTGGCAAAGAGTAGGGAGTTAAAGTATGCTTGAATTTATTTTGCTCTGATTCCTTGAGCAAGATGTAACCCGGCGATGAGTGCTTCGTACTCAGCCTCATTGTTTGACGCCGAGAAGGCTAAGCGGAAGGATTGTTCGAGTACTTCTCTAGTTGGTGATTGTAATCGTATGCCAATTCCAGAGCCTAGTTTTGATGATGCTCCATCAACGTGCAAAACCCATTTTTCCATTGTCGGGTTGCTTTGGGAGAGTTCGGGAGAAAGTTCGACTAGGAAATCAGCCAAGACCTGAGATTTTGCGCTCGTTCGATTTTTGTACTCGATATCATACTCAATTAGTTCGATGGCCCACTTAGCAAGTCCTCCAGATTGGCTCGGACTATGCAAAATTGTACGCAACGGTTGGTTTGTTAGAACCACAATGGTGTGTGACTCAAAGTAGGGGCGCAGCTTTTCTGCAGATATAACGACTGCGAAGGCGAGTTTCTCCAGGGTCGAGTATCGTAGTTTGGCTCCATCGAGTATTTTGCTCACATAGAATATCAGTCGTTGCTCTCATCGGTCTTCTTTGATGCGCACGCCACTAATAGCTGAGCTGGAGAGGGAGATGAAAAGATATAAAGTTTCACCTTCGTCTGGTTTTGCTAAGACCGGCTGAGTTAAAAGATATTTTTTGAGCTCTTTGAAGGCGGCTTCACACCTATCGTCCCACCCGAACTGTTTGTTTGAACGTAGCAATTCATAGAACGGAAGACATTTATCGGTTAGACGCGGTGACTTGGTGACTCGGCGATGCGGTGACTTGGCGACTCGGCGACGCGGTGACTCGGCGACTCGACGTCTTGGTGACACGATGACTCGGCGACTCGGCGACTTGGCGACTCGCTGACACGGTGACTCGGTGACTTTGCAACCTGGCGACTCTCGGACTCGTTGTCACGACTCTCCGACACTTCATAAGACTCCAAACCGCTCACGAGAGGCTTGTCGCTCAAATAATCTGGAGAACTCACCATCATAAACACCGACTCGCCTCGTTGAACTCGCCAGCTAAATTGTTACACCGAATTGCCAAGTCACCGAGTCGCCAGGTTGCAAAGCCACCGAGTCGCCGTGTCACCGAGTCGCCAAATCGCCGAGTCGCCGAGTCACTATGTTGCCGTGTCGCCGAGTCACCGCGTCGCCAAATCGCCCAGTCACCACGTCGAACCAAGTCCTCCACACCAAAGATTGTCGTGTCTAACCGAGTATGCTGCCGTGCCAGACCAGACCGAGTAAACACCAACTGCCTCGCCGTCTTCCCAAACACCAACCAATCACTAAGAACCGCTCACTGAACTCTAACTTCTCCCCAAAACTCAATCATCTCGATAAACTAAAATCAGCCAGAAATAAATAAAAGGAGAAGAAATATACCTACTTTTTCTTCTTTCCTCCCACCTCTTTTTTAAAAAAAGGGTGAGAATGGGAAGATTGGCAACAAAAAAAAAGGGAAAGCGACGGCGCACACACAAAAAAAAAAACGAAAATGAAGAGAAAGCTACGGCACAAGAAAAAAAAAGATGAATGTAAGAGAGAATAAAAGGGACCAATACTTTTTTGTGATCTCTATTCTCTCTCTTCTCTTAAATGTGAACAATTACCAAAGTAAGAAGTCATATATATAAGAAGGCCTAAGGAGGGTTTATGGAATATTTGTAAAGAATATATCCTGAAGATAATATCTGAAGATAAACCCAGAAGATTTACAAAATATTTTTGGATATACACGGAAGATTTTCAGATTTTTTTAGAAGCTTCTAGAAGATTTGCAGAAGTCTCATATTGGGCCGGCCCGATATATTTAAAGCACTCCTCCACCATTCTCGAGCACGCTCTTGCCCACCGGACCAAGGGGGGCTACTGATGGATATGGGCTTAATCTCTTAGCCCACTTTTCAGCCCAACAAGGAAGAAGATGTCATAAATGCTCGGTCTGGCTATTTAAGCCCAAAAGGACAAAAAAGGGAATTTGCGCAAGGGAAACCCTAGGCCACTTCTCCTTATAAATACAAGAGGTCTCCATTGAGAAGGGGACCTGGATGTAAAAAGAGAATTATTACTAGTTTTCTCTGTCAAATTTTACTTAATACCAGTTTACGAAAACCTCGTTGTATTTCCACGTTCCCGATCTAATAAGAGAGATTGATTCGTCTGCCCACTTTACTATTTTCTCATTTCCCGTTATTATTTTATATCCTTGTAGTCATAGCACTAACAACTATGCTAATCCTTTAGTCTTTGGTCACTAATATAAACTAAGCCACTTCCATGATCCTAATCCTACACTAATTAAGTAATTAACAAAGATTTTCATCCGTAATCACAAGACTAATATGCATTAATTTCAAGTCTAACTAACCACTTAACACCCTAATCATCAACTCCCATTGGCTAGGTACACTAAGCGCTCTCTAAGTTCTTTCTGGAATTTCATCAAACACCTTTCAGACATGAACCTTCCTATGATATAGTTTTAGCTTGATCAAGCCTAATCTAGCACTAAGATCACCTAGAGAGTAAGGATCTATCAACATTAAGCCCTAAACATCTTGAATTAACTCCTAATAACCCGAATCTACTAAACCCAAAGGCTCTAATGTACACAAAGATCTAAGGAGATAATGTGTCATCATCAAACTTGAAAGATTAGATAAACTTAAGAAGAAAATGAAACCAAATGCATTAAAAATTTTGGAAATCATACAAGTGCTAAATGTGACTAAAGAGGTTCAAAACAAGCATAAGATATCCAACAAATTATATAAAAAAATGTATTTATAGTGGGTAGGATCGAACTGGATCAACCTGGAACAAACCGAGTCTAGACCCAGTTAAACTTTGTCTTCAGAGAGCTACATCAAGCAGTAGGGAACCGATGCAACAAACCGATGAGCTTCTATCGGTCAGTAGGATGCCGTTGCAGCTCCTTGATACAATTCCGAATGAATTCCAAAATTTTACATCGGCCAGTAGGAAACCGATGCAGAAACCCGATATGCATGCTGTGTCCCAAAACGTGATCCGTCCTTCATTCTCGTGTCACTCCCGCGGTTCTAAGCCTCCTCAAGCATGTAGATCTCCCCCTCTCAAATCTTTCATTAAAGCATCCCATAAACAAACCTAAACTCCTAGTGACAATGATCAAAAGAGACTAAAACTTATACAAAGTGCTAAATTGATGGAAGAAGTGGAATAAAACCTAAAACCATGACTTAAGACTATGCAAAATGCACTAATATCATAGTGTTTGACGATATTTTTTGGAAACGAAATGTATGACTATACATTTGAATACAAGTGTCATTTTAATATTTTCGTAAAGAAAATTGAATCTTGAACTCTTTAATTATTTAAACTTTTTAAAATTGACTCTTGAACTCTATGAAATGATTAAAGAAACAAAGAAAAAATATTGGGAGCGACTTGAGGTTTGATCTGCCATAACTTACATTGCAGTCGGTATGGCGGGGATGTAGCTTAAACCTCAAGGTTAACTTGTCGACTTCGCTGGTAAATAAAGACGAGAGTGATAGGTGAAAAACATTCTAAGTTCTTATCTGAACGTGTAACCCAACATCCTCGCCAGGAAAAGTAAATAAATACACCCATTATCATAAAAAGAAAGGGATCTGATTTTTGATACATCTTTAGAGAGTATATATAAATCATTTTATTTTTCTTTTTGCTCACTAGACATCGTTGGTTATACACTTCAGTCACACTTTCGACCATTTTCCGGTCATAATTTTCGGCCATACTCAGTCATTTCCGCCCTAAACACTAGTCTTTTCTCTGTTTTTCACCTCAAAAAGCTCTCGAAACCAACATATACACCTTGGACTGTCTCTTTCGACCCGGTGTGAATATACCTCTTCTTTACCCTTTCATGACCTTCTCTCACTCTCTCCACGACTCTTAGAGCATCTTCAACGCTTAAGAGCACTTCTGAGTTTCTCAAAAATAAAAATATTAATATTTTAATTCTTAAAAATTATGATCCAATAAAATGGAGACAACTCAGCAACTGAGGTTCTTAAGACCTGAAAGAGAGTTGCTTAAGGAGCTTAAATAAGAGCCGATTCTTACCGATTTTTCTTCTCTCTCTTCCTTTTCAATTTTTTTATTATTATTTTAAAGTTAAGAACCCGTTTAATATTCCACCGTTAAAGATGCTCTTACCACCTCTCTTTTTTCTTTCGCTCTGTTTACTGAATTAAGCTTCAGAAAGCCGTTAGAGAACACTTCTCCTCTATCGTGTTTTTCGGACTCTAACATGTTTGTAGGTTCACAAGAGACCTTGCCCCTAGTGGCTGATCCATATAATATTTTTCTTCTTTTTTTTTTTAACTCAAAATTGATTGATCCGCAGTCGAACAGAAACAACTCGATGATATGGTAAAGTGTCCAAAAATCACATAGAAATAAACATTTTTTTTATCAAAAGTATACCGTTCTTGTTTGTGAAGAATTTTAGTCCATCCAGTCTTGATTCTTACTTTTAGGATCATAGAGGATCGACCGTTGAGGAGAGAGTAGCTTGCACGTACTAAATAGGGAAAGATCTTGACCACTCAAATCACCAAAGTTCCTCTCAGTGATCCTTCTACGCGTCATGCAACGACTGACAAATACCTAAACAACTTAAAATTATTCTTAACACGTTGCCTTCACTCCCTTGTTCGCTTGTCTTGATCAGAGAGTGGAAATTATATAAAAAATACATATGTTTACAGATGCGATATGATTGAAAGTGCAATATGCTAGAATGCGGTTTCCGCTTAGGGAGATCATAAGCTCTCTTTTTGTTAGAGAAAGTCTTGCGCTCCATCTAGTGATAGACATGAATAAACATTTTTGTCAAATCAGAGAGGACCGATAACCATTAGCTAGAGTATGCCACATGAACGTTTTATTGGGCTATTGTTACATGGTCGATCTTCACTGTGTCATTGTGTCATTTGAATGTTCTCGAGAGAACATCTTGATTATAGAGTTATACAGAATTATGTTTTCAGTTTCTTGAAAGCATCATATGTCACGTCTACTCCTCTGCAAATAAGATCCATGAATTTTTGCAAATAGTAAAGTCGACTCATTATATAACAAATAGCGTACACTTAATTATGAAAACAAAAATGAATTAACATGTTATAAAATATATATATATATATATATATACATGGGTGTATGTGTTTTAGAGTGAGAGAAATAGAGAGAGAAAGATACACACAACCAAAGGATAGACAAAATGAGAGACAAAGTTTTCAAATCTTTCATCTTCTTACACTTCTCTTATTTCATATATTTATACAAAATGTTACACCTATTTATAGTGTACAAAAGATCATGTGAAGACACATGGATGATTACTAATCTATTAAAAACATGAGTCATCACTCATTGCATAAGGTAAGGACACTTGGAAACTTACTATAACCTCATGTGATGAATAATCATCTTTTCCACAATACCTTCTCTTGATTATTCATCACCATTTCAGCATGTACTACGTCATTTAAAACTTTATCATGGAAAAATCCATTTGAGATAAAAACTATGAAAAGAGAAAAAGAGTGCAGTGCCATAAACTTCTCCTGAAATATAGATATGATATTTTCTTCATAAATCTCGCAGATGACGCATTCCGATACTCTGAATATGTTTTCGAAAACATGAAGTATGAAAGCGCCTTAGTGAAAGGATCAGGAACATTGTCACTTGAACGAATGTACTCGATGTCAACTTCTCGATTTTCACAAGCTCTTAAGTACATGAGGAAAATCTTGGAGGGATATGTTCGTCCTATGACTCTTGATATATCCTTCATTAAGTTGAGAAACACATGCAGCGTTATCCTCGAACAATTTTGTTGCTTATTTACTTGTAATTATCCCGATACCTTCTTGTATATGATGTGTCATGGACCTCAGCGATACATATTTTCTACATGTTTCATGAAGTGCAGTGATTTCCGCATGATATGAGGAAGTGGCAACCAATGTCTGCTTTTGAGATCGCCACGAGATCGCAATACCTCCCATTGTGAAAATGTATATAGTTTGCGATCGAGCTTTATATGAGTTTGATAAATATCCTACATCTGCCAACCAGAGCAAGCACAGAATTTCGAGGATAAATAATTCCAAGTAATTCGTACCTTGTAGATAACTCTTTATCTCGTTCCAATGTATGCGTGTAAGAGATGAACTATATCTTGCAAACAGATTAGTGGCAAAAACATATATCTAGTCAAGTATAATTTACAAGATATATAAATGCACCTATATCACTTATATAAGGTATTTCGTGACGTAATATTTCCTCGTTATCTTCACAAGGTCTAAACGGATCCTTATCAATATTAAGCGATTTATTGACTATCAGAGTACTCAAAATATTCGCTTTATCCATAATAAAAAGTTTCAACACTCTTTTGGTGTAATTTGAATTGATGCACAAATATCCCATCTTGGAAATTTTTTATTTGAAGCCAAGACAAAATTTTGTCTTTTTAAGGTCTTTCATTTCGAACTCCTCTTTCATATAAGTTCTTGCATCATCAACTTCCTTTTGAGTTCCTATTATGTTCAAGTCATCAACATAAACAACAATGATCATAAAACCAAACTGAGATTTCTTAATGAACACATAAGAGCATATCACATTATTGATATATCCGTTTTCAACAAATATTCACTTAAACGTTTATACCACATGCGTCCAGATTGTTTTAATCCATATAGTGATTGCTGTAATTTGACTGAAAAAATGTCCTTGGATCCTTCTTGGAATTTATATATATATGTCAATATTTAGTGATTCATATAGGTATGCAGAAACAACATTCATAAGCTACATATCTAGAATTTTATTCTGTTAGGCTCATCAAATACTTTAATGTGATCGCATTCATAACCGGGAATAAGTTTCATCATAATCAATTTCCAATCTTTGAGAAAATACTTGTGCCACAAATCGAGGTTTATATCTTTTGACCTCATTATTCTCATTTTTTTCTCATAAATACCTATTTGCATCCAACTGGTATTGCATCTTCAGGTGTAATAACAATCCAAAAACATTTCTCTTATTAAGAGAGAGTAATTCATTTCTCATAGCTCCTTGCCATTTCTCCCAATCGGACATTTTTTGGCATTCTGATACGAATCTTGGGTCAATATTATTTTTATTATCAACTTCTTTGGATACAGATGAGGAGAACGTTCCATGCTCATCATCAATTTCATATATAACTCATACTTTTCCATCTTGGACGTAATGAATGGAAATCTCACACTTTTCTGTATCATGCTCGACTTCGATCGAGGCTTTTGTCTTTATCTAGTTCTTCTTGAACCTCTTCATTTTACTCTCCCAACTTCTTTTTTGTTCAAGAATTTAATCTCTAGAGTCCATCAGACTCCTCTTTAATTGAACCCTAGGTTCATTTGCATTGCTCCCATCATTTCAGCTTTGTTGGAATTTCAATCCTAGATGGATCATTTGTACTGGGTATATACGACTTAGTCACCCTCTTTGTATCTGTAAACGCATTTGGTAATTGATTTGCCATGCTTTGCAAATATATAATTTTCAGAACTTCTAGTTCACGTTGATTCGTAGGAGGGTCAAGATGTACCAAAGTTGTGTACACCATGTAACATCTTGTGTCACTTGTTTAATTCCTCCTCCTAACCCTGGAAATTCGTCTTCATTGAAATAGCAATCAGCAAATCGTGTTATAAACTCATCACCGGTTTGCGGTTTAAGATACCTTATTATACTTGGTGATGAATACCTTACATATTTCCTCAATCGCCTTTGCGGACCATTTTTGTTCTTTGCGGTGGCCTTATAGAAACATAAATCGCGCACCGAAAAAACTTGGAGATGGGATATATTATTTTCTTGGCTAGATGCCAACTATATTGGGGAATTTTATTATATGCACTTCGTCTAATCTGGACCAATGCGGCTGCATGTAATATATTACATGTCCCCATACAGAAATTGGGAGCTTTGTTCTCAATATCTATGGTCTTACAATCAATTGCAATTGTTTTATCAAACTCTCAGCCATGCAATTTTGTGTATGCACATGGGGCACTAGATGTTCTACATCGATCCTTATTGACATACAATAATCATCAAAGGATTTTCAAGTGAATTCACCAGCGATATCAAGCCTTACTTTCTTTATGGTTTAATCAAAGAAATGTGCTCTCAATTTGATTATTTGGCCATTGAATCTTGCGAAAGCCGTATTTCTTGTGGTCAAAAGATACACATGTGACCATCTACCCGGAGCATCAATTTATACTATAAACTATCGAAACGATAGGTCCACATATATCACCGTGTATTCTTTCTAAGAATATTGGAGATTCATTCCCAACTTTGGCTGGTGATGGCCGAGTGATGAGTTTCCTTTGATAACAAGCATTACATGGAAACTCCGCGATTGAAAAATCCTTTCGTTTTTCAACGGGTGACCAATTGAATTTTGTACAATTCTTCTCATCATGACTGATCTTGGATGTCCTAGCCTTTCGTGCTAGACTTTGAATGCACTAGTAAACTTCTGGTTTGCTGTAATGTATGATTCAGTCATGTTTATTTTTATGCAATATAATTCAGAGGATAACATTGGTAACTCTTCTAATATATGTTTCCTCATCGAGGTAATTCAAGGATATTCAATGTCATTCTTATTCATAAACTCTATGGTGATAACCATTTATGCGGATATCTCGGAAACTAAATAAGTAATTTTGATTCTTTGAAACTCGGGGAAATATAATGCATCATTTATTGAAACTTTGTTCCCCTTGGCATTGAAACTTAGCTCTTCTGGAGCCTTTTGTGATATTAGCATTACCAGATATGGTACTCACGCTACCAACGAAGTCCTTGATTTCGAGACAGGAGAAATCTTGTTTATCTTTATGGGATTAAGCCCTTCAAGTATCCTATGAGGCGCAATTCAAGTCAGTCATATAACATCAAATTTATTTCTTGGGTATTTAACAAAAACCTGTCGCGACACACCGTTTTGTTTTTATCTATTTATTATATTTGTATATCTATATACCCTTTGATGATTTATAAATATTGTTCCAAAATTTTCTCTTTTCTCATTCCAGATTAAAATAGAATTAGCTACCTCTTTCATTTATTGGCCAGTATTTTCTCTTAACGTTATTCAGAAAGCGGATATATATGATCCTTATTAATAATATCGAGCGCCAGATCATTTATATTGTCGACATTCATTTTCTTTCTTTGGTTCCATATATTCCAATAATGACATGGTTAATCAAGATCTCTTTATCAATATCATTGTTTTTATTCAGGTACCTGATCTTAAAATTAACCATATCAACGGTTTATCACTCCTCTATTTTAAGAGTTTATCTATCCATTTTTCAATAATAATTATTTGCTTCTTTTTTCCAAGAATTTTCTATATTTTTGGAATCAAAATTGTCTTTCATGTTTTTTTGGTGTTATATATTTATTAATAATATCCTGTCTTTCAAATGCTTATATTTTATTTGAAGCATTTTCTAGAATGTGAGATTTTTTTTTTTGAACTTCGAATTCATATGAGGATCAATAATTTCAATGATAATTTATATCATGAAATCTCATTCATCAATTACTTTCATTTGATCCTTTGGAATTTTTGAACTTTTAAATTCATATTCATCATATTAATTTGTACAAAGATCCAAACTATTCAACATTGTCAATAATAGTTGACTCATTGTTTGATCGGTATGGCTTGAACGATCATATTGTGTTTTAACCAATTAGTAAAATTGATGTTTACTATCATAAATATTGTTTGCCATCTTTATTTTTCTTTCTTTGCATGATATAATCATATACATATCATATACATGAATGTCTCCATTGTGGTTGAATATCAATATCATATTCATTCATAGTCTCAATATGATTTTTACTAAGACTATGTCTTTGAAACTTCTTGAGTTTCTTTGAGACTTTGGAGAACATAGAGCATCATTAATTATAAATTTTATGCTTTTGAAAATCGAGTGACTAGCTCATCAAGATCTTCCATTTTTTTTCACTTTTCATTGACATGAGCTTCTTATATTCTCTTAGGAAAAACATATTTTGACTTTAGAGATATATTTTAATGCTTTTAAACTGGATGCAACACATATATTGATAATAAAAATTTAATCATAAAAAATAACATTTCAAAACATAAATTAAAACAATTGACATGATTATCTATATGCATAATAAATTAATTATTAAACCATTCATGAGATTTCGAGGAAACATGGCCTACCACTCGATTTAAAAAGAGGTATAACATCTCACTCCGTATATTTTATTATAAATTTAACGAGCACATATAATCGCTATTTCATAAATAATAAATTTGCCATGAACTCAACATAAATTGAGTCATACCTTTTATACGAGCGCAATAAGCGACGTAATATTTATGGACGAAATAGCGGTATGGCGATCAGACTGAGTGACGATCGGATAACGAGATGATCATGCTGATAAGGTGTTATAAAATCGATATATATATATATATGTGTGTGTGTGTGTTTATATGGGTGTATGTGTTTTAGAGTGAGAGAAAGAGAGAGAGAAAGATACACACACAAACATAGAAGAGACAAAGATTTCAAATCTTTCATCTTCTTACACTTCTCTTATATGTTTATAAAAAATGTTACACCTATTTATAGTGTACAAAATATCATCATATAATGACACATGGATGATGACTAATCTATTAAAAACATGAGTCAGTCACTTATTGCATAAGGTGAAGACATTTGGAAACTTAGTATAGCCTCATGTGATGAATAATCAGCTTTTTTCACAATATAATAAAATTTTACAATTAAACATATTTTTATTGGGTAAGAGTTCATTTAAAAAATCAAGTTTTTCAATTATCTTTTTGTTATATTTTTTTTTGTCTTATGATCTCTTTCTTCCCCTATCGTCACCTACCTTTTTGACTTCATGCATCGTTGATATATTACAGGTTCTTCCTTCTATTTTACTTTTCTGAGTTATCCTCATTTTCACGGTGTTGTATAAATCTAGACCAAAATACTGGAACCAAACTAGACGAGAAACCAAACTTAACCGAAATCGATGTATATATCTGAATAGATCCTAAATTTCAAAACTGAAAGAAGTAGAACATGACTAGTACTGAATAGTACCAAAAATAAAATAAAAAGTTGAAATCTGAAATATAATTATATATTCAAATATTTAGTTATTTTAAAACTAATAACCAAAAAGATACTCAAGTAATCGAAAAATACCCGAATAATTCCAAAGTATCCTAATAACGGAGTTGATAATAATCGAATTAGATTAATTTAGTTAAGATTATGTGAAACAAAATTGTCGTGTGGTGTACCGCTGGCAAAAAGTCCTAGTACTGTTTAATTTTAGGGATCTATATATTATTTTTGCAGCAGTTTTTCAGAGAAACCTTAGTTTTGTAAGAAATTACTTTATATGCCATTGAACTAAAGAACAAATAAACTAATCTCATTAAGAATAAATGCATAGTTTTATGAGCATTCGAAATCAGATAAACATGCGGGTTGTTTGTTTTTAACCATGTTCGTTCGTCAATTAATCGTCAATTAATGAGATTAATCGTTTAAATTTTGGTTCTTAATCCCATAATACCATCCCTTAGTATCCACAATCGTTAATTAAAAAATGAATAAACCATAAATATTTGCATTTCCTATAGAATCAAGATTTGGTATATTTCAAAATCGAAAATCTTCAACTTAAAAACAACATAAATAAATCCGTGGTTTCGGGAATCTCTTAACAATCCGAGATTTTTGATTTTTATTTTCCTAATCTAAAGGCCACAATAAACAAATCATTAACACTAATATTCTAGATACGATACATTTTCCGTTTTTAAATTTGAAATCAAGATATTTAACATATCTATCACCAAGATTTTCGCGATTTCTCTCACTCTAAACATTTCATCTTTGCATATTTTATAAGATATCGATAAAATTCTGCAAATCAATCAAAAATCTTTCACATCCGTAATCGTTTGAATTAATTCATAATTGCCAGTTTTTTCGAAGATCTTGCTTACCAACATTTTCTCGATTCTAATCACATCTAACCTTCTTTCTTCACTGATATCTATAAAAACTTATCAATAGAAAAAAGAAAATACATCAAATCATACAGAAATTGTTGACGCTTTACAATCAAAAATCGTTACAACTATTTTTTTTTTATAAATACTGCTTCTATTGACAAGCCGATTTCTCTAATTCATTTATTTAATTCCATTAAAATACCTTTTCTGTTGTTTCTTCTCACAAGCCTAACTTAATGATTTGTTTCAGATCTCCATCCAAAGAGACTGGGAGTCCGTATACAAATATTGAGAATCTGGAAGCAAAAATAAACTCTGGGTGAAACAATTGAGTTATTATTAGCAAATGAAAAAGGTACTTCACATAACCAATAATAAATTAAGTTATAGTATTATAGTCTATGTGTTATTTAAAAATAAAATAATTGCTTCTTTACAACGTTTTGTTTGCTTCAAATGTTTATGACCTCTAAATTACATCCAAACTTTAATTTATTCTATATATCTTTTCTACTTCCATAAGCAAGTATATAATAGGATTGAAGCCATTACGAAACCAATACCACAACAAAAAAATGGGGAAAAAAAACCTTGAAAGTTTTCAAAAAGAATTTTCAGACTCTCTAAGCTACACACCACACCACACCTTCAAACTCCCTCAAGTTTGCATTTTCATATATATTTAATGCAAAAAAACCCTATTAAAATCGCCATTTTTACAATTTAACTAAAAAAAATACAAGTCAATGTCGCCAACTCAAAAGTCACCTGCAATATAGCCCTCACCCGTATATAAGTTTTGCAAACTGTGTATATACATATATGAGTTATACATATATGAGTTATACATATATAAGTTATTAAAACTACGTCGTTTGTGTATATAAGTTATACATGAGCTCTAACTTAATTTAACCCGCACATAACCAATGCTTTGGTTTCATTTACAAACCTAAAAACATATAACTTGTCTTTATATTGTCTTCCTTTCCTATTTTTCTTTGCACATTCTATTGGAAACTCAGTTGCAATTCTGATTCTACTATTGTAACAACTGCTTGCTCTCTCTCTCTCTCTCTCTCTCTCTCTCTCTCTCTCTCTCTCTTCTCTCTCTCTCTCTCTCTCTCTCTCTCTCTCCTTGATGAGAAATGATTTTTGTAATCGTCAGTCCCGTGCATTCCAACCTTGATCTGTAACAACCTTGGCAACCGTTGCGGATCTGGATATCCTGAGAGTTTGTGAGCCCAGCTCCCTCGCAATGTCAATGAGACGCTCTCGACATAGACATTTGTCAAACCAAAAAGACGTGAAAGTGCCATATCGAACCCTTCAATGAACAAAAGTTGTTGCTAATGGGCGTAGCTTTAGAAGTTTTTTCCAAATCCAAAATCCCCCCGAACCCTCATTAAAGAAAAAAAACATTTGTTCTGCGGTGTACCAAAAAAAATTGTTGTCTGATTGCTAGCCAAGATAGAAACTTTACGTTTCCAAATTATTACAAACCATTATCTTCTTTATTTTTTTATTTTGCCTTTTGCTAAATTTCACTCATTCTTTAATTTTTCCACCATATAAACCTCAATTATGTTTTATGCATTATACTTATAATCTGCATTTATTAATTTGAAATATGTAAATCTATTTTAGTTTAGCCAAATTTGAGAAACTATGTTTTAAAAATAAAACATTACATAATATTAAACTATGTGATTAATATACACATCTTCTTAACTTATATTTGAAATAAAAAATTTGATAACTAAAATTACAATTAACCAAAAAAATTTAAATTACAATAATAATATTTAAATTAAACATAAAAATAAAAAATTGGTTCGCGGTGTACCGCGGGTTCAAATCTAGTTAAAGTTCATAATTTTAGAGAAATACCCTAGATTAGCACTAATTAGTTTATTTTCCTAATCTACCACACCCTTCCTAATTTTCATTATTAACATTCATTAAACAGTCAAATGACTATCTTACCTTTGTGTTATAAACACAATTCTTCGACAAACAATAAAAAATCTCGTAGCTCCTAATTGGCCAATTCTTTTAGCTTGCGACATTCCTCTTCTCCGACGTTCTTCTCCGACTCCGGCGATGTCTCCATCTTCGTTTTCTTTTGTCATTGACATTGATCCTGCGATGTCTTTGTCTAGGTTTGGTGAGGTTTCCATCTTCTGCACTCTGTAGTTGAAAAGCGATTCAAACGAGGTCTTTGTTTTCCAATCCTTTTTCTCCGTCGAGTTCTTCATCTCTTGCTTCTTGTTCTTCCTTTGATCGGTTAGTCTCCTTTCATCGTTCTCTCTGTCATTCTCAGTTTCGATTTGATTAGATTATTTCGATTTGATTAGTTTCGATTTTGACATTGGGGAGCAAAGTATCGAACTAAGTAGATATCACTTGTTAGTGAATGTTTAATCAATGTTTAATCATTCTTAGTCTCCTCTTAATCAGTGTTTTCTACTCCTTCGAGCTGTGAATTTGATTAGGGGAATCGTGTGTTGTTATTTCTTGAGCATTTGGTTCCTATGCTATGAAACAATTTTGATTTCTGTTTTCTATTTTGTCATCGACTCAGATTGAATATGGTAGAGTTACTCAGTTTGTGGGAAGTAGACACAGGTTGATAAAGGATATTTGGTTTTTGAAATTGATTCAAATAGAGGTGGATCGCTTTGCGACGTACATGATGATATCACATTGAATTGTTTAGCTGAGATGGTAGTTGAGGATTTTGGACTTGCTTGTTTATCGAAAGATATAACACTTAGTTATGAACTTCCTTAACGAATGAAGTGTTTGGTAGAAACTTCTCCACCGGTCTATATACGGAATGATCGTCAATTGAATATGTTTATGAAGAAAATTCAAGAGGATTCAGACCTGATTCGATTGTTTGTAACGGTTAGTGATTATGTTTTCTTTACCGCTTTAGTAATTTCTTTGATTGACTCACACTTTGCCCTTTATTTTAGGTTCCCAATAACCAGATTGTTTTTGAGAAAACAGAGAGCAACCTTCAATCCAATACAATAGAGAACACTCGATTTTTGCAGCAATTGAGTGGTGATTCATCCTTTGTTGCATCCGTTCATAAAGTGATTGAGGTAAAATATTTTGTTTTATACAAATTAAGATACTATGAGTTTTTTTGAAGGTGATTGTGATAGATATAGATACTGTGACTATTGTAAATGAGATGGTGTGTCTAAGATAGATAGTATTGTGAAAGTGAAGGTGATAGATATAGATATGGTGAGTATTGTGAATGAGATGATAGATAAGGTGATAGGTATAGATATTGTGAGTCATGAAGGTTTTCCTAACATATGTTTTCACATTTGTGTGTCTGTTTTAGGAGTATAATCGACCAAGTGGAAGTGGCATTTCAGTTTCCGCACAACATAATGATACATCCTCAACTGCTGATAAAGGGATTCTTGCATCTCATCCAGATCCAATATATATAGGCTGTTCACAACACACTCAAGGATGTGATGATATACATGAGGGCATATATTTCACGAACAAAGAATAGTTGATGATGACTATGAGAAAATGGGCACTTAAGTGGAAGTTTGAGTTCAAGTCATTGTGGTCAGACACAACAAGATTGATATTGGGATGTCTCCATGCTAAATGCAGCTGGAAGATGCGTGCAACAAAGCTCAAGTCATCTAATTTCTTTGTGGTGAGGAAGTATATGCATGAACACAATTGTGATACAACACATAGGTATGCAAATCATAGGCAAGCAACTGCAAAACTGTTAGGTACTTATATTTGCAGCCACTATGGAGAAAAGAAGGCTAGTCTCGCCTAAACAGATTGTTGAGAAGGTTCGATTAGATCATAGTGTCCATATAAATTACAAAAAAGCTTGGAGAGCAAAAGAGGAAGCTCAGATTTTGGTTAGAGGCACTCCTAAGGACAGTTACAGCAACCTAGCAAAGTGGTTGTACATGGCTAATGAAAAAAATCCAGGTTCAGTGTTTAATCTTGAGTTAGATCCTTATACTAGATTCAAATACGTTTTTATTGCATTTGGCCCGTCAATCAGAGGTTTTGCTTTGATGAGGAGAGTGATTGTTGTTGATGGTACCTTCTTAAAGGGAAAATTCAAGGGAACGTTGTTAGTAGTTACAGCACAGGATGGAGATTATCACTTATATTCGATAGCCTTTGCTATTGTTGATTCTGAAAATGACAAGTCATGGAATTGGTTTTTTAGGTGCCGGCATTGTATCATACATGATGCACAAGATTTGGTGTTTGTTTCTGACCGTGCTCCATCCATTGTGAAAGCACTTTTAGACTTGTATCCAACTTCACACTACGGAATCTACAGATTTCATCTCGGAAACAACATTAAAGTCAAGTTTAAAGGTGATTCGTGTTTGCAACTTTTTGAATCTGCAGCTAATGCTTATACTCGTCAAGAGTTTGCTACATGTTTCAGAGATATACAAATTGCAAATCCTAAGTTGGCCACATATTTAGAAGAAGCTGATTTCAGGAAGTGGGCTCGTTCTTATGCTCCTTCGAACCGTTACAATATGATGACAACAAACATTGCAGAGTCATTTAATTCAATGTTGACAGGACCACGGGAGTTGCCGGTGCTTTCCCTTCTTGAGACAATCCGGTTAACGCTGACTTTTTGGTTTCATGTAAGACGTGAAATGTCTGCTAAACACAACAAGCTTGTCACGCCAAAAGTAGTGGATAAGTTGGTGTTAAGGTTCCCAGATGCAATGAAACTTGACATCTTCTAAGTCAATCAAGACGAGTTTGAGGTGAAGGATAACATGAACAAGTTTGTTTCCACCTAAAGAACATGGAACAGGCAGTGTAGCTGTTGTGTTTTTGACATTGACAAAATACCTTGTATTCAAGCCATTGCTGCTGCGAAGCGTTCAAATATGGATGAAAATAAGCTCGTTCATGATTGCTACTTGACAGAGACATGGGCTAAAGCATATGGTGAAAACATACACCCAAATGGAGACAAAATAATTGGATTTTCCCAGATTCTGTAACTGGATTCTTATGTGCACCTCCAGGTAGTAAACCAAGCAGTGGTAGACTGCCAAAAAAGAGATTTCGTTCTGTTGGAGAGTTTGGTGTACCTGGTTCAAAGTCTCTGAGTCACAAGTGTAGCAGATGTGGTAGAGGAGAACACAACAAGAGCACGTGCAGAGTTGCGATATGATTAAGGGCTTGTTAAAGGTATCTTGTATACATTCATTTCCTTTTAAAAGTTTTATGTTGAATACGTGACAGTTTTTTGTGAAACGTTTTTAACATTTATCAAATCTTTTTTGCAGATCATGTGGCTGAGGACGACCCAATAAGATATTGTGGCTTAGATTATTGGTTTCAAGTAAATTTGTTTGAGTGTATACTCGAATTATTGGTTATAACAACATATAAAAGAAAGCATTCCTAAATTTCAAAATCACCTTCCTAAATAATATGAAACTGTTCATAAATTATGTTTTTAATGTTCATTTTTTTGTTTTGCCTTAATATATCACATATTAATTCATGTTATTAGTGATGGATAATGGTTTGATTTTGTGAACATCTTGATTTTTTATCTATATATTTTGTTAAGACTACCTTTCTAAAATTTAAAAACATCTTCCTAAATTTTATGAAACTCTTCTTAAATTCAAATAAACATGTTTTAAAAATTTTTAAAAATTGTTTTTGCCTATCATGTATGAGATATAACTACATTTTGTGTTTAGGGTTTAATGTATACTGATTTGCTTGTACACATCCTAATTTTTTTTTTTTTTAAGATTGACTTAGTGTTTAATGTATATATAAAAATAATTTGAGAGAATACATGAATGAGAAATATGGCATATTGGTTACACACTCTCCAAACACACTATAAACCTGGGTTCGAGTCTCAGTGTCTGCGACTGCCCCGAATTTTTTTTTAAGATTGACTTAGTATTTAATGTATATATATAATTAAGTTTAGAAACCCGAGTTCGAGTCTCCTTGGCCGCGAATACCCAGCATTTTTTTTTTTAAGATTGACTTAGTATTTAATGTATATATATAATTAAGTTTAGGAAATACATGAATGAGAAACATGGCATATTGGTTACACACTCTCCAAAAACACTATAAACCCGGGTTCGAGTCTCCTTGGCCGTGAATGCCCAGAATTTGTTTTTAAGATTGACTTAGTATTTAATGTATATATATAATTAAGTTTAGGAAATACATGAATGAGAAACATGGCATATTGGTTACACACTCTCCAAAAACACTATAAACCCGGGTTCGAGTCTCCTTGGCCGTGAATGCCCAGAATTTGTTTTTAAGATTGACTTAGTATTTAATGTATATATATAATTAAGTTTAGAGAATACATGAGAAACATGGCATATTGGTTACACACTTTTCAAAAACACTATAGGCCCGGGTTCGACTCTTTGTGACTGAGGATGCCTAGGTTTTTTTTTAAGGATTTAGTGTTTATTAAACCTTTCCTAAATTTTGAGAATATCTTCCTAAAATTAAAAAAAAACACCTTCCTAAATATTCATGAATCTCTTTCTAAATAATATTCCTAAATTATTATTTAACTTGGTCTCTCACACACACATCTAATATATAAGTGATTATTGTAACCCATTGTTTAAGAAGGCCTTCCTAAAATTATAAAAGCCTTCCTAAATTACAATTACGCATTCCTAAATATTATGAAACCTGGTATTTGACACAAACATTAGCCCAAAAACACTGACATAAACATATCAGTTTCAAATGTTTACAATGTCAACAAACTAAAACCATATAAATCATTACCTACAATGTTTCTTAATAAATGATCAGAAAATTAAACAGAAATCAAATCTATCTTATTCACTACAAATTCTCGATAGATATCAAATGCCATCTTCAATCTTGTGTCTTCAGCAGTTATATCAGTCAGTTTGATCATCAAGTCCTCTATTCCCATAGAGTAACACTCAATCATCTTAATGATGAAGAGTGCACAATTCTCATCAATGGTTGTATGCATAATGTATTTCTTTGGGCAGTAGACTTTGTATGGAGTGAGCTCTTGATCAATAGGGTGTACCTTCCCCCCAGCACAACGAAGAAGATATGGTATCATCTCTGCAATGAAAACCAATATACAATCACTCATTATGTATATATACTGCAAACTAACATAGTTATATTACATAAAAGGTTTTTTTCATGGATTCATACCTGCAAATGGTCTGATGAGACTGTGTATCAAATCACCTGTACACTTCTTGCTTTTACAGTCTAATATTGTGATTGTTCTTGTAGTGAAGCGTATCTCCATGCCAATTTGTTGTTCGTATTGGTAGCAATAGGCGACGCCATACACTCCATCAATGTCATCCCATTTCTTTGCAGGAAGGCAAATAGAAGGTACGTCGCCTCTGACAATCTCTATCAAATCCTTAGGAAACTCATTTTGTGATTTCCATGGATTTGATATCTTGAAATACTTGTACCATTCACTCAGTCTTCAGAGGAAGCACAAATGCTAACTTTGGGAGCCTCTTGTTATGGAAGTAGACTGGGTCTTGATTCCTTATGAGCCAAATTACTCCTAATCCTGCATCGACATGCTGTTTTTTACAAAATTCAAAACAAGTAATCAGTGTATGTTTCTAATACAAACATGAATATATTCAAGCATAAAATAAACAGAATGAATGAAAACAAACCCAGATTTTTCCTGATAATAACCAATACAGTATCTCTGATCCAAATTACTATTGATCTTTTGATGCTAAACAGATACAATTTTTTAAGTTAGTATAAAAATACCGTTGCTTGAAGATATGCCTTTGGTTTCTCTAGCATGTCAAACCAGTGTGGAGTTAATAATTGTGTATCAGTGATCTCTCTGCAAATATTAGAAACGATTTATCTTACTTTTAGATAGAAAATCTAAATTTTAAATAGAAAAGAAGCGTTAAAACAATACACTAACCCTTGTTTGATATTTGAGCTCTTCCAATCACTCAATTCTTCCATATTGTTGAGAGTTGGAGACAGGAAAGGGTTGAATTTCGGATGTATAGCAGCTGTTGCAGGGTTTCTTGGTGCTCTATATGGAGTGATAGTTTGCATTGATGGAGTTATGAGCCGGGTGCTCCACCTTGGAACATGCTGTTCATCATCAATTCTTTGTTTCTTCGCTGGAACAACATTATTAACTTCCTTACACCGTTTTTTCTTTTTTTCCTGAAATTAATATGTAAGAAAACTCCTAACATTATAATTATATACATCAAAGATATCACATACTTCTACTGCAACACGAAAAACGATATGGTTATGTCTTGTAAAAAAACACTTCGAAGATATCACATACACAACATTAGTTATTAAAGAACCAAATAAATCCGTGTTCAGAAGGTCTTCTTAAAACTAAGATGTTTTTTAACAAACCTCTGGTGGAGTAAAACATTTAAGATCAAACGTTGGCTCATTGGTTTGTGACTTCACATCTTTCTCACTTTTTTTCCTTGTGCAACATAAAAACATAACAAAAAGTCAAAAAGCAAACAGTGTTGTTTATCGAAAAGTATTTAGAGGATATTGTTTATACTTACCTTCTCTTTTGGTTCCTGTTCACCTTCTTTCTCTCCCAGCAGGTGGCATATGTTTTCGATTTTAAAATCATGTTCTTTGCCCAAGTCATGCATTAAAACACGGATGTGTGTTTAAAGAATTGCTCGCACTACTCCTTTCCTCCATTTGTTTTCGTATTTAGCTTCAACTTCTTCCATCAGCTCTGGCACTGTTAGCTCCTGAGAGAGTGATGGTGTTTCAGTACGTGTAGAGGATGGGAAATGAATGTTATCATCTCTATCAAACTGCAAGAACAAAAACCACAAGTTAATGTCAATTGAAAAGATGCTAAAATACACACATAAAATCTCAAAAAAATGTAAAAGCTCACCTCATGATGTTGATTGTCTTCTTCTACATCATTATTTTGATCCACACCATCCTCATCATTATCTCTCTGCAACAAGGATCTATTTTAGCTTCCTATAAATTTAGTATTCAATAAAACACAGAAACCTAACCTCTTGATTTCTGTTGGTTTCGTCCACATTATGATGTTTATCTTCTTCATTTTGATTCATACCATCATCATCACCACATATCTGAGTAACATTTTATGTATCAGCCTGCAAATAAAAAAACATTTTTAGTATATGTTTAAGAAGACTTTTATACATTTAACATATAAGGAAAAAATCAGGAAATCTTACCTCAGTAGTTGAATCGAGCTTCTGGGTTACTTCTTGTGTTTGTGTACCGGCATTTGTCTCATCCTTGTTCATCTTTTCAAACATTGGACAATAATTGTTAGAGTCAGTTCTTTTTCCCCATGTGTTTTCAAATGTTTAAGATATTTTTATGAATATTTTCTTTACCTCATCTGTTGAATTGAGCTTCTGAGTTAATCAACAGTAGGATCTTCTTTTTGTGTAGCCTTCGTAGTAATCTGAGTCTCTGAATTCCTGAGTCACTGGAATTGTATCTTGTTCATTTGGAGATTTGTTAGATGGAGGGATCCCAATATCTGTGTTGAAGTTTTGAGTTGGAGAATTGTTTAATAGAGAGATTCCATCGTCTCTGTTATGCTGCTACAACAGAAAATGCAAACGGTTAATTGTTAATTGTAAGGAAAATCATTCAGAGTCCTTAAGCGTACTTAGAACAAGTTAGTTTACCTGATCGTTTGTGTTTCTATTATCATATATTCCCAGCTTCTCCTCTATTTTTGATAAACGGTTGTTAACATTTCTGAAACCGTCTTCAACAATCTTGTATAGATTGTTCATCATCGAGACAAGTGACTCACCCGAAGAAGATAGTCTGGCTTTCTCCTTGGCACCGAACTGATATGAATTCATAGCAACATGTTCAATCACATCCCCAACATCCAGTGATCCTTTTCTTCAGTCTTCAGCTGTCATCTTGTAACCTTTGTTTAATAACTCCACCATCAAACTCAGATCTGTATCATTTGTGTCTTCCAACATGACTCCATCTTCTGAATCATCAGGTATTGGAGGTAAGATGCAAATCACCTTAAGCTGCATAAAAAAAAACAATTTATGAATATCTTCCTAAATTACTATAAATACTTCCTAAAAGCTAAGAGCATATTCATTTTTTAAGTTTGACAAAACTCACCTGATCTGATGATTCCATGCTCTCCACCTGAGCATTTGTTGGAGTAGCAATGTGTGTGTATCGTTCACACAAGAATGCATCATGTTGCTCTATGAGACTAACTCTATTAAACGCTGTTTGTAACAGCGGTATAGACTCGAGTATCCACATGTTCAACGCCAATAGATAACCGTGTATATCATACTTTGCCTTCTTCAGGTTTGATGGCACAACTTTCTTTATCGATTTCAGCAGGAGATTGTAAGCTTCCCTTCCCCACGGATACTTAACTAGTACACCAGCATCTTGGGCGATCTTTAGATTTTTTGCAGGGAATTTGTAGTACTTGTGTCTCTGAAGCAGTATACTCTCAATGAGTACCAACATAGCTAAGGAGAACCTCTCATCTCCTGCGTCTGCGTGAGTCTCTCTCAGAATCTCAATAAGGTCTTCTAATGTGTGCCCATCTTCTGTCTTTGCCCAGTCATGTTGATCATAATCAGCATCTTCATCAGGTTCCCATTCAGCACATTTCAATCTTGTGATCATATGAAACTCTCTTATCGAGAACCTTATAGGTTGTGCTCCAAAATGAAACCAGATCTCATTCTCTTTCGATGTGATCAAACTCCTACTTAGCAAACAGTGTACCATCTTCCCTGACATTGTCAACCCTCTTGTGCTAACCTTCAGAATTGGTCCTAAGAATGAGTCTTTGATCCTCTGTAACTCTACATCAGTGATGATGTTTTTTACTTCCTTGATGTATTCGTAGTTCGCAAATTGGTTTACAATTGCCCCTGTTTTCGGTTCATCTCCTATGTTGAAATGGAGCTTAGGCAGTGTGACACTTGTAGGAAAAGAATCTCCCATGTTCTGCTGCTAAAAAAAAAAGGAAGAAATCAGTAACTCTTTTTAGGAAGGTCTTCATAAATTACAAGGACCCGTTCCTGATTTTTTAACAATGTTTCCTAAACATTTAAAACCAAACATACACACACTAACACACACACAAAAACGAACACGCACCATAAACACACACTCAGACACACATATTATATGTCAAATGGAAACTAGCATCTCCTTCCTTCCCAAAAAAAAATCTTCAGAGAAAATTATAGCCCCAAACAATCTTATTATAGCACATGATTGGAAATTTGAGTTGAAGATTTTCAATTGGCTTAGAAAATTGTAAATTGATATGTGACTGTTACATTTCAACCAACTACTTGCAGAATTCAGCTATAATAAACGTTATATATTCCTGTTAGTTGCACTTTTAAATTGTTTATAATAAAACTGTATTATCCTTATCACAGGGAAACACCAGGAAGCAGAATATATATCACAGACCTGCCTTCAAAAAAGTATGGAGCTTGACACAGTGGGGTATAATACTCTTATCAAGGCAATGCTAGAAGCAGGTAGAACAGAATAGATCATTTATCAACTGCAGCTTAAGTTTATGGTGCAGGGAACCAACACTCAAACAGACACACACATACACCCACTCAAACACACACACACACACATACATACATACATACAAACACAAACACACACACAAAAGCTCACACATACAAACACAAACAAACACACAAAAGCTCACACATACAAACACAAACACACACACACAAACACCCACTCAGACACACATACACCCCCACACACACACAAACGAACACACACCATAAACACACACTCAGACACACATACATACATACACACACACACACACACAAACACACTCACACACTAATTGATATGATCATGGATACGCCAGCTTTGGAAGAGGACCCCGAGGAAGCATTGATCATTCCCGAAGGTCCCGTTACGCGATCGAAGACACAAAAGCTAAACCGAGCTGTCCGGGAGTTACTTAACAACGTTTGAATCACTGATGAATCACCGAGCTCCGCACTACCATTCGACCGAGCTCTCGCGCTCAAGGACTCCCGTGCTCAAGAATTCCCGAGCTCCGCACTACCAATCGACCGAGCTCCCGCGCTCAAGGAATCCCGCGCTCAAGGATTCCCGAGCTCCGCACTACCATTTGTTCGAGCTTCTGAGCTCTCTCACATCGTCCTCAACGTGATTCGAGTACAACAACCGTACTTCCCATAGAAGTTGGACCGAGGTGTTTGATCTTGTACTCTTTTTCCCTACTTTTGGGTTTGTCCCAATGGGTTTACCAAAAGAGGTTTTAACGAGGCAAGAACATTCATCTCCCGAGCTGGTCCAACTTCTCGGTCAACAACCGATAAGAGGATGGGAGGCTAAGAGGCATTCACACAAGAGTTAAAGTCTTTAATTAGACTTTGTTATTTCCCATACATTGTTTTTAGTCTTTTCTACAAAACTCTTTACATTCTAGTTCTATATAAACTATGTAATCTCGTTGAGAATAAGAAGAATATTAAAAAATCATTTCTTAAAGAAGTTTCTCTTTGTTCCTTTGGTGAACTTTTCGATCTCTTTGGTGGTTAGCCAAGAAATCATTTTGGTCTTAGGGTTGTTAGCTCTCTGATCATTTCCGATCACTAGGTGGTTAGCCTTGTGTTCAATCCGATTCCGAGGTGGTTAGCCGACGAGTCACAAGCGTTCCTTAGGTGGTTAGGCTACGGTTCAAGTTTACCGAGTGCAGTCCATAGCCCTCGACGCAACCATTCACTTCCTCGCCTTGTTCTACAAGGATTATCCATAACCAATACCGAACAAGAGTGTGTTTCTTGGGAGATCTTACCAAGATCGTATCAAGTGGTATCAGAGCCACGCTCTTGATTAAACCCGGTATTTTCTATCCATTTTCTACCTCTTCATTTTCTGAATAATTTCTTTTCTTTTCTATCTAGTGTACTAAACCAGTTTTAAAAAAAAAAAAAAAAAAAAAAAAAAAAAAAAAAAAAAAGAAGAAGAAATTTGGTTCATCAATTCTTTTCTTACCTATCTTGTCTCTTCATATTTATCTAGTGATCTAATTGGTTTTTGAAGCTACCATCGATTATTTTCGATTTAGTTCCTTAAGAACCGAGGAGAACTTCTAGTGTGTTGTGAGGAAATTTTGAGAGTTGTGAGAAACACCGAGAGAAACACTTGAGTTTATTTACTAACGTGTTTGTTTGTTTTGCGAGGTACAATGTCACAAACTCATGAATCCGACGATAACATGAGAGCCATGATGAAGAATTTACTCGGACAATGAATTTAGTAACCGACCGTTTGGTCCGACTAGAGGAGCAGAGCCGAGCAAGGTCCAACGTTGGCATTGCACTTGAGAACAACATGGACGAGAATCATGTATCCGACGACAGTGTAGGACAAAGACAACCACGCGTGCCACCAAGGCAAAGGCGAGACCAAAGAAACCAACAACAACATCGGCGAGAACAAAACAACTCTATCGGCAAAATCATCAAAACCGGCAAGACGAACATCTAGTCAATCCGTTCTATGAGCAAGATTACTCTCCGAGGAAGGAGAGCTAGACAACACCCGGTCAGAAGAAATGACAATGATCTTGGCAGTATTAAACTTCGCATTCCACCCTTCTACGGAACCAACGATCCGACACATTCCTAGAGTGGGAAAAGAAAATCGACTTAGTTTTTGATTGCCAAACCTCTCCGAACGAAAGAAGGTCAGGTTAGCCGCTACTGAGTTCCATAATTATGCTATTGACTGGTGGATCAATTGGTGACTAGCAGGAGACGCAATGGAGAGACCCCATTGAACGTGTGGAAGAAATGTCTTTGGTTATGAGGAAACGTTTTGTTCCGACTCACTACCTTCGAGAACTCCATCATAAATTGAGAAGGTTGTCCACAAGAACTAAAGGAGTCGAGGATTACTTCCACGAAATGGAGAAGCTCATGCTCAAGGC
>SMJT01000204.1:0-27583 GCA_004349715.1 Crucihimalaya himalaica | reverse complement strand
TGCAGAGGATAGAGAGATCGCAACCACCAAAACTTACGTTAATTATCAGATGGCGTTCAAATGATGAATCATGGTCCTTAGGTCTTTTATAGAGCGTATCTCCTCTACCGTTGGTTGTTTTACTTCGATAGTTATTTTGTTACTATATAGTAAAGACTTTGGACGAGCATGTAGGTCATTTGCGTAAGTGTGTAGAAGTGCTTAGGACAGAACATCTTTTTGGTCAATTGAAAAAGTGTTCTTTGTTCAAGATAACGTGTTCTTTCTAGGTTTTGGTAAGTTCGCAGGGCATACAGGTCTGACGAGCGAGAAGCACAAAGCCATTCGAGATTGGCCGAGTCCCTAAGACAGTAGGAGAAGTCCGTAGCTTTCAACGCTTAGCAGGATTTTACCGCGGTTTGTTCTGGGGACTTCAGCACTATTGCCGCACCACTCACCGAAGTGATTAAAGACGTGGGCTTTTACGGTGGACTAGCAAGCCAAAGACGCTTCTCAGTCCTAAAACACAAACTTACTCAACCCCTCTCATTCGGTTACCCATTTCTTGAAAACTTTGAGATTGAATGCGATGCTTCTGGTTAGTATTGGGCTTGTCCTAATGCAAGAGAAACGACAAGCCATCCTTGCTTAAGTGAGACACTTTCGAGCAATAAAGCATGACCTCAACTACCCAGACTTACGGGACCAAAGAGCTTACTTATGATCATTCGTCACTCCAAACATGGCACAATACTTTGCGACAAAGAATCGTGGTACAGCACCGATCACATACATACTCACTCAAACATTATAAAGACCACACAAGACCATATGACAAGAGCAATCGCGATGGAAATGAGTTCGGGAGACATATCCCAACGTGCATTCATACAACTATGCAAAGAAAACATCGTGCGCCGATGCCAATTATCTCGGAGAATGACATCTTATCTTCAACTTTATGATCCGAGCATCCTAGCTGATTCTCAGATTTCAGGATAAACAACAGCAGCTACAGAAGATTCTGTTATATATATCCAGAGTAGTTTTGCCCTACTCTCATGGCAAAGATGTCTCACGGAAATATTTAGAAGTGCATTTGTTTCTGTTCTCTCCTACGAGAGATCGAACTTCATCGTCCTAACTCTCTCTCCTCTCCGGATCTCTATGATTAGGAGCATATCTCGCTCACGATCGGACTGCTGCGGCCGTACAAACATCTCTTCTCTAGTGACCAAGACGCATTTCTTTTCTGCCCAGAAGCTAAAACGTCTGCATGTCGTGAAACAAGAAACTTGCTGAACCCCCGTGACGCTGCACCACTTGTAAGTTCTCAACAATCCAAGAGCCAAGCCAAGTATGTTTACACTCCACGTTCTACCATCCATTGTCCGAATGTGATGACTTTAGTGCTTCTGTCTCCAGGAGACTAGAAAGACGTTATTCGGTCTTGTAGTGGTTGAGTAGTTTTCTAAAATGGCTCATTCATACCTTGCCATCAGACGATAATGCATCTAAATCCACCGAACTTGTTCTTAGGAGATTGTGCGTTGCATTGGGATGCCTTAGGACTATAGCTTCGGTGGATACAAAAAATTTCTGAGCCTTATTTTTTGGAAGAACCTTGTGGTTCTAAGCTCAGGAACTAAGCTTTGTTTCTCTACACTTGTCAGCCGCAAAGCCGATGACAAACGAGGTGGTCAATTAGGACCTTAGGAACTCTTTTGCGGGCTGTGTATTAAGAAGAATCTTAAGTCTTGGTGGATTGCTTACCTCACTTAGAATTTAGCATTATAATCATGCGTGCATTAACTGAATCTTTCTCTCCTTTTCAGCTGTTATGTTATGGTATTTAATCTGCTTACAACCTCTTGATTAACTCCTTTTACCTTTGATTGTAGCAGTGTAAGTATGGGACGGACAGAAAAGGCTGAGTCAAGACTTAAAGAAAATTGCTCATGAAAAGGGCCGAGAGCAAGAATTTAGATAAACGGCAACAATTACACGCAATAATTGCTAACAAAGGGCGACCAAAGAAGAACTTTAATATCACCTAGGCGACCAGTTTGCGCCAAGTTACTATTTCAACGGAACACTCGGTCATCCCCCGAAGTATATGGAAACATCCTAGATCTACTTGCTCCGAGTTGACGACCATTACACATTTACGAGAAAATCAATGACATATACTACAAAATGCGATCTCCAGGTATTAGTATTTCGGAATTCTAGTTTTAACATCACTGATATTCTATACTCTTTTGTTTACAGATGACAGCAGACTTGAGGACAAGTCCTTTTCAAGAGGAGGGGATATTATGATCATGATACGCCAGCTTTGGAAGAGATCCGAGGAAGCATTGATCATTCCGAAGGTCCGTTACGCGATCGAAGACACAAAGCTAAACCGAGCTGTCCGGGAGTACTTAACAACGTTTGAATCACTGTGAATCACCGAGCTCCGCGACTACCATTTCGACCCGAGCTCCCGCGCTCAAGGACTCCCGTGCTCAAGAATTCCCGAGCTCCGCACTACCAATCGACCGAGCTCCCGCGCTCAAGGACTCCCGCGCTCAAGGATTCCTGAGCTCCACACTACCATTTGTCCGAGCTTCCGAGCTCTCTCACATCGTCCTCAACGTGATCCGAGTACAACACCCGTACTTCCCATAGAAGTTGGACCGAGGTGTTTGATCTTGTACTCTTTTTCCCTACTTTTGGGTTTGTCCCAATGGGTTTACCAAAAAAGGTTTTAACGAGGCAAGAACATTCATCTCCCGAGCTGGTCCAACTTCTCGGTCAACAACCGATAAGAGGATGGGAGGCTAAGAGGCATTCACACAAGAGTTAAAGTCTTTAATTAGACTTTGTTATTTCCCATACATTGTTTTTAGTCTTTTCTACAAAACTCTTTACATCTAGTTCTATATAAACTATGTAATCTCTTTGAGAATAAGAAGAATATTAAAAAATCATTTCTTAAAGAAGTTTCTCTTTGTTCCTTTGGTGAATTTTTCGATCTCTTTGGTGGTTAGCCAAGAAATCATTTTGGTTTTAGGGTGGTTAGCTCTCTGATCATTTCCGATCACTAGGTGGTTAGCCTTGTGTTCAATCTGATTCCGAGGTGGTTAGCCGACGAGTCACAAGCGTTCCTTAGGTGGTTAGCCTACGGTTCAGGTTTACCGAGTGCAATCCATAGCCCTCGACGCAACCATTCACTTCCCCGCCTTGTTCTACAAGGATTATCCGTAACCAATACCGAATAAGAGTGTGTTTCTTGGGAGATCTTACCAAGATCGTATCACTAATGAACACACACACACACACCAGTTAATCTCCCAGACCAGTTAAGTTTTCCCTTCACTAAGGATTACACCAAAAAACAAGATTATACTACTATGCTTGAAACGAACCCAAGGAGTGAACACACAAATATCTAGTTAAGCTAACTTTAACCACTAAAGTCTTCAATCAGTAGTAAAAGCCATGAGGTGGTCTTGAACTGAAATGTTCATGATTCATAGACTGAAGTGTTCATGTTCATGATTCACACACACACACACACATAAACAGACACCGAGACACACATACACCCACACAGACACACACGAACACACAGCCCAAACACACACGCAGACACACATACACACGCAAACAAACACACTACAAACACACACACAAGCAAACACACACACACACACACAAAAGAAGCCATAATTGAGAAGATACTAACTGAGAACCCACAATTGGAATTGTAGTAGTATTAGGAGCTAAATAATTGTTGAATCTCTTTAGCTAAAGAGAAAATTAGCATTTAGATACTAATTGCGAAGCTACAATTTCAAACAACTTGGGGGACGTAACACTGGCGTTGGAGCGACGACGGCGATGAGAGACGGGCGACGTAACACTGGCTTTGGAGCGACGACGGCGATGAGAGACCGGCGAGAGATGGCTAGATTGATTAGGGAAGATATCGGCGACGACAACGACGGTTTTCGATTCTGGTTTGTTTCGTGTTTCGGGTTTGTTTTAATAGGGGCAGTATGGTCAATTCTCTGACTCACAAATGTTAATAATGGGAAATGCCAGCCCATGTGCTATTTTTGGGCTAAAAACATAAAACTATGGTATTTTGGAGAATTGCCCATAATTTTATAATTTTATAATATTATCAAGTATACCAACCCAACCCGGTTCGCTGGTCAAATGTAAAAACGCAGAGCCACTCTGAGCCGAAGGGCGTTAGAAATGTAATGTCAAGTTATGTTTAAGGGTAGTTTGGGAAATTACTCGGTAATATTTTTCTGTCTTGAAGGCAAAGAAAGCTTTCTTCTTTTTATATTTCTTCTCTCGTCACATTCTACAGATCACAGAACCAAAAACTTGAACTCCGATTAGAAAAGAAAGGGTTTTGCATACTGAATCTTCGCTGAGAAGAAGATGAGCAGAGGAAGCGGCGCTGGTTATGATCGTCATATTACTATTTTCTCCCCGGAAGGCCGTCTCTTTCAAGTGGGTCAGTAATCCGATTCATCGGAGCTTTCTACCGTTTTTCTCCATTTTTGTTAGCTTGGGAAATTTGAAATTACTTGTTACGGGTTTTGTAGAGTATGCTTTCAAAGCAGTGAAAGCAGCTGGAATCACATCGATCGGTGTGAGAGGAAAAGATTCAGTATGCGTCGTCACGCAGAAAAAAGTTCCGGTGAGTTTCTTTGACACCCCTTAGGGTTTTGGGTAGAATATGAATTGAAAGATCGATGCACTTAATTATTGAATTTAAGGGTTTTTGTTCAAGTGAGGGTTTTGAATTAGGGATCTGATAAAATTTGAGAAATATAGCTGAGATTTTTTTTTGTTTATTTATGATTGGGCAGGACAAGCTTCTAGATCAGTCTAGTGTATCTCACCTTTTCCCTATTACCAAGTACCTTGGATTGTTAGCCACTGGCATGACAGGTTTGTATTTCCACACCCTTATGTTTTCTAGTGTTGTAGGACTATCACAATGCTTGTTGTATTTTGTGGTAATATATACGGTTATGATCGATTTTTGGTATTCCAGCTGATTCAAGGTCATTGGTTCAACAAGCAAGGAATGAGGCTGCTGAGTTTAGGTTCCAATATGGATACGAGATGCCTGCGGACATTCTTGCTAAATGGTATACTTGCAAACTTATGTTTAGTTGGTTCTTTTGTTAATGAATGGGGGAATTACGCTATCACTCTATCTGCCTCTACACTTATGAAAGTTACTAATACTGAACAATTGGATTGACAGGATTGCAGATAAGTCACAGGTCTACACTCAACATGCTTACATGAGACCACTTGGAGTAGGCAAGTTTGCAATTTGTTTCCTACCTAATGCATATCTATCTATACATTTACTTGTGTTTGTATCTGTGGTTTACTCCTGGTTATAGTTAATTGGATATATATAGACTCATTTTATCCTCATTCTTGTTTTCTTTGACTTTCTAAAGTTGCCATGGTTCTGGGTATTGATGAAGAGAGAGGACCCCTACTTTACAAATGTGACCCAGCCGGACATTTTTACGGTCACAAGGTAATACCACTCTACTTTTTATTATTAAGTAAGCCTCTGCCTCCCATCTTACACTCACATTGATATGGTTTGTTGACCTTTGGTAACATGGGAGAAACACAGCGGGCTACAAGCTTACATCAATCTTGTCTAACCAAAATTCTTGTACCCTTACATAACTTATATGTATATTAAGTGTTTGGAGATGTTTTTCTTTTTCACTCTTATTGGTTGACCATTTAGGTGAAACAAATATTGTTACACATTGCGAACCTATGAAATATGATGTAGTTACATACCCTGTACATATGTTACATCTGTACCACGTACCCATGATTTTAGGAGGCTACAATGTACAATATTATTGTTCCATGGAGTTAAAGGCTTCTTATATATAACGCCTCAGCTAATAAGTAAGCAAACATATGATGCAGGCAACTAGTGCTGGTATGAAAGAACAAGAAGCAGTCAATTTCTTGGAGAAGAAAATGAAAGAAAACCCTGCCTTCACATATGATGAAACAGTGCAGGTAATTATGAACAATCCTCCTTTATTATTTTCCTTTACCATAGTTTTAGATGGGAACAGCATTTGTTTGTCTATTGGTGATGTAGGGTGATCATTTGATGTGTTCATTTGCTTACACCTTAGAACCATACTGTTTTACATTAGGTTTAGAAATTGTAGATCGCACAAAGCACCAAAATTCTGAAACAAAATTATCCCATAATTTCTGACTTTTGAGTTGTCATACTTTTGCAGACGGCCATATCTGCTCTTCAATCTGTTCTTCAAGAAGACTTCAAGGCAACTGAGATTGAGGTATCAATTCTCCACTCTTGTACTCCTTTTGTATATATGTTGGCAAGAGTCGTATCGCGGTTAGGAATAAAAGAGCTGCGTGTGGCAAAAAATAAACCAATGGAAATGAATTTTGGTTAAAGCTTGTGAAAGTCACGTATATTTATGCTGGGCATTGTTGTGTTGGCAGGTGGGAGTTGTGAGAGCTGATGACCCTCTCTTCCGTTCCTTGAGAACGGAGGAGATTGACGAGCACTTGACGGCCATTAGTGAACGTGACTGATCACTTTTCACTGAGACATTAAATCTGACTTTGCATCTCTTTCTTTTGCTTCAAAGCTTTCTAAGATGATTCACATTTCAGAGAAACTTGTTTCAGTTACTCTTATGAATCTTGTAGTTTCTGTTCGAGTCATCTGCTTTTTCCAAATAGGAGCTGCATGTAAGGTTGTCAAATGAATGTCGAGTGAGATGGTTTCAGGTTTTGAATTTTAGAAAGGCAAAACAAAGTAAGCGGTTCGCAACGCTAAGCTCTTCGGTTGTCTTGACTAAATAAACAAGAGAATCTGGGAAATGGTTCAGATCCGAAATATGAGCATAAAAATAAAACGTTTACATATGTTTTCGAGGGGATGTAGTCTGAAATGACCTCGAACACTTGAATCTTTAACATAATCATCTTGAAGGAACTCTGCATTTTGATGTCTGAGTTCAACTCATTGAACAGAGCTCGACTGCCTCTTAGGACTGCGGATAGCTCAAAATACTTTTGAAGGTGAGATTCCTTTCTTCATTGGCTTGTTAAAAAGTATACATTATGGCTTAAACCTTAGGTTAAAACAGATTCATGGAGGATATTCCAGCTGCACCAAAAAAGCTTCTCAAATCTCTAACGACTCCGCATATCCAACAAGTTGAAAGGGCTCGGTTCTCCAACGTATTAGGTCCTTTGTTCAGGTTGACGTCACGCATAATTAGCTCGAGTCCATTACGGGAAAAGCTGATATGAATTTCGTCAATGTCTTCGGTCAGGGCCGGCCCATAAGGCAACCTAAGCCATGGTTTAGGGCCTAAATTTTCAAAGCCCAACAAAAAAAAAATTTTAGTTAATAACCAAAATAATTAGTAAACCGTAAAACAAAAAAAACTTGTTTGTTTATAGTAATTCTAGCCAATAGGTAATTACCAAATGAAGTAAAGAAACCTATTGTGTTTACCATGATGAACTTATTTTTCTTTCTATTGAAGTTGAATGAAAAAAAAACGAAATTGTTTTTTTGAATAGAACCTTCGTAAACGTTGGACCAGACTGCTTCGGTAAATCTAAATTGCATGCAACTCTCTTTTTGTAAGTGTAGAAACCTGCAACGTCGTTAAATCTTTTTTTTTTGGTAACAATGTGAAGATTTATACCATTTTCGCAAGTTTTTGATAGACGTTGTAACAGAAAAAGACCGAAAGCTAAAGAAAACAAAAACTACAACAAAACAAAAAAATAACAAGGAATCATAAGCAAAAGCTCAACAAGCAAAATCTCGGAAGAGAAACACCGATTTCGAATCGTAAGGTTTGGAAATTTGCGTGATTTCCAGAACTTCAAAGAGTTCGAGTCCCATCTTAGTTTCCATGAGCAAACTTTATCCTATAGACCCATCCTCAAACCTTAGGGGAAAGTCGCCTACAGTTTCTCCGCAAACTAACGCAGAAACGGGAAAACTATAATAGACTTAAACACACACCCGGTCGGCACAAGAGCATCTATGGGTAGCCAGAGAGGCCGTCTCCGGCCACCATTCCCATCGTAAGCAAAAGGAACCATCTCTCATGGGATAGCGACGTCACCTAGACCAAACCGCCGCATCTATTCACCACCGAAGACCCCACCAGAACAACTCGCCAAGCAAACCTCACTGCCAAACTACAACAACAAACAGCAACACACAAACAGCCATCAAAAGAGCCACTACCGAGCCACAACAAAGCCCCAAACGGAAGACGAAGCCGCAACACCTCCACACCACCGCCACAACTGCTCTGAACAACTACTAAGAGACTTCACTAGAGCTCCATTCAACCGGTTGCCACCACGAAGAGCCACAGGAGAGACAAAATGATCCAGCATCTGTTCTGACGCCAGAGAGACCAAAACGAAGGTGAGAAGTCAGATCCAGAGTCGTCCTCACACTCCATCACCTCCTCTGCCGTCGTGCTCCTCAACCTCAGAACAATCAGAATCATCTCCACCTCAAACTCAAACACAACGCCGCGAGAACAGAACCACCAAACCGAGACCACCAATCCGATCTGAAAGAAGGAGAACCGCACGAAGAGAGGACGACAGCAGAGCCATCACTCAACTTACCACCAAGGCACTGTTTCACTCCAGAGGAACCACCTTCAAGAGAGACAGATCTAGACGGCTAGCAACGGCTAACCGGAATGACGGGAGCATAGAATACAAACGAGAGGCACTAAAGACGCTGGAGACGTCGGAGGAGGGAGAGGCGACATACTCACCGGCAAAGACGCCGGAGGAGGCACCTCCCCCTCAGATCTAAAGAGGCGGCTAGGGTTACCAGAGGAGAGAGGAGGGAGCGTTTGAGAGAGGAGAGAGGCTAAAGTTTCTAATTATTCGCAGTAAGAACGTCGCTAAATCTTGCCAAGGTCAAGCCAAACTTAGCACCTGGAAGATCACAGTTATAGCAGCTGAGTCTTCTCAATCTGTATTTACTTTGCGTTTTGTTTTCGTTTTGGTTTTATGCCGCTGCAAAGACGAGCCAAGACAGAAGATGCTAATGTCCCGCAGAGGAAGGTGGTCTGTCCTTGTTGCTGAATAGCTGAACAAAGTTCTTACAGCTACTTATAATCTAGATGACAAGAGAAGCTCATGGAGATGTTTACACAGCATCTTTAGGGTCGGGCAAAGAATTACGCCTTGAAGAAGCTCTTCTTTCAAGAACATGTATGCGTAAACCAAAATATGAAGACGGAGATTGATACAATCAGGTTTAGTCACGCACATAAATCTCATTATGTTAGAAAGATTTAGGAAAAGAGATGGCTTAATGCTGCATCAGTACATACCCAATGGATAGTGAGCCCTGAAATTTACTACAGCTTAAGCAAACTTTTGAACAAAAATATAAGGACACCACCAAAGTACATAGTCAAATCAATTATTTTAAATTCTCCTCGTATCCCACTATATTTCATGCAATCGCGATATTACAAAAATGATTATATTTACATCATAAACCATTAAAGAATTGAATTTACAAAATCATACAATTGTCTTTCATATTAATTGAAGATTTTTTTTTCTATTTTTATCTCCATTTTCTAAAGTTACATTTACCAAAGCTTTTATAGTTCCTTATTTTTGTAACCAGGAAATTTATTTTTCAACCTATTAAATTATTTATACCATAAAACAAAATTACTGTATTTATTTAAGAAACCAAAAAAATTGATTCTATTTAAATTTATAATTATTATTCAACATTTATAAAATACCATTTAAATTTTTTTGTATGATTAGGGCGTTGTAGGCCGAAACCCATACACCTCCTATGACGAGGCTCTGTAATTTAACTCTCCTTTGGAGAGCAGACCCTTGACAAATTGAATCAGACTCGTGATCTCCTATGTTCCTACATTATTGATAACTCACAGGTTTAATGTAATACCCCGTCCCGTGACTAGTGGTATGGTACGAACGGTACGTACGAAAACGAACGTAGCCGGACATGGACGACGGAAGACAAACGCAGACGAACGGACAAAGGAAAAAGAACGTACGGACGATAAGGACGGATAGTACGGACGATCGTACGGATGTTCATAAAGGACTACACGGATTATGGTACGATCGACCGTACGAATGATGGTACAAACCGTACAGACGCGGTACGACCGTGCGGACAAAAATGTTGCGGTTAATGCGAGAATTTTTGTAAAATCAAGGGGCCATTGTGAGATTAATGTAATGTCAAGAAGACACTAGGACAGCTTGTAGGACGGTCGGTCAACCATTTAGGAGACATGGAACATAAACATAATTATTATGTCCGAGATATGTCCATTGGTCGAAAATGATTAAGCACATGGGGAATAAGTGGTGAATGGCTATTGGAGGACTTGGATAGCAAGCAAAGAGTTTTTAGAAGGAGGGTTATGTGTCCAAGCTAGAAACTTGGTGACCAAGCCTCATGACAAGTGTTGGCCATGAAGAGGACAAGTGTTAAAACAAGAGTTACACTTGTCCAAACTCATGCACCACCCCTTGCCTATTAATATAAGGGGTGGGGAGCTCATTCTTCACCATTCCAAAGATTCTGAAGAGTTTAGAGAGAAGGGAGAGCTAGAGAGAGAAACTTACCGCCGATTGCCGAGAAGAGGAGATCATCGCGGGAAGGAGTTCCAGGTGATTAAGGTGCCGTGAAAGAGGTTGTCGAGAAGGTTGGAGTGCCGAGAGCCTAGCCTTGTCATCGTGGTCTTCTAGCACTGTGAGTGAGTTTCCGATGCGTGTGTAGTGGCACACGGAGTAGTTTAGTATTAATTGCGTAATTAATTTAATTAATTAGCATTAAATTATTTGTGTGTGATTGTGTAGTTAGTTAGTAGCATTAGAAAGTAGATTAGTTATGAGAATTAATTCTAAATGCTAGAAGTAGAGTAATTGCTCTTAGAGGTTCTTAAGGGGTAGAACTAGAGTAATTACCGTAATTAAAAATGATATGCATGCGTGATTGCATAGGTGGTTAGATTGATTGCTTGCATGTGTGATTGCTTGTTATGTGTTTAAATTCTATGTTAGTAGAATTAGATGTGTGGTAGTTCTTAGTGTAGAACTTAGTAGTTTTGTGTTCCGACCGTAAGAGAGACGAATCGGATGAGTGTGGACCCTCGGTAATGAGTCCGTGTGGTAAAATGACCGGTTGTGTTGTGATCAGTCTGGGTGTGTGCCCAACTGCGAGAGAGAAGCAGTGTGGAAGGTGACTTACGAGGGTGCTCTTATGCAACGTACCGTTGGTCGGAGGGTTAAGTAGGTCACTTAACATAGGGCAATGTAGCTCCAGCTTTATTCATACTAGCTTTGAAGCTTGAAAGGATCTTCTTTTGAGATTTGGTAAGAATTCTACCAGAAAATGGAAGTGGAAGTTCATAAGCAGGAAGCTCAAAGTTCACTTTCTTCTTGATTGCTTTGGTTGGTTCTCTTGGAATCACCTTTTGTTGAGTTTTAGAAGTCGGATCTCCGAAATCGGGGGTAGAAATCGGGAATGGATCGATTTCTTCAATAATCCGACCATGAAAATCGGACACGACTCCGATTTTTGTTTTCTCCATTTTTGGGCCTAATTGCCGAACGGTCATGGAATTCGATACTGGCCCGATTTTTGCTGTGGGATTTGGTCCTTGTCCGAGTTTTGTTTGAAAACCGTCTTGAAAATCGGTTGCTGACCGATTTCTTGAAGCGTCTGTGGATTCTTCTTCTTCAATTCCTTTTTTTCTTTTCCATGAACAACAATTTCAACTTGCGTTTCTCTAGCAACCACAACCTCTTCACCCTTAGGATCATGAAGAAGTCTATAGAAATTTTTGATTACCTTTTCATTCTAATCCATATTCACATCGTTATCGAAGATAGCATTGCAGAAATCCTTTGGATTAGCTATGACTTTACCCGGTAAAGCTCCTTTGGGACCTTGGGAAGTAGAAGCTACTTGAGCAACTTGGTTCTCTAACCCCTTCACATGAGTGCTTAGTTGCTCGAATTTAACATTCAGGTCATTGTATGCTCCATCCACCTTGTTGTGAATCTCTCCCATTTTCTTGCTCAATTCGATTGAGCCATTAGCTTGCCCAACCAAGAGTTGTTGAAGCATGCTTCTCATGTCTTGATCTTTAGGCTGAGATGTGGTGGCTTGAGTTGGTGGCCTGTAACTTTTTTGAACGTTAGGAACGAATGGTGCTTTGTTTTGAAAACCACCTTGGTTGCTTTGAAATTGAGGTTTTGGCACAAATCCTTGTTGTGCGAAGTTCTGACCTTGGTTGTTTGACTTTACGAAAGGCCTTGGCTGATAGTTCTGACCTTGTTGTTGAAAGTTCGGGTTGTAGCTCTGGTTGTAAACCCCTTGATATCCTCTTTGGTTCCCCTTGAAATTCATCGCTTCTTGGGTTTTAATGCAGTTCTCTAAACCTTCTTCTTTACTAGCTGCACCACAATCAAACTCTCCAACAAAATTTATCGATCTTTCCGTTGCCAACAAAACTTTGTCCATCTTTTCATGGAGAGCCTTTTATCTCCTTACTCCTTTGATCTTCTCCACTCCCTCGTGGAGCTCTATCGTAATCCTCACCGTAATTCCCATCGCTCTGAGCCAATTCTCAATGAGTTGCATTCCTTCGTCCACGTTTTTCCCTAGGAAATTCCCGTTACTTGCGGGTGTCAAGTAACATTCTGATCTTAGGGACAAACTCCTCGATACAATGTTCTTAGTAGAGATTCGTTTGAAAACCCATGATGAGGGCACTTGTTCGTGTACCCCTTAAAGCGTTCCCAAGTTTCGCTGAAGCTCTCGTTGTTCTTTTGAGCAAAGCTAGAAAATGTCGTTTTCTAAGCTTAGCTGTCCGTGAGGTTGAGAAGAACTTCTCTAAGAACTTTCTTTTGCAGTCATCCCATTTAGTTATGGATCCTGGAGGTAAGCTCTTCTCCCATTGCTTAGCCTTATCCCCCAAAGAGAAAGGGAATAAACCTTAGCTTGAACGCATCTTCAGAGATTCGTTTATTCTTTGTCAGCCCGCACACGTCATTGAAGTTGTCTAGATGATCTAGAGGATCTTCAACTGCTAGCCCATGAAATTTGTTCCCCTGAACCATGTTGATCAGGCTAGCTTTTATCTCGAAGTTGTTGTTCTCAACCGGTGGTGCATGAATACCACTGCGGTTACGTTCGCGTGTGCTGGGGTGCATCAAACGCCCCTATCACCCTCTGTGGTCTGGCTGCGTGGACAGGCGGGTTCATATGAATCCCCGCTCCCTGAACTTCTTCCTCAACGTTTGGGAAATTATCTCCCATATTCAACCCAAGTGTTCGTGCAAGTCTTCTCTCTCTCTTTCTAGCTCGAGTGTTGGCTCGTTCTAGTCTCCGTATGTCAGGAACCAACTCAACCAAGTTTTGTTGTCCTTGGCTTCTCAGGTTCATACACCTTCAAGAAAGAGAAGAATAGAACCACGTTAGATGGTACGAAAAAATTAAAAAAAATTTAGACTCGGTAGAATCCAAATCCTAATGGCTATTCTATTGCCCTCCCAGGCAACGACGCCAAATTGATTGCAAGGATTTTTCTAAGGCTCCTAAGCACACAATTAAACCTATTGTGCTCTAATACCTCAATCCTAAAAGGTATGTCGTAGTAGCACTTAAGGTATCGAATCCACAGGGAAGGAAAGATAACAACACTAGGAATGCAAGAAACTAATCGAGCTAAATGATTTATGTTTTTGGTTTTTTATGTTGTAACTAAAAGTAAATAAACAAGAAACTAAAATACACGATGATTAAATAAGCGAAATAAGAAACAAGAAAACTAAACAACTTAAACGAAAGACATCAAAATAACAAGAAACATAAAAACACAAATGTAACTTTCGAATATAAACAAAGCAATGCAGACAAAACTAACAACTTAAACGGTTGATTTCTAATTGGTAAAAGTTATGGACGGTTGAATGGGCAAACCGATTAAAGAATGAATGCATGCTTCAATGAATGACATATTTTCAACAAATAATTATGTTCAACTTATAGCATGAATCACTTAAACTAGATTAGTCACTCCCTAGGTACTAACCCTTTTATAAATCGATTAAGAAGTTAGACTTCCGAATGCTCAAAAACCGATTTCATTAAACAAAATGAACACAAACTCATATTAGCCATCAAATCCTCCTTAGAACTCAACTCCCGTTGGTTAAGGAATGAATATGCACATATAGATAGGGCGGATTGATTCTCAAACACCTTCCGTGGTGAGAATCAATCATAAATCTAGAAAACTCTCTTTCGAAGCTCATTTCTAGCCTTAAGAATAATCTATATGTGAAGATGAACAATAATCAAACACCAAACATCACAAATCAAAGCATCAAACATCCTAATCTTCCAAACCAACCATCCAAAAGAAGTCTACTCACACATGTTCAAATGACAAAAATAAACCGTACAAATGATAGATAATGAAGACATAATTAGGATTATATAAAAATATTTGAACAAATCTTCAATACACTATGAGATGATCTAAGTTTTAAAAGCATAAAAATATGAAAACTAGAGAGAAAATGAAGGAGAAGACTTCAGGTTGCAGAGAAAGCTCGCTCTCTAGTGTGAGTTGCTGATTTGAGGCTTTATAGGTGAGTAGGTTCGCAAGTGGAGAAAGCAGGAAAAAGTCAAAATTCGGTCGTGAAATTCGGGACATTAAACGATTTTTGAGGAATTCGAACATGGCAATTCGACCTTGGCGTCGATTTTTAGCCTTGCCCGCGGTTGGGGCGCCCAGATACGCGAGTACGTCGTTCTCTGGTCTGGGGCAAACCCGTGCAGGTGTGAGCATCATGCGTAGCTGCGAAACTCAATGGTTAAAGACTGCTGTGAATCTCGGACAGTCACATGTACTCTCTTCTCGAACTGTTATAACAATCCTCTGACAATCCACAACTCGGCCAAGTACTTTTTGCTTCTTTGAACCACGTATCCAAAATTCTCTGAAATTACTTCCACTTGGAAAGCTAACTCAATTTCCCATCTTTTGCATGGCAGAGCGTTGAGCTAACTCGCAGTGGAAAATGTTCATCTGAGTCGATCTTTGAGATACTTGGGGCCAGTTCTGCATCATTGTTTTCTCCTTTTCCATCTAAAATCCTTTTCCATCTAAAAGTGCATCTCCCATTATTACAACCTGAAAACATTCAAAACACACACCAAATACACACAAAAACACAAAAAAACTTCTAAAATGCAAAAATACTTAGTTAGACACTAAATGCATCAAAACACAAAGAAAAAGCTAATAAAACACAATAAAATGGATATTTACAACTATGATAAAGTGATAAAATGTATAGTTATCACACCTCCAGACTTGCCTTTTGATTGTCCTCAAGCAAACAAGAATCGACAAACCGAGAATGGTTCGATGCATTCAATATGATAGCCCAACATAATGCCACAACATTGCTTAAACGTATCTTAATGTGACTCTAACTTCTCAAGACTTATCACGACTCTAGATCCAAAACAAATACATGCATGCCTTCTCGTCAATCAACTCCCTACATTCAGTTTTTATTCAAGCATAAATTCTTATTTATGGGCAATAGATCTACTCCAATTGGCTTGGTGGAAAAAGGTTGTTATGTATAAGCGGCGGTTTATGTATTTGTGGTTACTCTCAAAATCAAACGCAAGTCATTATACAAAAGCAATAGAGAATGGGAAACAATTTATGCATACGATAGAAATATATTCGAGTTGATGCATACGGTAGAAACAAAAGCAAAAGAAGAAGTTGAACCAATGGAAATTGAGGAAGAAGAAGAAAATTGATGAAGGTAGACAATACGGTAGAAATATATTCGAGTTCAAAAGATGGAATCTTGGAATTGGCACGGAGGAGATAAAGGAGACGACGTGTTAAGTTTCAAGACGAAAACCTTGGACTTAAACATAAAAAAAAGGAAGACACGACTTCTAGAATTCGAGAACGAATTCTATGAAGGGGGAGTATGTAATACCCCATCCCGTGACTAGTGTACGGTACGAACGGTACGTACAAAAATGAACGTAGCCGCACATAGACGACGAAAGACAAACAAAGACGAACAGACGAAGGAAAAAGAACGTACGGACGATACAGACGGGTAGTACGGACAGATAGTACGGACGACCGTACGGATGGTCATAAAGGACTGTACGGATGGTGGTACGATCGAGCGTACGAACAATGGTTCGACCGTACGGACGCGGTACGACCGTATGGGCAAAAATGTTGGGGTCAATGCGAGAATTTTTGTAAAATCAAAAGGCCATTGTGAGATTAATGTGATGTCAAGGAGACACTAGGACGGCTTGTAGGATGGCGGATCGATCATTTAGGAGACATGGAACATAAACATAATTATTATGTTCGAAAGATGTCCATTAGTCGAAAGTGATTAAGCACATGGGGAATAAGTAGTGAATGGCTACTGGAGGACTTGGATAGCAAGCAAAGAGTTTCTAGAAGGAGGGTTATGTGTCCAAGCTAGAAACTTGGTGACCAAGCCTCATGACAAGGGTTGGCCATGAAGAGGACAAGTGTTAAAACAAGAGTTACACTTGTCCAAACTCATGCACCACCCTTTGCCTATAAATATAAGGGGTGGGGATCTCATTCTTCATCATTCCAAAGATTGGAAAGAGTTTAGAGAGAAGGGAGAGCTAGAGAGAGAAACGTACCGCCGATTGCCGAGAAGAGGAGATCGTCGCAGGAAGGAGTTCCAGGTGATTGGGGTGCCGTGAAAGAGGTTGCCGAGAAGGTTGGAGTGCCGAGAGCCTAGCCTTGTCATCGTGGTCGTCTAGCACTGTGAGTGAGTTTCCGATGCGTGTGTAGTGGCACACGGAATAGATTAGAATTAATTGCGTAATTAGTTTAATCAATTAGCATTGAACTATTTGTGTGTGATTGTGTTGTTAGTTAGTAGCATTAGAAAGTAGATTAATTATGAGAATTAATTCTAAATGCTAGAAGTAGGGTAATTGCACTTAGAGGTTCTTAAGGGGTAGAACTAGAGTAATTACCGTAATTAAAAATGATATGCATGTGTGATTGCATAGGTGGTTAGATTGATTGCTTGCATGTGTGATTGCTTGTTGTGTGTTTAAATTCTATGTTAGTAGACTTAGATGTGTGGTAGTTCTTAGTGTAGAACTTAGTAGTTTTGTTTTCCGACCGTAAGAGAGACGGATCGGATGAGTGTGGACCCTCGGTAATGAGACCGTGTGGTAAAATGACCTGTTTTGTTGTGATCAGTCCGGGTTTGTGCCCATCTGCGAGAGAGAAGCAGTGTGGAAGGTGACTTAGGAGGGTGCTCTTATGCAACGTACCGTTGGTCGGAGGGTTAAGTAGGCTCCTTAACTGGCCTGAAAAAGGGAAGACTGTCATTAGAAACAGTATAGCAGCCATTGGCTGTGTGTCTTTGGAAGGGCTGGACCCCTTAGGATCGGAGAGAACAGTGAGATCACGGCTTTGGATCCAAATGCATAAGTGGAAATGCATTGAGACATATTCTGGGGAGAACGCGTAGAGGCTAGTACCTGGCGAATAAAAGAGAATGAAAAGTGGTGATGTATGGAGGATAGTGTAATGTTTTGGTAGTGTAAATGTTTTGGCAGTAGGCCACGAGTATTCGATAGAAACGTTTGAATATGAGTAAACTCTGATGTTTTATTTATATAATTAAGTAATAAAGTGGTATTTTAAGTATAATGGTGTTAGAATGATGATAAGGCTTTGTCCGAGCCGACACAACTTCTACTCTTGGTAAAGGGTTGGCAAGCCTAATATCGGGTTCAGAAGGGACTATACAAAGGATGGTTTGGTCAGGGACGTTCGCTTTGTGATAGAACTTAGGCCGGATGATTCGAAGTGTACGTCAACTTGTGATCCTGGCAATAATAGGTATAATGGTTCGGGGTTGTTACATTTAACCAGTAGGCTAACTCATCATTGGTTATCATTGAATTTTGAAGTATACCATATTATGTAAAGCATAAACAACATATGCAATTTAAACTCTAAAATATCTTTTATATAATAAATAAAAGTTTCATAAGCCAACACGTGACATTTTTTCTTCTCAGATTTTTATTTTATTTTTAAACTTAAATATCATTATTCATTTTTATTTATAATTTTGTAAACATATTTGTTATGTCAAATATGTCAATTCTAATAGCTATTTTTGATGACATGTAGTTTTTTATAATTATTAATTTTTCTTTCATTATACAATAAATGACTTTGCAATAAATATAAACTGAATGAAAATAAAGAATCAATGACCACAATTAATGTATGAGGGCCATGAGAGCAACAAAATTGGGATTAACTACCATGCAAATAAACATCATTATAGTATTGGTTATCAAAGTAATTAATGTTTATTGTTTTGATAAGTTAACGCTTTTTTGTGTGTGTAATATTTTTAAAACATATGTATTGAAAGAAAAGCACACAACATAATTGATCATAACTTAACTAATTGATACAATTTGCAATAAATAATAAATTTAATGAAAACAATAAATCACCGCAAAAAAAAATTGTTAGACCAATTTGAACGGGGCTTTCACTGACATTTTCTAATGGCCAAATAAAATATCATAATAAATATTAATATTTTTTCATTTTCAAAATCGATTTCATCTTCCATATAAGTGATGTATTTGGGAGCATAGAGCTAATTACGAATGTAAGATCACTTATTTAATTAATTATGTTATATATATATTAATTTATTTTAAACTGATTGATGTTTAGGTTATCGTATTTATTAGTGACATTGATACAAATACCGCAATAAATACAAAATATACTATAATGATTATTCACATTAGACATGTTACTCTTTTCTCTTTTACATTGTAGAAACTTTATTTTTTTCTTCTTATGATTTTAATATGATATGATAAAACCACTCAACCAAAATTTAGAGTAAAAAATAATTATATATTTATCTAAATTTATTTTCATCATCAAAAATTCATCAAACCCATTTTCTTTGAATTTGAATGTAAACAAAATATTAAATGTGTAAGGATAAAGAAATGCGATTGCATTTTTTTAACTCATTCAAGATTTGTGAGGATGAGGTAATGTGAAGCTAACACGTGACATTTTTCTTTCTCATATGTATCTTTATTTTTATACTTAAATATATCATTATGTATTTTTATTTATAATTTTGTAAACACATTTTTATGTCAACTAAGTCGATTCTAAAAGCTTTTTCTTGGATGATATGTGATTTTTCTATAATTTATTTTCTTTTTTTAATTATTTTATTATAAAATAAATAACTTTATACTAAATGTATAATTAAATGAAAACAAGAAACTAAAGAGTCCAATGACCACAAATATCGTATGAGAGCTAGAAAATTAGGATTCTCTACCATGCAAATAAATCTCACTATATTATTGGTTATCAAAGTAATTAATGTTTTTTTTATTTTGATAAGTTGTCAAAACATTATTGTGTGTGCAATATTTTTAAAATTTTATGAATTGAAAATAAAACCAAACAACATAATTGACCATACATCAACCCATTACTAAATATTTCAATAAATAATTGAATGAAAACAATAACTCAACACAACAATATAGTTAGACCAATTTGAAGGGTTTTTTCACTTACATTTTCTAATGGCCAATTAAAATATTATAATAAAAATTTTGTTACTTCTTTTTTCTTTTTCAAATTGATTTCCTCTTATATATAAGTGACGTAGTTGGGAGCATATAATAATGACGAATGTAATATCACTTCTTCAATTTATTATGCTTACTATATATAAATTTTAATTTAGCCTAAACGGATTGATGTTTAGCCTTCAAAAGTTAAACTTTTTATTTTGCTATGTCTTTTGTCTTTTGTTCAGGTTATCATATTTGTTGGTGGCTTTGATACTAATACCGCAACAAATACAAAATGAACTATTATATTCACATTGGACATGTTAATCTTTTGTTTTTTACAGTGTAAAATCCCTATTTTCCATCTTATGTTTTCAATATGATGTGATGTGGTAAAATGACTTAACCAAACTTTAGAGTAAAAAAATAATTATTTATTTATTTATTTGAGTTTATTTTCTTGTATTCATAACTTCCACTTGAGGGATCATCTGAGTTGTCCATGATGTTAGGCTTTTGTTATGGTTCGTTCTGCGATCACAACCTTACTTCATTCTCGGGAGTACGTATCCGTCGGAAATTGTCTTTTATACAATTGTTTTATCCACTTGATGACATTTGATCTAACTCATTCAAAATGTGTGAGGATGAGGCAATGTGAAGCTGACACATAACAATTTTCCCTCTCGCATATATCTTTATTTCTAAACTATAAATATCATCATCTATTTTTATATATAATTTTATAAACACATTTCTTATTTCAACTATGTCAACTCTAATAGATTTTCATTTAATGACATTTCATTTTTGTATAATTATTTTCTATTAATCTTTCATTCGAAAATAAAGGACTTTGAAATTAATGTAATATTGAATGAAAACAAGAAAAGAAAGAGTTGAATGAACATAATTAACGTATAAGACTACTAACAATGACACTTTTATCAACTGTTGTAAAAATTTAATAGCAGTTGAAAGGCTTACAATGGTTTGTTGAAAATCAAATGAAAATGATGTTGCAAGTTAGTGTGTTGATAAACTTCAACAGCATGAAAAAATAAAATATGTGTTCCTCTTATGTGACATGACATGTTTTGATTGAGACAAAATAAATTATTGGTCTCTCATATTTGTTTTTTCGAAAAATATATAAATCGAGACACGTGGAGCTAATTGATTGGGTTCTTAGATTCTTGACATTTTTTTCCATCTCAATTATTTAGCACAATTTATTTCATAATGATTATAGTTTTATATATATAATTTTTATATCAAAATTCATCCTTTTTATTATTTATAAACAGAGACTTTGTTCATTTGTTTTGGACACAGATTGTTATTAAAAATATAAAATAAAAATAGTGAAGTAGGGTGTTGTAATTTTATTATACAAAACCATTGTAAAGGAAAAAAATTGAATGAGATTTGAATTATGATGTGGAAGAGATTTGAATTATAATGTGGAAGAGAGAGAAGATGATGTGTAATATTAAAAGGTTAAAAGGTGTTGTGATATTGAAGCTAATGTACATAGTGTAAGAGCATTTGGATTAATCACCATGCAATCAAACCTCATTATAGTAAATGTCATCAAAGTAATTAATATTTATAGTAAATGTCATCAAAGTAATCACCATGCAATCAAACCTCATTATATTGATCATCAAAGTAATAACTGTTCATTGTTTTGATAAGTTATATCTAGCTGAATTCATTCAGCTTTTATATGTTTTATTAAATTTGAATTTATAAATACCAAATAAAAGATTCAGTGAAAATGAATTCAGTGAGTTAAATATATATTTAGTTATATAGTGTTGCATAATTTAATATACTAACTCAAACTCACGCGTTTTTATTTTAATTTAGCTAACTCCATAGAGCTTTTATATGGTTTATAAAATCTAAATTCATAAATAATAGATAATTTCGTGTTTTGTAAAACATAATTCAATTTTTTATATATAGTTAGTTATATAGTGTTGCATAATTTACTATGTTATATAGACTTCCACTAGTCTACTATACATCTACTCTATGTTTAAAATATCGTTAGACTCTAATCGGACGCTTGAGGTGGGCCTAGCGCCTAGCGCCTAGCGAGGAGATCGGAAATTAAACGGGGATTAACTAGGGACTAGATTTAGGACTAATTTATGTTTTAAAAACATGTTACTCCATTATAATTATTATTTTTATATACTATAGTTTTCAAAACTGCTGTAAACACATAAAAATGTATTATTAACCCCAAAGTTTTATGATTTTCATTAAAATTATGAACATAAGTTATTGTTTAACATCAGAAACTCCCTATCTAGACGTCATAACAAAAACAAATATTTGTTTTATACTTGCAATCCAAAAATAATTGAAATATGTAAGATTAGGTGGAGATTAATCGGGTTAAGCGAATAGTAATCGGTTGACTATTTTTTCAAAAGGATTACTCATTAATCGAGGCGGATCGAGTGGGTCAGTGACTTAACAGAAAGTAATCTGAATTTTTACGAACAAATCATCTACTAAACAAACACCATCATATTTAATATATATTTACTATATCAAATGTTATCACCATTTTTCAACCGAAAAATATAAATTAACTTATATATATATAACTTAAAATGATTTTATTTCCAACACGGGACATCATCTAGTCTAAGGGTATATTAGGTTTGGTATATTTTTATTCAGTTCTTATGATATAATTTAATTAAGTTCTCTGATTAGTTTGCAAAATATCACTTTAATAAAAGCAGTGAATTGACATGATCAGATATTTCCAAATAGCACGATTCTAAAGTTGATCAATTTATAGTTTTCTACATTTTTTTTTTAAGACTACTAATATCATGTTAGAATTTGAATGACAATCGAAAACACAATGATATGGCTTTCACTATCTAAGAAAATAAATTAAAAAAAAAGAAGAAAACAACCAATTAAGTGTTTTTTTTTTTTTCTTAAATAGGCTTTGCCAATAGTAAGTGTTGTTCACATATATGTAGAATATACAACCATTACATAGTTAATTAATGAACTAACTATTACATAAAAACTTCATCAAGTCTCTGAACTTTACAAGGAACAACATACACAGGCTGAGTCTAGCAAACAGAAATGTGCAAGCAGATGATAGTGATGGTGCGGATCAACAACTTGTCGATTCACCATAGATATAGTCAAGAACAGCAATTACTCCAAAAACAAAAGCTTTATCAACACTTGGTTTTATCACCACTTTATATATATCTCTGCTCCCAATCCATTCTTTTACCTGAGCAATGACATTTCCGGTGGAATCAATGATGCTACAATCCCTATCCGGGAAATAGCCTCTCACATCAAAGTAGCAATTCCCCGGTTGGACCGAGATGCGGATTGAACCGGTTATGGAGAAGCAAGAGTGTTTAGGATCCCTCAATGTGAAAACCGGTTTAGGACTTCCTTGGTAGTCGTAACTATATCCTCTCCATTTATTATGCAAGCTCAAAGCCTGCACCACTCCTCCCTGCACCAAGTCAACACATAATTCTATAAATCAACCATATTAACTTTTTCTCCACTTAGGGAATATATATATTAAAAGGGTTGCTTTATCTTGACGCATTAGCTCTTTAACATACGTTATTACGTTCATACATTTAAGAGCATCTCTATCGATGAGATGCTCACTCAAGTTTTTTATTAATATTATATTAATATTTTTATTATAATTTACTTGCAAGATTAAATTTTGAATTAAAAAAATTAAACCAATTATGTAAATACAAGTGTGATATGAGTTTCTTAAAAATTTAAAATAAGAGAATCTTCTCACTTTCTCTCCTCTATTTTTATTATTTTCAATTTTTTATAAGTGAATCTCACATTTGAAAGACTAATAAACTCATATAACACTTGTCTAAGATCTTTAAACGGCTTTATATAAAACAAATCATTATTCACTTGTCGTTGTGTAAAATAGCTTTATAAATTTTAGAAAAATTAATTAAAAGAGCATGCGAGATTTATTTCCCAATATTTAGAAGAATAAACATATATTAATCATAAGTTAGTCTATAATCAAATATTTACATGAAAAGGTTGAAAATTAACCATACAAATTTGGAATAATGATGAGATGGTTGGGAGAAAAACAATAAAAGGTACCTTTTTGTGGATGAGAAGCAAATCGTTGCCATCACCATCTCTGAGAACTAACTCTCCTTTGGTACCAAGAACTCCACAACCGTCGATCCTGAAAACGATCTTCTCTTTGGAATCTGTGACCACGAAGCCACCGCCGTTAACCACGTGTGGCCGCCGTCTCACCACCATCACCTCCTCCATCGAGGAACAATGTAACTTGCTCACCACTGCTTTCATTTTCTTTCTACCAACAAACTAAACTCTTGTATTATTCTTATATATATATATATATAAATATTCGTATGGCGGTATAAGGGTTAACTACTTTATCTTTTTTTTTTTTAGTTTCTTGACTCTAAAGAAAGCTAAAAGGAAGAAGAAATGGTTCACTGATTGGTCAGTTTTTTCAAATGTTCGGCGACATATGTTTTGACTTTTAACTTTTTAAGCGCCACGTCTCACAACATGTTTTTCTTTTTTTTGGTATTTAGTCTCAAAATATTTCTCAAAATACTATTCTTATTATTTTCCTGTACTAAAACCAAATCGTGTGGGGGAATAAAAAAATCATAGAGTGTTTCTTAAGACAACAAAAATTCTAAATATAAACTTTTAAGTTAATCGGTAAAATAGGAAAAAAACAAAATATTCCATGAGGAAAATGTGAAAAGTTTAGAAACATGCGAATTCGTGTGGGAGATTGATTACTTGTGAAGGTAGAGGACAGTTGTGTGTAAGTCAAATAACCCTTTTTCATCTTTTTTTATTCTCTCTTACCCATTTCTAAATTTTAGCTTACTTTTATAGTAAAGAAAAGCTCTTATTTTTCTAGCCACAAAATAATTATCCATGAATGTAATTTAAAAGTTTTAAATTTTCTATTTACCTACTTAAGAGCTCTCAAACACATATATATATATATATATATATATATATATTAAAAATATATATTTTTTGTTGACAAAAAAAAGAGATTATATAGAGTGTATGTGCTTCTAATTACTAATATTTTCTTATAAATGTGGATGCCAATATGATTTGAATTAGAATCCTAATATTATGTTTAAGTGGTTCAAAATAAGATCTAATTAATTTATTTTTGGATCGAAAATAATGTCATTTGACATAAAACTTCAAAGATACGTTAGTTGTTAATTTGACTTTTCATTGATCGACTTCAATAATAGGAGACTTTGGAATTTATTGATTTATCAACAATATTATTTTGTAGGATAGTCATACTATTATTCATATCGGTCGTATTGCCTAATTAATGAGCCATGTTGAAATATTGATTGCTACATTCCTAATTTCTTTATGGTTGATACTCTTGAAATCTAGCTTTGTGATCAAATCCTCTTTTTGGTCGTTGCAGGGATCAAGATGAAAGTCTCATACCCAAGTTTGAGAGGGTATTTTCTATTACTCACTATGGAGTCCAATGTTGACTAATCGACTCCAATGTTGTAAAAAAGATGATGACAATCTTGGCGCCGTCTTTGTCGACATAACGAAAATCAAGCACTTATTCAGATTTAATACCTTTTTTATGATCCTCACTTGCGTTGATCTCTTCTTTTGTTTGTTGGATTTTGAGTAACGAAGAACGCTAACAATGAACGATTCTTTCAATAATACTGTGCATATTTAAAATTTCTTTCATTCAAAATACAACCATGAAACATAATTAAGTAAAGTTACAAACTGGGATAAGCTACATTAATCATGTGAGAAATTTTCAAATCCATCAAAAGTATATATTAAAAAGAACAAGATCTATTTTAGATAAGAGAAAAAAAAAACCAAATAAAATATGATATATGAAGGATTGTATGGATGGGAAGAGAGACATGCTCAAATTTGTGATCGAACCTTATGGACAATACTTCGAGAGACTATACGACCAGCTAAACCAAAAGGATTTGTAATGTGGCCTGTAAAAGAATTATATAAGCGTATTTGCCCTTTTCCTACAAAGACATATAAGAAGACACTTAGAAATGGACCTTGTCCATAACGTAACGTTGGTGTCTTCATTGCACCAAGGCACGAGGATTGGAGAGGAGATTATGGTTTGTTTATATATTAATTAGTATTTGGATTTAATTTATTTCGAACTTGCAAAAAAAAACCAATCTTATTTAGAGATAATAGAAGCTCAAAGCAATATAAAAGTTTGTGGGATTTTTTGTATCATCTATTCAAGAGTCTAAACATATTAATTATATAAAATAAATAAATATATATCCCAGGGGTTATATGTAATGCTTTCTAGAATATCAATTAAGTTTTATGATATATTAATGATAAATTATTTTACTACAACTTTATCAATATGTTTAGCTATTGTAAAAAAAAAAATTAAAATTAGTAACTTGGCAAAATAATAATAATAATAATAATAAGCAACAAATAAGCAAAATATAATTACGAATCAAATAATAGAATTAATTACCTGAACACCATTTTTTAAACTGATATCATTAACATTTGTCTTGTTAAGAATACTAGATAAATACCCGCGCTACGCTGCGGGAATTTGTTGAAATAATTTATTTTATATTATTTATATTATATTTATTAATTTAAAATATTTTGTTTATTTTTTTGTTTTAAACAAAAAAATATTAAAAACAAATACATGCACACATTATAATTCTTGTAATCAAAACATCTTAAAATTAATTTTTCAGGTATTGACCTCTAAACAACAAAATCGTCGGTTCAATTTTCCGTTTTTTCTTTATTCATGCGATTTTTTGTCGTATCTCAATTTCTTTGGAAATAATATCTTAAGAGTTATCTTGAATCTCTCATCAATTATAACATCAAAATCTTGAATCTTTTTTACAATAACTTGGAAAATTTTGAAATCTTAATGTGAAATTAAATTCTAACAAATTTTGGACATTTCTCATAACGACTCACATATTGGACACACTTGAGTTTGGAGACGGTTCCTATTCATTACATTTTTTTTTTTACTCTTACAACAATCTAGTTGGTGTAATCTTTGAATCGTTGTGTTCTTCATTTTTGCTACAAAATCTTAGTATTTCCAAATAACAACATCTTTGGTCAATTCCCAAATATTATTCTCTTGAATATTGAATATCTTCAAATTTTGTTTCTCACATCCGGAGTGTTTTCAACATTCATATTTGCTTATAAGAGTTTGAGACACCAAATTTAGCTCGACATAGTTCAACTTTATTTATTTTGTATTTACGAATTTAATATATTTTATTTTTATAAAAAAATATTTTAGACAAAAAAATATACAAAAGAGAAATACACCATAAATTTTTATACTTATAATCAAAACATCTCCGAAATTGATATATCCGGTAGTTGCTTCTTTGAAATCATTTTTCTTTGATTTTACCTCTCTTGTTTCTTTCTATATTGTCAATCTGCAAATTTATTTATTTTGAACTCAACTTTCTCTTTTCTTCTTCTCTTGAGCTTAACTCAACTTAAAATATTTTCTTCTGCTTAATCGAAATCATACATAAAAATTTCTTTCCAAAATACTGAAATCATATTTCCACCACTCTCTCTTACAATAACTTTATCAAAAATTTACCAAAAATAATATACTCTTAGGAGCAAGAAAACTCCAAAACCTTGTATTATTACAACAATATTCGCCACCTC
>SMJT01000203.1:0-93072 GCA_004349715.1 Crucihimalaya himalaica | reverse complement strand
GAAACTCAGGTTGCCCAAACTGCAGAAACAGTCAAGAGACAAGATGGTTTCCTTCCGGGAAAAACGGTGCATCCAAGGGAGCACGTTCATGCCATTACTTTGAGAAGTGGAAGAGAAGTTGCTCCTGGGTTGAAGAAGACCTACTCTCCTAAGCAGCTCATCGACCTTGCTTCAGATGACGACGCTGAGATTCCTGCGATTTCCCCAGTATCGATCGATACTCACCCAGTATCGATCGATACCACTCAAACTCGAGTATTGTCTGTTCAAAGTTCTACAGGACCAGTTGCAAAACCGCAAGCATCGATCGATACCCCCCTGTGTCGATCGATACCAGTTCAAGAGTCGAACAGAAGCAAACCACAGGACATGTTGGGAGAGTTTATGTACAAAACATTCCTTTCCCTCGACATCCTGCCAAGTCGAAGAAAGAGATAGAAGAAGCTAGATGCAAGGCGATGTTGGAAAAATTGGTTGTTGAACTCCTGTTCGTAGATGCTATCAGGACTGCACCAGCTTTCAGGAGATACATCAAGAGGATGGTGTCAAGCAATGTGAATCTTGAGGAAGGGGTACTAAGAATCACCCACGAGTGCAGTGCAATTCTTCTCAACAAAATTCAAGAGAAATTACCAGACCCTGAAAGTTTTGTATTGGATTGCACAATCTTCGCAGAGAGGTTCGAACGTTCCTTTTGCGATCTTGGTTCTAGTGTAAACCTTATGCCGTACTCAGTAGCCAAGAGAATGAGGATGACAAACTTCACACCCACTAGGATCTCCCTGATTCTAGCTGATTGTTATGTGCGATTTCCCGAGGGATTACTTGAGGACGTTCCGATTACGATTGGAGACTGCTTGGTCCCAACTGATTTCATAATCCTCGAGTATGATGCTGAACCAAGAGATCCACTGATCTTGGGCAGACCCTTTCTGGCCATAGCAGGCGCCCTGATCGTCTGCAAGAATGGGAGAATATCCCTCAACATTGGTGATCTGTTTATGACCTTCAATATGGATAAGATGATGAAGAAACCAACCATAGACGGTTAGACATTCTTCATCGACATTTTCAGTTAGCTATCAGATGAGTACTTCATGAGGTTTCACCCTGAGAATCCTTTGGAAAGAGCGTTGGTTTGCTCAGCTTATACAGAAATAGTTCCCACTGATGTTGCTGCTGGTTATGCCACGATCCTTGACACAAATGCAGAAGCATCGATCGATACCACAGGAAGTATCGATCGATACCCACCCTTTCTTCCCGAGGAACTGGTTATCTCTCGTGCCAGATCTGATTCGTTGAGCAATTGGAGTGAGGAGAGAGCTCCTAAAATTGATCTTAAACCACTCCTAGCCAGTTTGTGGTATGTTTTCCTTGGCCCTATTTCTACTTACCCAGTGATTGTCAATTCTTCTTTGAACAACGCAGAGGTCGCCTTACTGCTGCGCAAGTATCGAAAAGCTCTCGGCTATTCTCTTGATGATATTTCAGGTATATCACCAGATCTGTGTATGCATCGAATTCATCTGGAGGACGAGTCCAAAGCTTCGATCGAGCATCAGAGGAGGCTTAACCCGAATCTGAAAGAAGTGGTAAAGAAAGAGATTTTGAAACTTCTGGAAGCAGGAGTCATTTATGCCATCTCTGACAGTAGTTGGGTCAGTCCGGTTCATGTTGTTCCTAAGAAAGGAGGATTCACAGTGGTAAAGAATGAGAAAGATGAGCTGATTCTTACTAGAACAATCTTCGGTCATCGCATGTGTATTTATTACAGGAAGTTGAATGCTTCTATTAGGAAATATCATTTCCCATTTCCATTTATTGATCAAATGCTGGAGAGGTTGGCAAGTCACCCATACTACTGCTTCCTGGATGGATACTCAGGCTTCTTTTACAGGAGGATGCCGTTTGGGTTGTGTAATGCTCCAGCTACATTTCAGAGATGTATGATGTCCATTTTCTCAGATATGATCGAGGAGTTCATGGAGGTCTTTATGGATGACTTTTCTGTCTATGGGTCTTCATTAAAGGGATGTCTAGACAACTTATGCAAGGTACTTCAACGCTGTGAAGAGAAGCATCTAGTTCTGAACTGGGAGAAGTGTCACTTTATGGTCCAAGACGGTATTGTTCTGGGACACAAGATTTCTAAGGCTGGGATTGAAGTTGATAAAGCTAAGATTCAGGTCATGACAAGCCTCCTTCCACCTACATATGTGAAAGACATTCGGAGTTTCCTTGGTCACGCCGGGTTCTATCGCAGATTTATTCAGGATTTCTCCAAGTTAGCTCGTCCTCTTACTGCTCTTCTGTGTAAAGATGTCACCTTTGATTTTACACCAGAATGTCTCGTCGCATTCGAAATGATCAAGAAGGCATTGGTTACTGCTCCTAATGTTCAGCCACCAGATTGGAACCTCCCTTTTGAGATCATGTGTGATGCGAGCCACTTCGCGGTCGGATCAGTTTTGGGACAGAGGAAAGACAAGAAGCTTCATGTCATATATTATGCCAGTAGAACACTGGATGATGCTCAAAAGAATTACAGTACCACTGAGAATGAGTTACTTGCTGTTGTGTTCTCTTTTGAGAAGTTTCGTACTTATCTGATTGGAGGTAAGGTGATTGTTCATATTGATCATGCTGCTCTTAAGTACCTGTTGCAGAATAAGGATATGAAACCTCGATTGTGTCGATGGGTTCTACTGCTCCAAGGTTTCGACATTGAGATCAGAGATAAGAAAGGTGTGGAGAATGGAGTTGTAGACCATCTATCACGAATGAAGATCAGTGATGAAGTTCCTATTGATGATTCCTTACCTGAGGAGAACATCTACTTCATTGAGACTGGATGTCGACACAGCTCTGGTTCGATTTTGCCATTACAGACAGCAAGCATCGATCGACACTCCCCAGATATCGATCGATACCCTCACAAATTGCTGCAGTCGGTTCAACATTTAAGCATCGATCGACACCCCTTGAGCATCGATCGATACCATCTATCATCCATAGCTGAATTGTCTTTAGATCAGTCTTATTTTGAGGAATCCTTTGCTGTCATTTCTCCTGCTGAACCTTGGTATGCCGACATAGCCAATTACCTTGCTGCTGACTACGAATCAAAGCATCTCAAGAAGTATGTGATATATCATGGTTTTTACCCGCTTTTAGCCATGATATAAGTCTTGTTTTAAGAGTCCTTCTAGTGTTTTTGTAGTCTTTTCGAGTCTTTTCAGGTTTGGCACGTTTGGAGCATAATTGGACATATTAGAGCATTCTGGAGCCTTCTGGCATTCGTGGAAGAATTTCCCACCGTTGGATTTAGCTCAAATTTAGATACAAGACAGATCAATGGATTAGCTTTCATTTGGAAGTGGTTTGAGGCCACCCTAACGGTGCGATCAAAAGTTATGCCAGTTTTCGTGAAAATAGTCCAGTCTGGCGAGCACAGAGTCCCGGTATCAACCGACACCAACCTGGTATCGATCGATACCGACTGCAGGAAAAGAAAACACGCGATTTAACAAGTTTAAAGAGTCTGAAACTTGGCCCAGAAGATCCTATTATTTACAATTAAGCCCAGAACGTGTTTTAGCATTATATTTAGGGTTTTTAGCCACTTAGAGAGGAGACTTGATTTTGAATCATTACTCTGAATACTTTGAGAGAGATTGGTTCCGGGTTTTGTGGGAGACAATTCTGAACCCTTGTTTACTCTTGATTTATTTTATGCAATCTACTTTATTCATGATGTTTGCTTCATTCACCATGTCTGAGTAGATTCCTTGTTAGGTTTAGGGTTATTCAAAGGTGTTTGATGAATTGTTAGGTTGATCTGAATTGATAAGAGAGATTCAATAAAGTTTTTCATCTAGACTTGTGATTACTGTTGATTCTAGCTTCATGACCTAGAATCTGATCTTATGTTGTTTGATTGGCACGAAAGTGTGATTGATTGCCTGAACTAGTGTTAGATGAGCAAAAGACATATTCGCAAAGAAATTTGGTTTAGGATTTTGTGAACAATTGAACCAGATTATTAATGCTTGTTTGAATTCATAGGATTTGCAAAGAAATTTGGAATTCTAGGTTTAGACATAAATAATCTTCGCAGCGACGGTTGGTTGATTTTACATTTGTGTTTCAAGTTCAAGAACAATGCTTAATTTCATCCTGACATTCTATTTGATCTGCAATTTTGATTTACCGGAGAATCTCCCTAGGCTTAGCGTTTTTCCTCCATTCAATTTCACAACTTTTATATTTTGCTGTTTATTTCCTGCATTTCTTTCTCCGCTTAGCTTAATTCGAGTCTTAATATCTATTGAGTGAATTCTTGAGTTTTTGTGGTTCGACCCCTAATATACTACATCTACTGCTTAGGTACTTTTAGGGTATTATATTTGAGCATATCAAATTTTGGCGCCGTTGTCGGGGACTCTAAATTCACCATTAGATTTTAGATTAGAGTTTCGACTAAGTTCGTCAGTATCGATCGATACCCAGCTGATATCGGTCGATACTCGTCGTAATTTTATTTTATTTTTGTTACTTACGTATTTTTGACTCTTGTGTTTCAGGAGAACAAAGAGGCTAGCAGAGATAAACAATCCACTGATTTTGGTTCGTGATAATGCTGGAGCTTTGAGAGACCATGAGGGTTAATTGTACAATGAGAGGGGACAAAGACTTGATGGAGATGGAAACATCATTGTCCCTCCAGCTGTTGTGAATGTTGGGAATGATGTGGTTGATCGTGGTAGGACGATTGGTGAGTACAACAGGCCTGATCAGTTCTATTAGAGCAGCGATTCGTGTTCCTGCGTTTCAGAGGAATGACTTTGAGCTGAAACCTGCATACTTCNGACGAGCCTTATAATGAGCCAACTGTCATAGATCTTTTAGATGGCCCTTCTATCATCACCAAGAAAGACATCAAAATAGCTACAGCAACAAAGAAGGTGAAGAACAAGAGAATCGAGAGTGCTACCCATGTGACTCTTACCCCTCAGAAGTGTGATGGTGATTGATCTGTTGGACGAGCCTTATAATGAGCCAACTGTCATAGATCTTTTAGATGGCCCTTCTATCATCACCAAGAAAGACATCAAAATAGCTACAGCAACAAAGAAGGTGAAGAACAAGAGAATCGAGAGTGCTACCCATGTGACTCTTACCCCTCAGAAGTGTGATGGTGATTGATCTGTTGGACGAGCCTTATAATGAGCCAACTGTCATAGATCTTTTAGATGGCCCTTCTATCATCACCAAGAAAGACATCAAAACAGCTACAACAACAAAGAAGGTGAAGAACAAGAGAATCGAGAGTGCTACCCATGTGACTCTTACCCCTCAGAAGTGTGATGGAGATACGATTGATTATAAGGTGAAGTGCAAGGGAACCTCAAAACCATTCTCTAAGGTTAGAGTTATCCTCCCTTCAGAGCTGAAAGAGAAAGGAAAGGGTTTTGTGGAGGGTATGTTGAGCAGAACTCTGAAGCTGGAAATGTCTAGTTGTGGAGCTTACTTAGGCGTTAGTTCTCAACCCGATCCTGACAACACCTGAGCCCCGACACAGTCAAGCTAATGACATTAAACAAGCGCTTAGTGGGAGGCAACCCACTGGTGAGTCTGTATATAAGTTTTAATTTCAATTTTATTTCTGATTTTGTGTCTTGTGTCTGCACGAGAAACAGGTCCAGACGAGCAGTATCGATCGACACTTACTGGTGTCGATCGATACCACATCCACAGAAAAGAAGCCTCTGTCCACAAACACCTGGTATCGCTTGATACCAAGCTGTATCGGTCGATACTGAACATCACATGAACGATAACTTCTTTGCGTTTCATTCGTAGTTTGTTCCTTTGATTTCTTTTGCCAACTCTAGACTAGATAACACTGGGGACAGTGTTGTTTAAGTCTGGGGGAGGTAGTCGCTGGCATTGTGTTTGTTTTTCTTAGAGTCAGTCTTTTTTGAGTCAAAATTTGTTTTATTGAGTCAAAACTGTTGGAGATTATGATGTTTTTCTTGAATCTATTGTTCTGACCTTACTTTTGAGTGACCAGTGTTACATAATCAGTTCTAGATCAACTAATGAAAAATCCAAAGACTGACCTGTTGACTAGAAGACACCCATGTCTCTAGAAGAGTCCTTCCAAAGCCTTAGCCAAATTATTGCACTTCATCGTTGAGGTTGGTGTTCACTGAACTTGATTCATCATTCATATCTGACAAAGGAACCCATGTGTTTGGCAATAATGGTATACCTCTCCCTTGACACACATTGGTAAATAAGATGCATAAAAGATGAGATGATTTCTGCCGGGTAGAGGGCTAGGAAAATTTCCTGTGATGCCATTATTCTACTTGGATAAGGAATGATCACACAAAGGTTGGAAGTGAGGGGTATGAACATTTCCCGGGACCCCATTATTCGTCTAAAGCCTTTGATACATTGAGAGGGGAGAACCGGGGATTCGGTGGCAAATACCATCAATACTCGCGTCTCAAACCTTGATTTGTATATGCGAAGCTAAAAATAAAAAAATAAAGAGAACATAAAAAGAGATAAGTCTGGGGGAGATGAAAACAATACCAAAAGTGCGTAATTTGGGTGGTTCTTTTGTCATGATATTGTATGAGGAAGAATCTAGAAGGTTCTTGAACATTGGTTGCAGTGATGAAACTGGCGATGAGGGTTTGGTTGGATGATGCTGTGAGATAATGTGTGGAGTCTGGGAAGCTGCGAATGTCTACGGAGAAGTACATGGTGGTTAGATCTGAAACTGATTAGGTGATATCTGGAAAGCTTGGGAAAAAAGTCATTGCGATGTTTCAAGAACAGGTGAGTCTCCGTGTTTTCAAACCTCTTCCTCTGGTTTGGTTTTCTGTTTGCTTGAGGGCAAGCAAAGGCTAAGTCCGGGGGAGTTGATATATCATGGTTTTTACCCGCTTTTAGCCATGATATAGGTCTTGTTTTTAGAGTCCTTCTAGTGTTTGTGTAGTCTTTTTGAGTCATTTCAGGTTTTGGCACGTTTAGAGAATAATTGGAGATATTAGAGCATTCTGGAGCCTTTTGGCATTCGTTGAAGAATTTCTCACCGTTGGATTTAGGTCAAATTTGGATACAAGACAGATCAGTGGATTAGCTTTCATTTGGAAATGGTTTAAGGCCAATATAATGGTGCGATCAAAAGTTATGCCAGTTTTCGTGAAAACAGTCCAGTCTGGCGAGCACAAAGTCCTCGTATCGACCGACACCAACCTGGTATCGATCGATACCGACTGCAGGAAAAGAAAACACGCGATTTTACAAGTTTAAAGAGTCCAAAACTTGGCCCATAAGATCCTATTATTTACAATTAAGCCCAGAACGTGTTTTAGCATTGTATTTAGGGTTTTTAGCCCACTTTGAGAGGAGCTTTTGATCATTATTCTAAATACTTTGAGAGAGATTGGTTCCTGTTTTTGTGGGAGACAATTCTGAACCCTTGTTTACACTTGATTTGTTCTATGCAATTCTATTCAAATATGATTTCTGACTCATTGATCATGTCTGAGTAGATTCCTTGTTAGGTTTAGGGTTATTCAAAGGTGTTTGATGAATTGTTAGGATTGATCTGAATTGATAAGGAGAGATTCAACTAGAGTTCTTCATCTAGACTTGTGATTACTGTTGATTCTAGCTTCATGACCTAGAATTTGATCTTAGGTTGTTTGATTGGCACGAAAGTGTGATTGATTGCTCCTGAACTAGTGTTAGATGAGAAAAAGACCTATTTGCAAAGAAATTTGGTTTAGGATTTTGTGAACAATTGAACCTGATCATTAATGCTTGTTTGAATTCATAGGATTTGCAAAGAAATTTGGAATTCTAGGTTTAGACATAGATAGTCTTCGCAGCGACGGTTGGTTGATTTTACATTTGTGTTTAAGTTTAAGAACAGTGCTTAATATCCTCCTGACATTCTATTTGATCTACAATTCTGATTTACCGGGGAATTTCCCTAGGCTTAGCGCTTTCCTCCATTGATTTTACAACCCGTCTTTAATCGTTTACTATTGCTGTTTTTAATTACATTTATTTTACTTCGCTTAATTCGAATTCTATATTCTATTGAGTGATTTCTTGAGTCTTTGTGGTTCGACCCCTACTATACTGCAGCTACTGCTTTAGTACTCTTAGGGTATTATATTTGACCATATCAATACCTCATCTAAAAGATCCTATTAGAAACCCCAAACCCAACTAGAAGACTACTCAACTATAGACAAAAAAACAAACAACTCAAAGATGATAGATAGATAATTGAATTGCTACGAAACGTTGGAATCTATCCTAGGTGAGCAAGGAACCTCTAGACAATGGGAGTTGCTAGAACCCTTGTGAACATATCGATCATTTTCTTAATGCTTGCTATTAATCTTGATAATAAACGAGAGTTTTTTAGGATTGTTTAGCTTACTAGCTATCATTAAGGGATTAGGTTAAGTAATATTTATGGTTGAGTTGGAGAATGGGTCTTAATGCTTTCTCATAATTATGCATGCTTGCTTGTTTAGAAATCCTAGAGGATTCCCTATCACCCAATATTCTATCCATTGTTTTTAAATTCAATTTATTTAAGTTGTTAAAAAAGAAAAACCAAAAAATATATTTCTTGTCCTAACTAAATTTTAATTGCTTCAATCCATAACTTATTTGTTTTGATCCTTGTGGATTCGACCCCTAAGTATTGCGGCAGTATACTGTATACTCGTGGTTTTCTAAAGGGTAAAACTTACATGTAACACTCTTGCTTCCAAATATCAGTGAACTCCAATCCCGAAGACAATCTCCTCGTTAGCTCCACGAACTTCCAATACTTATGACCTCAAATCACCCTTTTTGCTATTTTCCCTGCAAGTCTCTGAGAAGAGAACCTTGATACCATCTGATCAGTAGCCTGCCAAGGTGTGGCACGAATTCGAGCGGTTTGCTTCAAATAACCCCAAAATCGATCCCGAGTCTTGAAAAACGATTCGTTCTCTTGGAACGTTGAGATCTTGTTCCTCAATCTTGTTGTCTTCGACTTTGGATTTAAGTGATTAATAAACTGATCTCTGCAATACGTCCAAGTGGTGATAGAGCCAGACTCTAAGAGCCTTAACCATATAGCAGCTTTGTCACCCAAAGAGAACTTGAACAAGGTCAAGAATTGATAGTCTTGAGGCATTCCATTCGCTCTGGTGGTGCCACACAAGTACACAAAGTTCTGCATATGATCCACTGGATTCTCATAAGCAAGGCCATTGAACACACTTTGTTTCACTAGTTGAATCATTGAAGACTAAATCTGGTAATCTTGCCTTTGTAGAATAGGTGGAAGGATGACGGCTTTACCAGCATGGAACCTATTGGGAGCATTATACTCCCCCATAATAGCCTCAGCAGGCTCAGCAGCAACTCGCAAACTAATCGGTTGGTTGTTTTAACCTATCGGTTGAGGAGGAGATTGCAAACTGATCGATTGGTTTTTGTAACCGATCGGTTATCCTAATGCATTGAAACCGATCAGTTGACGAACATTTTTAACAATGTTCTCAACCTGATTAGCAACACCATGAACCTCAGGAATGTTCTCCATTCTTCTATTCCTTTGGTTCTTTTTGCAGAGATATTCGATTCTCGCGAGCTCGTTATTATTGAGTTGTAGAATGTTGTTAGAACCTTGACTCTTTCTATGCATAAACCTTCAAAAAAAGAATCAATAGCAAATAAATTCAAAAACAAAAACAAATAAAATCCTAGAAAAAATTCTAATCACAAATCCAAATGCACTCATTAATGGTCTCCTATAACGGTGCCAAAAATTTGGTACGTGTAAGTTTTACCCTTAATAAATACTGCAAGTGTATAGTAACAATGCAATAGTATTTAGGGATCAAATCTACAAGGACCAAAACAAATACAATATGGACTATGGACTATAATGACTCAAACTTAAGTAAGACAAAACAATGATTTTTGGTTTTTTTTTCTAATAACGTAGCAATTAAAATGAATTTAAAAACAATAGATATAGCATTGGGTATAAGGGATTCCTCTAGGATTTAAACAAGCAAACATGAAAATTCATGAGAAAGCATTAAAATTCATTCTTGAACTCAACCACAAACATTAGCTATCCTATTCTCATAAAAATAACTACTAAGCTAAATAATCATAACAACTAAATTCTCATTTGTTGTTAAGATCATAAGCAAGCATTAAGTATGGGATTGATATGTTCACAAGAGATTTAAAATCAAATCTCATTGGCTAAAGACACCTTGCTCACCTAAACTAGATCCAATAATTCAATGACACTTTCAGTGTCCCAAAGGAACAAATAAAGGCATAATCTAGATTTTTGCTCTATGATTAAGCACTATAAACAACCTAGGTGAAGAGCACAATAATCATTCTCAATCAATCATGCATATAAACTTCTCTAAATTATCCTATTAGAAACCCTAACCCAATAGGAGATTACTCAAGCATAGATGTACTAAACAAGCAAGACAAAGATCAAGAAATAATAATTGCACTGCAAATAAACTACAAAAAGTATAAGAAATCTCTAAAACACAAAAGTAACTCTCACAAGGTGTTTTCGCACTTAGATCTCTATGTGGCTACTGTTGGACGAAGCCAAGTATTTATGGTACTAGAGCGAAGCCCTAAAAATAGAGAAAAATTTAGTTTCTAATTGCGTCAACCGATCGGTATAACACGTAACCAATTGGTTCTTGATGGTCTTCTTAACTGATCAGTTGCATATTTGCACCGATCGGTTATCGTCTTCTCGCGTTTCCTCTTCTGATCCTCTTTAAGTCCATTTCTGGTCCAAAATCTTCTTTTTCGCACAGTAAACCCAGAATCCTGCAAAACACTAAAAAGACTCTAAAACTATTTTGTTCTTGATGAAAATAAACAAGATTTATTATTAAAAAGATTCTAAAATCAGTAAAAATAGGGGTTCACATGATACACCCTATGAAACTAGTCTTACGTGCATTGGTACAATCAGGGTGGGAGATCCAAAAAGATTGAGGGAAACTTGGAAATTTGATATATAAACCATATACCTTTAGCCCAAGGATGGGTGAGGTTGTTGGTTGAAGTTGGTTCCAAGCGTGTCTTGCTGAAAATTTTGTCTTCTAGAGTCCATGTATGCCAATTTCGCTGGCGAAATGAAGGAATAACTCCGATTCTTGAAATCTGAACACTCGCGATGTCCCCAACCTATGATAATTTTTTTTCATTTTTTTCTCTTTTGCCTTTCTCGACTCAATCGATTAATTTGCCAAATTAGATAATTTGCCAAATGACCTTAATATATATAATTTTTTGAATTATTAGCTTTATTGGAGTATAAATTGACCGACTTCAGTAGCTTTTCATTGTTACAAGATAAACTATTTCGCTCACTATATTACAAAGTACAAACCCCTGCCGAAAACACTAAGAAAATAAAACAAACTATTACTTTTTCAAATTTTTATGGTGGCATCGCAAGTGCTTGCTATAAGATAGTAGTCTTTCATTTATGGTTTGAAATTGGATCAATTGCCAAGTGGGATTTTATTATTTTCATTTTCTAAAAATTACCTAATTTATATTCTATATCATATGAATGCCATTTTTTACGTTCTCAACCCGTATCTAATATAACCCTACAATGCACGGTTACGCGAGTAACTGGAATAGAACTCTAGTAAGAAAAAAGCAGAGAAGTTGATATTTAACCATTACATATTAAAACATTAACCACACTTTATATCTTTTGGTTTAGGTATATAAAATCTCTGGTTTTGCAAGTAGTAGAATATGTAGAATTAAATCTATAATTTCTTAAATAACTTTATATTTAGCACTAAGAAAAAAGCAGAGAAGTGGATATTTAACCGTTACATATTAAAGATTTAAGTGTTCTTAATGGATATGATTAGCTACAGAAAGTACTAGAATATGTAGAATTAAATCTATAATTTCTTAAATGACTTAATATTTAGCATTTTTCTTTTAAAATATCATCAAAAAAATACTAAACTCAAATCATTAAAATGTAGCAGTGATAAGTATATTGTATGAATAAAAAAAACATAACATTACAGCAACAAGGAGATATATTTTTTTATTATGAACAAAAAGATGACAAAACTCAAAGAAAAACAAACATTAATTGTCTTAGATGAGGGTAAATAAGAGAGCTTAAATATCTGACTAAATGGTGGTACTTTAAGAGATCTTAGAATTATTGATTCAGATTGAGAGACTGTTTCCAGACTTCAAATTCTTGACCTCCTCTTTTGAACATATGAATATCTTCTTCACCATGTTGAAGAATTCACTACATGCACACAACACCCAAAATGAAATATTATTTCTCAAGATTTAAACTAATCTTTTAATAGATAGAAAGAGAAAGGAAACTTACGGTCATGGAACATCCCCAACAAGCATCATATATCTCCTTCGTTGTCTACGAAAATTATTTCCCATTGGATGCGGGTTTGCAACTGGCCATTGAGATCAAAGATTTTCTCTAGCTCCCATATTAGCTAATCATATCCATTAAGGACACTTAAATCCAAAGTTCTTCCTGTAGTTACACCTTGCATCTTAACCTGTCCAATAACACCGTAACCAAATTTTGTGTGTTGCGAATAATAGAAAAAGGTTCATATATAAAGAGTAAGAATATAGTGATCTTATACTAACTTTGGTACAACTTCTCCTATATCCAAACTGCTTGTTTTTGATCTATCTTTCTAATGTCAAAGTTTGGGTTATACCACGCTTTTTCTCTTGAGAGTGTTTAGACATTTGAGATATTAGGTATGAGGCAATTGGCTCCACAGGATCTTTCATCTCTAAAGGAGCGGTTAGAGAGACTCCAAACAATCTAAAACTAGTGCCTACATTGAAGGTCATATTTTCTCTTATTAGTGTAACCATTTGACCATTATTGTAATCTAGGTTGGGCATTAATGTTGGGATAGAGTAGCTCATTAGCCAGGTAGAAGGAGTCTTAGCATCTTTAATTGCATCAGGATATTTACGTTGAGGAAAAATCATGGGGGAGATCATGCTTGGTTGTTCAATTTCTTGACCTTGTGCCAATACAGGAGGCAAGAGATGAGATTATGTTGAACCTATATATAAAATAAGGTATGATGAGAAGGTATTTACAAGGAATCTTCAAATCATTAAATAGAAGATTACAATAGTATCTCTTGTTTTTACCGATTTCATTAATATATTAAGAACGCTTGTTTTTAGCAAGGAGGACTTAAGAGCATTTAGTGAAGGCGTTAAATGTTTGATTTTCCATGGTGAAACTCTATCAAGTCTCGGAAATGATGCAAGATCATTGTAACACCCGTATCCGACGATTCCATCGAGGAACGTCGAGGATCATCGAGGACGATCCGAGGATCATCGAGGACGATCCGAGGATCATCGAGGAAAAGAGGAATTGGTCGAGGAATGATCTGAATAGTCGAGGAAAGACTAAGTTCGGACATGGAATTCCGAGGAATCCGTGTGGTTGTTCAAGGGAGTCACGTTCGGATAAGTTGGTTCGGACGAAAATGGAATGTTCGGACATAAAAAGGAAATCTTCGGACAAAAATGGAAATTATCGGATAAGTTCGGATAACATTTGGATAGAATGTATTATCTCCGAAAAGATACGGAATCTTTGGATGGAATCGAAATTCGTCAATGATTCCTGGTCCGGCATCGTGGACTCGTGGGCCGATGTCGAGAATTCACGGGCTAGCATCGTGGACTGTTAAAACGATTTCGAGGAAATCGTGGACTAAGTGTCGAGTTGGGCCAATGGTTAGGCCCAGCCATGGTTCGGTTATTAGGGTGATTATTAGGGTAAATAATCGCAACCCTAATTGTTATAAAAGGACGTGATCACCAAAACCCTAATCAAACACTTAAGAACTCTGAAAGACCTAAGTGTGATTCTATTGATCTTCTGCTGCCGATCGTTGAAATCAGTGAAGGATCTTCATTCGCGATCGAGGATTGACGTGTTTTAGCGAGGATCTGTCCTGGAAAATCGGGTAAGTATCGACTACTAAGTGTTATCGATATTCTGCCTTAGTTTCATCGAAGGAAACGATGAACTAACCTTTACCGAATGTTTGTGTCGAGGTACGGCGACAGACTGTGAAGGATTGTCGAGAAAGTTGTATTCGACATCGGAGATCCGTTGACGATTGTCAAGTTTTCGGGTAAGATTCGATATCGACTTCGTGTTTATCGATAAATAGTTAAGTATCTTCGAGGGAAAAGTTATCTAATCGTTGTTGCTTGTTTTCCATGAGAGACCAAAGGTTTCTATCGAGGAAAAACCGTAGATCTTCGAAGGGAACCGTAGATCTGTCGAGGGAACTTTAGATCTGTCGAGGATTCAGCATCAAGAGGTGTCAGAAAAAACATAAGTTTGAGAATCCAGGTGAGTGCGTGACCGTGGCTAAGTCTAGGGTTATTTTCGTGCATTAGATTCCATGTCTTTGATGTTTGTGCATGTTGCTTGTCATGGATGAAATATATAAGACGCGCATTATAGTCTTGTTGGTTAGTATCGCTGAACGTACAATCACTAGACAAATTGATGAATATGAGAGTGAATGACTTGCATTTTTGACTATGTGAATCGTAATGTGGATTGTAATTCTATGACTATGGCCTGGTGAGACGGGACGACCGCTCCACTAAGCAATTCATTGCTTACGCCTCCTTTTGGATGCAGGTGAAGGAAATGATGATTGTTGCTGAACCAGCTCGTGAGGACTAAGGCACGGAAGGGGAAGGATGGNAATAAATTCGGTCTAGTGTGAAACAATGTAATAGCTTATTAGCGAACTTATCATTGTGCTAGAACCTCGTTTGGAAACCTAATAAAATTCAGTTATGCATGCTTCTGTCGCTTTAAAAGAACGAACGTTGAGAAAGTTAAGAAAAACTTGAAAATTATCGAAAACGCCTAAGGGAAATTTGAGGAAAATGACTTAGGGTGTTTCAATTTGGTATCAGAGCGTGTTCGGTTCTAGGACAGTTAAGCATAGCTGGGTTATTGGGTTAAATCCATCCTTCCAATGCCAAAGTCTCACGGTAAGTCTGGTTTATGATACTAAGTTAGTGTGGAAAACTAACTTAGTAATGGTTTGGTAATTGCAGATGGCAAGGGGTAACCACAGAATGGTTTTGAGAAGGGATGTGACAGATGAAAACTCTGTTCAAGGTTCGGAAAGGAACACGAACCCCGAACAAGTTGAGAATGCGGCTGCGGGTGCATTCGAAAATGTGGCCGATGCGGCTGGTGTGGGAGCTGCTGCTGGTGCTGCGGCTGCTGGTGTTGCTGCCGGTATTGGTAACGCCTATGCTGCTGCTGCTGCTCCAGAGGATTTCGGCCAAGTGATGGGTTTGCTGGCTCAGATTTTGGCAAGGTTTGGATCTGTTGCGCCTGCTCCGATGGTACCACCGCCGGCGATGGAACCGCCAGTGGTAAATGTGCCTCCTGTGGCGAATCCACCAGTGGTGAATGGACCACCAGTGGTGAACGTGGAGGATGACGTGATGTTGCCGAGGATCCCACCTTACCTTAAGGTGATGGATCAGATGCAGAAGCTTGGTACTAAGTACTTCTCCGGTGGTGCAAAGCCCATTGAGGCGGATGAGTGGAGAAGTAGGATGGAAAGGAACTTTGCTTCTGTTCGATGTCCGAATGAGTACAAGAAGGACATTGTTGTCCACTACTTGGAGGGTGATGCTCACACTTGGTGGGAAGGAGTGTGTGGAAGATTGAGGAATCTGGATTGTTCGTGGGAAACTTTCCGTGAAGAGTTCCGCACTAAGTACTTTCCACCGGAAGCTTTGGATAGGCTTGAGGGTGCCTTTCTGGACTTGCGTCAAGGTACTAAAACTGTGAGAGAATATGAGGCTGAGTTCAACAGTCTCAAGAAGTATGCTGGACGTGAACTTGAGGATGAAAGTGTCCAAGTTTGTCGGTTTATGCGTGGGCTTCGGATTGAGCTCCGGAACCGTTGCCTTGTTCGCAACTATGGAACTGTTGCCGAACTATTGGAAAAGGCAGCCATGCTGGAAAGTGGAATGGAAGAAGAGGCCAAGTTGCTGGGTGAACAAGGGAGTTCACAAGTGTTACCACAAGGAAAATCCGGAGGTGGTGCCGGGCAGAAGAAAGGTTGGGTGAAAAAGTCCTTTGCGGGAAATTCATCCGGTGGACGCCGACCTTGTGGAATTTGCGGAAAAATGCACTTGGGAGTGTGTAGGGCTGATGGATGTTACAATTGTGGTAGCAAGGATCACATATCCAAGACATGCCCAAAGAAGGAGAAGGTGTGTTTCAACTACGGTGAGGAAGGACACATTAGACCGAATTGTCCTAAGTTGGTGCAGCAAACCGGGAAACGGGCAAATGAGGAGCTGCCACCATCGCCAAAGAGGCAAGCGATCATGCCACGGATGTATGCTATCACTGAGGAGTCGGATAAGCCAAGCACTTCTCGTCCGATCACTGGTAAGTCCTATCACTTACCTAAGTAAATTTCTTTGTGAATTGGAGTGTTGCATGTTCGGGTAGGTTTTTACGATTCTAGGTGAATTCGTAGGGACTGTTTTCATGGGTGGTGTGGCAACCCATGTTATGTTTGATTCCGGAGCGACTCATTGTTTTGTGAGTCCGAAAATGGTTGGGAAAGGTGGTTTCCAAAAGGAACCCGAGAGTGTCTTCGGGTTAGTCAAGGCAGCTGGTGGACAAGTCATGATGACCTATGGAACGGTCAGAAACGTTTCTGTGATGATTTGCGGAGTAGATATGCCAGCAGACTTGGTGATTTGCCAGGTAAAGTCTTATGATGTGATCCTTGGAATGGACTGGCTTGGAGAGCACAAGGCACATCTGGATTGTCACCGAGGAAGGGTGAACTTTGAGACGCCAAAAGGGATGTTGGTTTACCAAGGAATTAGGCCAACGTCCGGGAGCTTGATTGTCTCGGCAATTCAAGCAGAACAGATGATGGCAAAGGGCTGTGAGGCGTACATAGCCACGATCACAACAAAGGAAGTTGGGTCAGAAGTGGTACTTGAAAATATTCTGGTGGTGCGGGAATATGAGGACGTTTTTGGTGCTTTAAGTGGATTGCCACCATCACGTTCGGATCCGTTTACCATTGAGCTTGAGCCTGGTACAGCTCCAATCTCGAAAGCTCCATATCGGATGGCACCAGCAGAAATGGCCGAGTTGAAAAAGCAGCTAAGTGAACTGATGGAGAAAGGTTTTGTGAGGCCGAGTAGTTCACCATGGGGTGCACCGGTTCTCTTTGTGAAGAAGAAAGATGGAAGCTTTCGACTTTGCATCGATTACCGAGGATTAAACCAAGTGACGGTAAAGAACAAGTATCCTCTTCTAAGGATTGACGAGTTGTTGGACCAACTCAAGGGTGCTACTTGTTTTTCAAAAGTGGATTTGGCATCAGGTTACCATCAGATTCCGATAGAAAAATTGGATATTCGGAAGACGGCCTTTCGGACAAGGTACGGGCACTACGAATTTGTGTCATGCCGTTCGGGCTGACGAATGCTCCTGCAGCATTCATGAAACTCATGAACAATGTATTCAGGGAATACTTGGACGAGTTCGTGATCATCTTCATAGATGACATCCTAGTTTACTCAAAGAACGCAGAGGATCACGTGGTTCACTTAGGAAAAGTGCTGAGTAAACTAAGGGAGCATAAGTTGTTCGCCAAGCTTAGTAAGTGTAGCTTTTGGCAAAGGCAGATCGGATTCTTAGGCCATGTGGTCTCGGACAAGGGAGTGTCCGTGGATCCGGAAAAGATTAAGTCAATCAAGCATTGGCCGAAGCCAAGGAATGCTTCGGAAATAAGGAGTTTTCTCGAATTGGCTGGATACTATCGTCGGTTTGTCAAGGGATTTGCGAGTATGGCTCAGCCAATAACTCGACTTACGGGGAAAGACACTCCGTTTGTGTGTACAGAAGATTGTGAAAACAGTTTCTCGAAGCTTAAGGAAATGCTTACGAGTACTCCGGTGTTGGCTTTGCCGGAACCAAATATACCTTTTGTGGTATACACGGACGCATCAAGGATGGGTTTGGGTTGCGTGTTGATGCAGCAAGGGAAAGTGATTGCATATGCATCGAGGCAGCTAAGGAAACACGAAGGAAACTACCCTACCCACGATCTGGAAATGGCGGCAGTGGTGTTTGCCTTGAAGATTTGGCGTTCCTACCTCTATGGTGGGAAAGTTCAGATCTTCACAGATCATAAGAGTTTGAAGTATATCTTCACTCAGCCGGAGTTGAACTTACGACAAAGGCGGTGGATGGAGTTAGTCGCAGACTATGATCTTGAGATTGCTTACCATCCGGGTAAAGCAAACTTAGTCGCGGATGCACTAAGTCGAAAAAGGACGGTCGTGGATGCCGAGAAAGACATAGAAGTCTTGGTAAACATGGTTGGAGACTTGTGTTTAGCAGCTTTGTCCGATGAACTGGAACCATTGGGCTTAGGTGCTGCGGACCAAGCTGATTTACTAAGTCGTGTTCGGTTGGCACAAGAAAAAGACGAGGATCTTATCAAATGGTCGAAGAATGATAAGACCGAGTGTGAAATTTCGAACAATGGAACCATTTTGGTGAATGGTCGAGTGTGTGTTCCGAAGGATCAAAATCTTCGTGATGAGATTCTTAAGGAAGCGCATCAGTCCAAGTTTTCGATACATCCGGGATCCACGAAAATGTATCGAGACTTGAAGCGGTATTACCATTGGAAAGGTATGAAAACCGATGTTGCTAAGTGGGTGGCTTCATGTCAGACGTGTAATCTGGTTAAGGCTGAACATCAGAATCCAGCAGGATTACTTCGGAGTTTACCGATTCCCGAATGGAAGTGGGACATGATAACTATGGATTTTATCACGGGATTACCACTATGTGATAAGAAAGATGCGATTTGGGTCGTCGTGGATAGACTGACCAAGTCAGCACACTTCCTTGCGGTAAATAGGAAGGATAATGTGGAGAAACTCGCAGAGTTGTATGTAAAAGAAATCGTCCGGCTACATGGTGTACCGGCGAGCATCGTGTCAGATCGAGATTCAAAGTTTACTTCAGCGTTTTGGAGAGCGCTACAGAAAAGGTTTGAAACCAAGGTTCACATGAGTACAGCTTATCATCCACAGACGGATGGACAGTCCGAAAGAACAATTCAAACACTTGAGGATTTGTTGCGAGCAAGTGTGTTGGGTTGGGGAGGTGAGTGGAAAGAACACTTACCCTTAGCTGAATTCGCTTATAACAATAGTTATCAAGCAAGCATTGGGATGTCACCCTTTGAGGCATTGTATGGACGACCTTGTCGAACGCCCCTTTGTTGGACACAAGTGGGGGAGCGAAGTATCTATGGTCGAGACTTTGTGGACGAAACAACAGAAAGAATCAAAGTCTTAAAGATCAAAATGAAAGAAGCTCAGGATCGACAAAAGAGTTATGCGGACAAGCGTCGAAGGGAATTAGAATTCCAAGTGGGAGATATGATTTATCTCAAGACGGTCACTTACAAGGGTAAGGATCGCGCAGCGTTGAATACGAAGTTAAGTCCNGGTTGGCACAAGAAAAGGACGAGGATCTTATCAAATGGTCGAAGAATGATAAGACCGAGTGTGAAATTTCGAACAATGGAACCATTTTGGTGAATGGTCGAGTGTGTGTTCCGAAGGATCAAAATCTTCGTGATGAGATTCTTAAGGAAGCGCATCAGTCCAAGTTTTCGATACATCCGGGATCCACGAAAATGTATCGAGACTTGAAGCGGTATTACCATTGGAAAGGTATGAAAACCGATGTTGCTAAGTGGGTGGCTTCATGTCAGACGTGTAATCTGGTTAAGCCTGAACATCAGAATCCAGCAGGATTACTTCGGAGTTTACCGATTCCCGAATGGAAGTGGGACATGATAACTATGGATTTTATCACGGGATTACCACTATGTGATAAGAAAGATGCGATTTGGGTCGTCGTGGATAGACTGACCAAATCCGCACACTTCCTTGCGGTAAATAGGAAGGATAATGCGGAGAAACTCGCGGAGTTGTATGTGGGTTGGTGCGTCGGGATAAGAAATCTTTGAAAAAGATAAGGAATCTTTGGATGGAATCAAAATTCAACGAGAATTCACGGGTCAGCGTCGTGGATTATTAAGACGATTCGTGGAATCGTGGACTAAGTGTCGAGTTGGGCCCAATGGTTAGGCCCAGCCATGGTTCGGTGTTTAGGGTGATTATTAGGGTAAATAATCGAAACCCTAAGTGTTATAAAAGGAGGTGATCACCAAAACCCTAATCAAACAATTAAGAACTCCGAAAGACCTAAGTGTGATTCTATTGATCTTCTGCTGCCGATCGTTGAAATCAGTGAAGGATCTTCATTCGCGATCGAGGATTGACGTGTTTTAGCGAGGATCTGTCGTGGAAAATCGGGTAAGTATCGACTACTAAGTGTTATCGATATTCTACCTTAGTTTCATCGAAGGAAACGATGAACTAACTTTTACCGGATGTTTGTGTCGAGGTACGGCGACAGACTGTGAAGGATTGTCGAGAAAGTTGTATTCGACATCGGAGATCCGTTGACGATTGTCAAGTTTTCGGGTAAGATTCGATATCGACTTCGTGTTTATCGATAAATAGTTAAGTATCTTCGAGGGAAAAGTTATCTAATCGTTGTTGCTTGTTTTCCATGAGAGACCAAAGGTTTCTATCGAGGAAAAACCGTAGATCTTCGAAGGGAATCGTAGATCTGTCGAGGGAACTTTAGATCTGTCGAGGATTCAGCATCAAGAGGTGTCAGAAAAAACATAAGTTTGAGAATCCAGGTGAGTGCGTGACCGTGGCTAAGTCTAGGGTTATTTTCGTGCATTAGATTCCATGTCTTTGATGTTTGTGCATGTTGCTTGTCATGGATGAAATATATAAGACGCGCATTATAGTCTTGTTGGTTAGTATCGCTGAACGTACAATCACTAGACAAATTGATGAATATGAGAGTGAATGACTTGCATTTTTGACTATGTGAATCGTAATGTGGATTGTAATTCTATGACTATGGCCTGGTGAGACGGGACGACCGCTCCACTAAGCAATTCATTGCTTACGCCTCCTTTTGGATGCAGGTGAAGGAAATGATGATTGTTGCTGAACCAGCTCGTGAGGACTAAGGCACGGAAGGGGAAGGATGGTGGATTTATAATGATGTTTGGGTAGATTATCTCGAATAAATCTGGTCTAGGGTGTAACAATGTAATAGCTTATTTAGCAAACTTATCATTGTGCTAGAACCTCGTTTGGAATCCTAATAAAATTCAGTTATGCATGCTTCTATCGCTTTAAAAGAACGAACGTTGAAAAAGTTAAGAAAAACTTGAAATTTGTCGAAAACGCCTAAAGGAAATTTTGAGAAAAATGACTTAGGGTGTTTCAATCATCCCATTGCACCTGCAAAATTAGAGTTAATTAATGATGTGTTATTTATTACGCTCAAAAATGTATTTTAAAACAATATTATAAAGTGTGAAAGATCTTTTACTTGTAAGCTTTGCCATTAGGAATCCTTCCAAAGAGAGGAGAAGTTATTTACTCCAATAAGTGTCCCAGAATATCTTAGTCAATTAAACAAAATGTGTTATAATAGAAAATATGCTTGAGAAAAGAAGAAAAAAGTTTTGATCTAGTATTACCTTCTTTCAGAAAAAGTCTCACCCTCAAATTGCATCGTAAATCTCTAACCGACATTGAACTTATTATTCATACCATCTAAGAATTTGTCGTAGCTAACAACAAATTGACTTGACCTGATACATATTAGGAATAAAACTGTAAACATACATGTGAAGAAACAAAATCTCATGATATTTCAATAGAATCATAAATGTGAGTTCAAATGATTCTTCGAATCATCTTGGCTTGTAAATCACAGTGAACATACATTGATTATTAAAAGCATGCACTACGGAAGCAATTACTCCATGTCTCATACTTTCTATTGATAGTAATGATGAAGTATGTTCACTTATTGATGCCGCACTCGTCTGATACCAACTCATAAATGTCCAGTCTCTCCCCTGAAACCACAAGTAAATAGTTTATAATCCAAAACACAAGAATCAAAAGAGATGTAAAAAGACAAAATATTAGACCTAAGAAACACAACAACGTAACCCTAAACTAATTTATTTGGTTGTTACAAACGCACTCCAACCTGTACTTAAAAGTTGTCTTCGATGTGTACATCGTTAAACAAAAATATTATTAGTTACTAATCAAAATTCTCATACTATAATTTTGTGAATAAAAGGATTTATTACCTCTAAAACTGTGTTTGAATCTCCATTTATTACCATGAAGATTTTTGGTAAGAAATCCTTGTGTCGGTACATCAGTTGGCATATCCTATCGCAAAAATTAATACATAAATGTAAGATGAAAGCTTAAATTTCAAATTTATTCAATAGATAAAGTAAACAAAAGTACCAGCGGGGGGGAGACATTCAGTTGCATGTTTTTTCAGAACAAAGAATCCACCATGGTTGCTTGTATCTGAGGCCGTTAAAATCTTTGTGAAAGACTTAACTATAGGCCTATAATGAATTATCATTCTAAGGAGGAATTATAACCTGCTAAACATAAAAAGATTTAGAAAATCAGTGAGAGAAATGGGAATATAACAGTTAATTAAAGGGTAAAGTCTTGAATGTTTCACTCACTGTTATATCTGGCATCAATATAATGTAATCTCAGCATAAACTTGATCAGGTATTGTTTTCGCCTAATATCAAAGATTAACAACTAAAAATTATGTTTTTATAATGAAATGAAATATAAAAAAATAAGACAATGTAACTCATGTGTATTTGCTATAATATCAAAGAGATATACCTTAACCTGAATAACAATAATACAACATCAAAGCTTGGAAGGAAGATCCAATTTTGGTTGTTTTTGATTCAACTCTTGTCTTGTGTATGCCTCAACATGAAAAAGCCATTAAAATGTTTAAAAGACCAAATAGATAAATAAAACAGAGGATATAGATAGAACCATTAAGAACTCACAAGCTCCATGTGTCCTTGAGTAAAGTAGTAAACTTTTTTTCAAGTTTTGGAAGATCACACAAAGGTCCAGCACCCAGTTTCCATAACTGCTCATACATATAGCTTTTGGTTCCATCAACTACTAACCAAAAACCAAAATACTATAACCAAAATAAATGAACAAAAAAATTTTCAAAAATTCTTACTTATGCCTCATAATTTATGTTGTGCATTTACAACGTTACCACTTTCCATTAGTTTTTATCCAAAGATTGATATATCAAAGTATGTTCTTTCATCAGTACCAAGACCACACTCTCTCTCTTTCCTCGACGTCTCTCTCAGCCTTGAGAATACAATATAGTTCATTTACTTCAGAAAATTGAACATGAAATAAAAGAATTATTGACATAATATATTTTCATTTCAAAAATTTTCATTTACTTCACGAAAATATAGTATTTTCAGGGTTTTCTGTAAAAAAAAAAACCTTCAAATATTTTTGGCAATTTTACCCTTCATTTCCGAAAATTGCAAATTAATCATATGAAGTCAAAAATAATACGCAATATAACTTTTATACGTACTTTATAAATATTTTTACGGTCACATATATTATATTTTCAAAAATTTAAACGTGAACTTGGACTCCTAATCGTGAGGGCTTTGATTTGAAATATTATTTATCAATAGTTTATAAATTTACCGGTGATAACAATGAGTTATATTGCGTATTAATTATGACTTCGTAAGATTGACCTGAGTTTTGGAGATAGAAGGCAAAATTGCAAAACAAATGGCGATTTGAAGAGTTTTTTTAGTAGAAACCCCAATACTTTACATAAATAAATTTAATTTTTGAAAATATGTTTTTCAACTAAATTTTAAATATTGGGACAAAAAAGAATTGGGTTGGCAAATATTTTCTATATAGGTAAGCAAAACACACCTCAACACCAACGATGTACATCAGTAAACGAGTTCGAGTATTTTAAGTTTTTTCCCATTCAAAGGTTGTTTATATGTTATATGATAAAACATAATTTTGGATTAATATAAAATTTTAGATAACAAGGAACAAAAGATTACCATAAAACTTCAAAATTACCATAATACCTATATTTAATGAAGTGGACAGAAATTCAATCCTAGTATTCTTTATTAACGATCTTTATTTATGTTAGTTTACTTTTTGATGAGTTTAAAAGCTAGGTAGACAAGTATTTATAGGAAAACAATATCAAAGTTCTACATCAAAATTCTGAACATTTTTAATTAGGTTACCAAAATGATATACTAGATTTAAGGTAATTTATTGATATATTATTATTATTTTGACTATGTTAAAGGTAATTTAGTGATATATCATTATTATTTTGACTCGAATAATAAGGTAATATATTTAACGATATATCATTATTATTTTGACTGGCGATATATCATTCTTATTTTGACTACGGATTTAATTAGATTACTAATACTTCGATATTGATTTGATTAGGTTACCAAAAAGAACAAATGCAATATTATTGTAAAACATAAACGAGACGGAAAAAAAACTTAATATTTGCAGACGAAACAACATTTTGTTTTCTTTGAAACTTGTTTAGAGATAGCCATATAATTTCTAAATGAAAGTTCATGTTTGATTATGATTTCTTATGTCGGAATCAGACTTTTCCTATGGGCTCTATGATACATCTCATGTTACCGTTATCTTTTCGATTTCCCCTTACACTTTTGATAGATCTTTTTTGAACTGGTTTGCTCATATTTTCTCGTTGGATAAATCTCCATGGGCATTTTCCCCTTGCCACTTGGTTACGATGTGAACCTGCATGTATCCCATCGCTAATTCTCATTTTGTTAGCCTCTGCAATGGATTACCGACGGTTGTGGTTTGGCCTCACAAGGGGGCCTGCCTTATGCTACAATTGGTTCCATCAGAGCCGTGCAAGAGCTTCTCGCTGTCTCTCAACTTGAACATCATCCCAGCGTTTTGCTCCTTGTATTTTTGTTGGCTTTTATTTATCTTTACAATTAAGATGATTAATCTTCATATTTCGTTCATCACACTCTTCATTTCATGACTTTACTTTTTATTGTATGTTATGTTAGGAAAAGAAACCATGAATCAATTTTTCGTGTGGGCTTCCAACAATTGAGGAGATAGCCAATGTTGGGACATATTACACATCTTAACTTTATTAGAGAATTTGTGCTTGTATGGGAGAATAAATCTTTTCGTGCTTTAAGATTACGAGGTTGGAGGAATTTAACCATGGTTGAAGCTAAGCGAGTTGACGATACAACTTGCAACATTCTAAGCGTCCTCGCTTGCCTAGTTGGTTCCCTTCCCAAGGCATCCCGCCCTTGCTAGTCCGCTCTTACTTTTGTGTTTTGTTTGTTGTAATCTTCAACATAAATTGTTTTAAACTAGGTAAATACCCACACTACGCTGCGGGAAATTATTTAGATTATTTATTTTTTATTTTTTATATTAATATATTTTGTTTTAATAAAAAATGTATTTTAGTTTTAGATAAGAAAATAGAGAAACAAATACAGCGCAAATTAGTATTGTTGTAATCAAAACATCTCTGAGATAAATATCTCTGGTAGTGGCCTCTCTAAGACCATTTCTTCAATGCTTTTACGTATCTTGATTTTCCCTTTCTCTTCTCAATTTCTATGCAAATTTATTTGTTTTAAACTCAACCTCTCTTTTTCTTTTTCCGTTGAGCTTAAGTCACCTTGAAATATTTTTCTCCAGTTAATTGATATCCTCCATAGGAATTTCTTTCCTAAATAATGAAATCATATTTATATCACTCTCTTTTACAATAACTTCATCCAAAAGTTACCAAAATAATATTTTTTGGAGCAAGAAACTCTGAATCTTTGGTCTTTCTTACAACACTATCACCAGTTCAATCTCCAGTTAAATATTTTTCTTTACTCCTGTGATTGTTTGTTCTCTCTCAATTTCTTTGGAAACAGTATCTCCAGATTTACCTTGACTCTCTCATCAATTGTACCAACATCATAAGCTTGTTCTTTTTTACAATAACATTGATGGTTAGATTCCAAAATCTTTCTACAAAATAAAATTGTAACAAACTTTGGATCTCACATAATTGACTCACATATTGGACCCCACTAGATCTCGGAGACGTTTCTCGGTCATTACAAAATCTTTGACTTTCTTAAAATAATATAACTAGTGTGATCTCTGAGTCATTTTCTTCTTAATCTTTGCTATAAATGTTGGTCTTTCCAAACAACAACATTTTTCAGTCCGCTCCTGAAGATATCCTCTTAAATTTTCGATCTCTTCAAATCTTACTTCTTACCAAAAATCTCTCATCCAGAGAGTTTCAAACTTAGCTTTAATATTTGTTTGTAAGAACTTGAGACGCTAATTTCAGATTGAATTAATACCTCAGCCTGAATTAATACCTCAGCCTGATGTCGACATATTTATGTCTCGAAAAATATTTTTTAGAGGAGATAGAAATCCGCTCTATAGTTGCAGATATTTTGTTTAGGGAAATGTCCTAGAATACCACTAAATATTTTTTCTTTCCAAAAGTACCACACAAAGACAACTCTACCCTTATATTTATAAACATATTACACTAGTACCATAATCATTACATTTACACTATTTTATTGACTAACGAATCATTATGAGATAAAATAAAAACGTTATTAGATAAAATGGAAAAAATATCAGATGAAATAAATTTAGGAGGCTTTATTGGTTCATTTATTTGTAAATCCATCTAGGATTTGAAAATCCTTATGGAATTTGAAATCAATACATATGGATTTTGAAATAACATGTTTTAACCACAGAGTTGATCTTTCTATTCTTCATTTTCAAATCCTTTCAAATCCATTAAAAATATAATGTGAATTTTGAAATCCAACAATAAATCATTAAACAAATAACACATGATTTTAATTAGTATTTACAAATGATAGAACCAATAACACATGATTTGGAAATCTTTTTAAAAATCAATGATTGAATGACACCTGATTTTACTTGGATTTCTAAATCCATTAAAATCCTTGAATCAATAACCCCCCCCCCCCTAGTAAAATGTACTCTTATATACGGTATCATCCACTTGAAAATGGAATTATACATGAACAAGATAATACATGCTTTGAGTTATTATATAAAAAAAAAAGAACGAGGAAAGAATTTTCCACATTTATTTCATACCGATAATCATCAGCTTAACAATATCTCAGATATGTTAGCATGGATAATAAAATTTTGCCGTTGTGATAATAAAAAAGAACCAATTCAAATGGAGCTAGAAAATGGAAAAGAAAAAATTATAGAGTTAATAAATGATTACAAAATAAACATCAAAGAAAAAGAAAAATATATATTAAATCTATCTAATATTATAGAAACATTACAACGAATTGAACAAAAAAAAAATATTATTTGTTTAACAAAAAATGAACTAAATAAAATGCTTGAAAATAAGCAAAAATTAATTATAAGCAAAAAAAAGATAAAAAAGAAAGCTCGTCAATTATAATTACCAGACCAATCCATGAATGAATGTATCGATATATTAGCTTCACAGTTAGAACATCCAGAGCAACTTATGTCATCTCTTAATATAAGGGGGAAGATGCGGAAAAACAAAAACAAACTTATAATAATTTTCCAATAATAGAAAAAAATAATTAATGATACTAATGAAGTAGTATACGAATATGAATCAGAAAACGAAAATCCTTATAATTCAGATAATGATAATCCCTACAATTATCAAAATCCCAACTATGTCAAAACCGAAGAAGGTCATACTAGTGGTGGAAAAAGACCTAGAGAAGATAATCCTTATTCACAAGAATATTTTTCAACAAAATTTAGAAAAATACCAAAGCAATACATACCTAAAATAAACTCAGACACACAAATGATATATTAGATATAGATTGTGTACAAGAACCTGAAAAAGTTATCACTGCATGGTATAGTACACAAAAACTGCTAAATTGCATTAAAATAAGAATTAAAATTATTTTTTTTAAACAATATGAATTGCAAGGCAATATTTGATATCATTATCTATAAAAAAAAGAAACTATATTAATAAACAAGTCAACCTCTAAATATAAATTTAATAGATAATATATACAAATTATTGTTAGTAGAATTTGTGGGAAAAAACAAAGAAAGTAGATCAGAAACAGAGGCTGAAATTTAAAAGGCCTACTGGAAATTAATGAATTTAAAATATGTATCATGTGCTATATAGACAATTACATATGTGAATATAAAAAATATTATTATAAGCTAGATAGTACAAGAAGAAAAAAAGTTGAACCCTTGGTTTTTGGAAAATTACCTAGTAATATAGGAGAAAAAATATTAGACACACATAAACAAAGGATAAATGAAGGTCTAATTGAAAATACTTTAGGAAGAATGATTTCAGGCTTCTTGGTAAACTACACCCTTATTTGAAGTCAATTCTAAAACTAGACCCCTCTTTTCATTTCTTTCAAAATGCCATAAAATACCCTTCCAAGCTTCTTTTTCACAAAATATCAAGCGCAGACTTCTCCTGTGAAGTGTGGTAGCTGGGTTTGAAAAATAATAACCCAAAGATTCTCACGTAATAATAAAAATGCCATCGTCTTCAATAGTTTCCAACCACCATTACCAAACAAAATTGAGCTCTAAATGTTTCAAACAACTGAATTAAGAGATGTAAATGCTCTAAAACTGAGTTAAAAGCTCCATTTTTGTCGATCTCCTCTCTAATTTCAACCATTGAACTCTATAAACTCGTTTTCAATATTTACCATCCATATATCTTGCGATTCACTAAGCTTTGGGCATAATAACGCCTGGTTTGCTTGGGTATTAGTGGAGTGATCAGTTCTTAGCCGTTTAAGAAGCTAAAAACAAGTTCAAACCGAATCTTGGTAATTTTTGTTTCCTTTTATTCGATTTTCCAGAAGGCAGACTTCATGGGTGAAGTCTCAATAGTCAACTAGGGGTTAGTTTTGTAGTTGACTTTTTGGGTCTCAGACTTCACGATGAAGTTTGAAGTTCTCCTTTGAAAACAAAAAAAACGCTGTTGAGACTTCACCTTCGAAGTCTGCTTACAAGGGATCTAGTTTTGCAATAGACCAAAAGTTTGACTTTGAACAAAGACTTTTCCTGTGAAGTCTGCGAAAAAGGGAGGTTAGTTTTGCAAATGACAGGAATGAAGACTTTTTATCGAAACTTCATATGAGAAGTCTGCGTGAAAAAGAGGTTAGTTTTGCATTTGACCAAAATTCTGAAACATTGACTATTGGTAGACTTCTCGGATGAAGTCTACAACCATCGGAAACTCTGGAATTCAAAAAATCAAAAATTTTGGTCAATTGCAAAACTAACCTTTTTATACACAGACTTCTCAGACAAAGTCTCATGTAAAAGTCAAACGTGGTCAATTGTAAAACTAGACCCTACTTTATGGGTAGACTTCGCCAAAGAAGTCTATGAAGGCAAAAAGACTTAATCATGGAATTACGTAATAAACTTCACAGGCGTAGTCTCTTACGAAAGAGACTTCCTATATGAAGTCTACTGAAAAAATCAAAATTGTGGTCAATTGCAAAACTAGACCCCAAACTAGTATAGACTTCTCTGACGAAGTCTCCTTGGGTAGGAGACTTCGGCTAGGAAGTCTCCTTAAAAAGTCAAACTCTGGTCAATTGCAAAACTAGATCCCTGCTTCAGATTTCTCGGGTGAAGTCTCCTTTACATAGCGAAGCAGACTTCATCCAAGAAGTCTACTAAGAGACTTCGCCTGTAAAGTCTCTAATGATAAATTTAGTCAAAACGTAATTTTTAGCTTATTTGTAATTAGTTATTTTTATTTTCTTGTCCTAACATGTGTGTTACGTGTAGCTTTTGATGTTTTAGAAATTTGAACTATTTTAATCGCATAATTATTTTTATATCTTTTTCTTTTCTTAACTTATTAGGTGTTTAGCTTATAAACTTTAGACTTCACAGAGCATGTTTGTCCGGAGACTTCGTTTGAGAAGTCTCTTGAACTAATTTTTAAAAAAATGGATTTGTATCATATATAATTTGTATTTTTTGAGATATTAATTTTTTTCATTTGTATTAGTTATTGTTGTTGTTTATGTATGAATTTCACATCTCAATGTCTTATATTCTATCTTAAATTTATTTTATGAATTTCTGATAATTATTTATCAACATACTTCACCTTTGAAGTCTATTGTCAAACTAATAGTTTGCATTTGTTTCAAATGTTTTTCAGAAAATGGTTCAAGTACCTGTTGTCTATGGAGAATGGGTGATGAGAGACTGTAAGTGGCATTTTGAGGTGGATTATAACGACCCTGAACCATAACTACGCCTCATATGGTTAGGACCGTCACAAATTGACATATACTTCGAATGATATGGTCGAGGTTCTAACACCAAATCAGCATCCCTAGCCAAACTATCCTCCGCATAGTCCCTTCCGGACTAGATATTAGGCTTGCCAACCATTTATCTAGAACGGAAGTTGTGTCGACCCGGACTAGGTCTTATCATTACGAGTACACCATATATTCACAAAATACGCTTTTATTACATATATCAAAATCAGAGTTTTTACAAAACAATTTTATCGAGCGCTCTACGGCTTAATGCCAAATCCACTACACAACGAAAATACACCTCCATCACTACATTACTATTCATAAGGAGGTTTTACTTACAATATGCAACTTCAAATCTACACCAGCCATCCTACGTACAAACGTCCTCTAATAGTCACCTGTAGACAAAAGTAGAATCATGAATACCCTATTGGTACTCAATGAGCCCGGCCTACTCTACCGCTAAACACTATTAAACTACCCAAAATCCCCAAAAACCCCCAAACAATCAACAAGCAATCAACACACAATGCAAGCAATACACACAACAACTAAATAAACTACAGTGGTGCGATAAAACGCTACCACGATGGACTAAAATGCATAATACTACTCTACTAGAAGAATGCCTTCGCATCTCTTCTCTACTATACGGATGTCGTCACATCCGTCCACACACTACTCTACACACACACACACAATAGGGGCGCAATCCGCTAGTGTCTCTCGATGCCAAGCATCGTTTAATAGGGAAGACCTTTCTCTTCCCTATGTCACCATTGGATCCATGGCCGCGCACATCACCGCTTCCCTGCCCTAAATGAACCCTACCACATCTCATTTAAATCCATCCCTAGACACACAGTTTACAGGGATGGGATCCATCTTTTGAGCCATCGGGCGCTAACCCGATCTCTAGCTACGCGGGCATTACGGGGAAGACCATGAATGATTGCCTAACAGAGCAGAATATTAGCCGTAACTACATATAATCCTTTAGGTACGCTCCAACGTACCCTCCCTACGGCGTCCATCATGACCCGTAGAGGATGCAGAGCCTCAACGCTCTCTCTCTCTCACACACACACTAATGCGCTCTAACGCATCCACACTGTTATGGTTCTCACTAACCGTAGCCACTCTAGATATCTAATCTAGGTCACTGGTCCTATAGACCAAAGCGCTCCAACGCTTCCACACTACTACGGTTCTCACTAACCGTAGCCACTCAAGATCTCTAATCTAGGTCACTGGTCCTATAGACCCAAGCGCTTCCACGCTCACACACTATGGTTCTCCTTAACCGTAGCCACTCTCTCTACATGTTGTTAAGCCCTTTAAGCATTCCATTGCTTGCCACACGACTCACACTAGTCGTAACTACTCTACCATATGGCTTAACAACTCCTAATCGCTAATCGCTAACCTAATACGGTTTTCCTTAACTGTAACTATCCTAACTATGCATATTAATATGCATCTACTATTCACTACTCAATCTAAATATAATCTACTCTACCAATCAAGCAATCACTAAATAAAGCAAGCAACCTAATCTACTCTACCTAATCAAGCAATCACTAAAGAAAGCAAGCAATCAATCAAATTAAACTAAATATAACTACCACATGTGCTACTACACATGCTACGGTCACTCACAGTACTAGGCGTGCTATCCCAGCAACCTCCTCTTCTTCTTCTCGGCAATATCCTTCCTCTCCTTGGCAGTCTCCCTCTCTTCCTTGCCAACGGCTTCCTCTCTCGGCGATGGCTCTTCTCCTTCCGCGGACGTTTGGCTACGTTTGAACGGTAAGGTGCAAAGGTACTTCTCTCACTAGAACTCTTTCTCTCTCTAGTTAGAAGTCCTCTCCTTTGCAAAATGAGATCAGCCCTTGGTCCTATTTATAGGCAAAATGTGATGCATGGGAATCGACATGTGCCTGCCACATGTCGACCCATGGCCGCCATGTGTCCTTCCGGCCGACACTTGTCACAAACCTTGGGCACCAAGTTTATTAATTTCATCACATGTCAAATTACATTCCTTGGGCTCCAAGTCGACCAATCCCCACTCGCCACCATGCCTTGTCCACCACGGCCACCAATCCTGACGCGCCACACGCTTTCCGGCCAATCGAGTTCAGACATTTTTCCGTCGACCAATCCCGCTTATGACATGACATAATTCCTAGGACAAGTCCTCCAAACCTTCATTTCATTCACTTTGACCCCAAAATTTCCAAATTGTCATCGTTGGTCCTTCACGTCCGTAACGTTGTCCGTACGATCCATCCATACATTCGTACCGCTTATCCGTTCGTTCTTGTATGTGCGTATTGTCCATTTGTACGTTCGTACGTTCGTTTGTACGCTCTTCCATACGTCCATATGTCTTGTCCATATGCCTTACCCGTACGTACCCTCCGTTCGTACCGCCGATTAGTACCGCTTGTGCGTATCGTCCATACGTACCACTAATTTTGATACGGGTCGTCACATGAATAATCCCAAAGGAGGGAGAATGTTATTCTTGAGTGATTTTTGTACACACCGTGAACTCATTGAGATGGCACAAGCAGACTATGAGCTAGACAAGAACGACTTTGTCGAGTTAACTTACTCGTTGCCAGATTCAATGTTGCAACTAACAGACACGGATTCTTGTACACCACCTATGCATGTCTCAAATGATAGACAAGTGCAGTCCTTGGTTGAGTTATGTAAAACGCATGTTGTACGCCTTTGCGTCTCGAGTAGTTTTTGTATGGTTAGTGGCAATGAGGTTGCTGGTGAAAGTGTTGAGAAAGACCTTGAGGACGATGCACAAGAGTTTGAAGACGAAGATATGGATATATATGATGGTGATGAGGGTAACATCAACGACGATGATGATGATGATGCGGAAGAATCTCATGCTTGTGAGGTTAAAGACGAATACTTTGAGGATTATACTGTGTATGGGAAAGTTAAGGATAATGATGTTAGTGAAAATGATGATGATGATCACACGTGTCTTGGTGTGGAAGGTGGCTTTTTTCGTGAAGGCCCAAGATCCAACATGACATGGTTAGACGATATCTATACGGCTGGAAGTTTTCCTACAAAAGATGCGTTTGTATCCGAGCTGCGATTGACGGCGATAATGTCGAAATTCACGTTCAAAGTGCATAAGTCTACACAAAATTTGTTTGTAGCCATTTGCGGTGTGAACGGATACAATTGGAGGGTTAGAACGGATGTGAAAAACGAACCAAAAAGGTTTTGAGTTACCTTGTACAAAAAAGATCATACTTGCAATGTGGCGGACTAACTTTCTCTGCGTAAACTTCATGCTCCGAGATATATTTCTAAGATGTTTTATGATGAATGGGGAATAATCGATGGAGTAACGCCGAAGATGATTAGATCTGCAATGAAGAATAAATATGGTATGCAGATGAATTATACCACTTCCTATAGAGCATTAATATTTGCACAACAATTGGTGAGGAGAACAGCGGAAGATAGATATGAGCAGCTGCTGTCTTATCTCTATCGCATCGGGCTAGCTAATCCCGGAACTGTCACTGATCTTGTGGTTTATGATCAAAACAGATTCAAATATCTGTTTATGGCTCTTGGAGCCTCTATTACAGATTTTCAGTTTATGAGTAGAGTTATGGTGGTAGATGGGTGTCATCTACCGGGGAAGTATGGTTGTGTTCTGCTAGAGGCTTGTGGCCAGGACAGGAATATCTAAATATTTCTGCTAGCTTTTGGTATTGTAAACTCTGAAAATGATGAATCATGGCAATGGTTTTTCACCAAGTTGAGTGGATGTGTCTCCGATCAATTTCCGGTGGTCATAGTGTCCGACAGGCACGCCTCGATTAAGAGTGACATTGAAACTATTATGCCATGGGCCACAAGAGGGATATGTTATTATCATCTACAGAATAACATAATCACGAAGTACAAGGGAAAGCATCTTATGTACTTGGTGAGAGGCGTTGCATATGCATACACGTAATATAGATACATGGACGCCTTACGGGAGAGAAGCCCGAGCTTGCAGCCCAGGAGAACGATACAACATATAAACGAGCAACATTGCTGAATCGATAAACTACGCACTTAAGCCAGCTCGATGATTTTTCCCATACCATTTCTTTTGGAATTCATACGAGAGAAGCTAGGAAGATGGTATTTTAAAAGGCGAGAAGACGCTATGAGTCTCACAACAAAACATATCAAGGGGGTTTAATATTTGCTAACTATTCGTCAGCATTATGCTGACTAGAAGACTGTCGAATGCATAGACGGTTGGCAATTTTACGTGACAGGAGGACATAGAGATTGTATTGTTGATTTCCAACATCGAACATGTGGATGTGGTGTGTATGATATTGAGAAAATACCTTGCTCGCATGTTATTGCTGCTGCTCTTTGAGCTTAAAATGGATATGGCCGCCCTCGTATGTCCGTCATATAGAAAGGAATATTTGTATTCGACGTATGCAAGCAACATTTTCCCCAAAACTATCGATATCAAAGAACCCGAGTTTGTCAAGGTTTTCCCTCCACTAGTCTGGCGTCCTCCTGGAAGACTCACAAGCAATATAGTTGTTCAAAATGCAGGCAATTTGGACATACTCGAGATAATTGTGTAAGTTAAAATCTTTGGTTGTGATTCCATGAATGTATATTTATATGGCTCAGGGCATTTTTGAAAGGACTGTGTTTTTTTATGTTACGTAGAGTTTTAAGGTTGAGGGAAAGTAGAAGTCTGCTCTTGAAGTCTCCCAAAGAAGTCTTTAACTAGGAGTTCAGTATGCAGATGAAGTCTCCAGTAGAAGTATGCACTTAAAGTCTCCCAGAGAAATCTATAACTAGGAGTTCAGTACGCAGATGAAGTCTCCAATAGAAGTCTTCCGGAGAAATCTTCAACTAGGAGTTTAGTACGCATGTGAAGTCCCTAGTAGAAGTCTGCGCTTGAAGTCTCCCGGAGAAGTCTCTAATTGGGTGTTCAGTACGAAGATGAAGTCTTCATGTGAAGTTTTCTCCTGAAGCCTCAAGGAGAAGTCTCTAACTAATTATTTGGGTCCCCATATGATGTCTCCACGCTAAGTCTACTTTTGAAGTCTCCTTTTGAAACTTTTACTTATATAATTTTCACCAATTGTTTTTTTGTATTTTCGTGGTTTTCTAACTTTGTATTTCATTTAACTTTCTATTTTAGGGTTTAGGGTTTGGGGATTAGAGTTTTAGATTAAATTAAAAAAATTAACAAAAGAAATTAAAGGTTCCAAACACATACAAAAGAAATTAACATAAAGAAATTAAAGATTCCAAAAGATAAGTAACATAAAAACAAAAAACCCCTTCCGTTTTCAGAGAAATTAAAGGATCAGATGCTCTTTGATCCTTTGGCAAAAGATTCAGACATTTCCCGTGCCTTCTCATTGAAACGGTCTCGATCGCTGATGTAGACTTGAGCAATAGATTTCAACGAACTTATCTCCTTCACCCAACTCTGTCAACATCTTCACAAGAGTCTCTAATATTGTGGTTGTGTTGTTTACAGGGCTTCAGTAATCAGGTAGGAGCATCTTCAGAAGTATATTGATCGCGGTGTTGAAACCAACCTACATCAACCATATGAACCTAATCAATAAACATGCGTGTGTTCCCTAAGTTCCATTTGTGTAACTCGAATATGATCAAAACTTTCATGTGGGGGTTTCAGCGGGTACTATGGCAGAAAATGAATAGTCACTTTGAAAACTCCTCCCACATAAGGGGTGCCAAGAGGGCCAAAGATCACACCCTCTCAATGGAATATATCATCGGCCACAGGTCTTAAAAGAATTTGGTAAGAAATAAGAAGCTTGCATGTACTGTAATATCTGGAAAAAAAAATTTGGTGAAGCTGTATAGAGATTACCTGCCGTGAAGTGAGGCTTCAGATTCTTCAAGAGGTTTCTCAAACCTCTTTTGATGATGGTTGTTGTGTACGACATTTTTTGAGAAGCTTGAGAGATTTTTTTAGATAATAAGAGATGAAATTGAAAATTTTTGCAACTCAGTATAGTGAAAAGAAAAGTAGGTTGCGTATTTTGAAGGGAGTTATAATAATAAGATGCGACGTTTCATGAAAGTCTGCTTCGTTTTGCGTGCTTCTTACCGGGAATATAGATAGTAAAAGTATGCTCTTGAAGTCTCTAGGAGAAGTCTCAAACACATGTTTTAACTGGCAAATAAGTCTCCAGAAGAAGTCTGCTCTTGAAGTCTAAATGAGAAGTCTTAAACTAGGTGTTTATACCCCACATGAAGTCTCCTGGTGAAGTCTGCTCTTGAAGTCAGCTCTGCCAACCCTGTTTCATCATCAGACGATTGAAATTCTTTGTACTTAGACTTCCACAACAAGGTGAAAATCGAATCAATGAAGCAGATCCTGTCGTCCCTAAATCATTTTGGATGCTTTTTGAACAGTTGTCTTAGTAGATTGATTCGAGCATAAATGTGTTGCAGTAAGAATTAGTTATGGTAAAGGAACCTTACAATTAACTATTAAAAAACAGAAGTCTCCATATGAAGTTTGAGCATGAAGTCTCAAACTGAATTCTGAGCATGAATTCTCAAATTACAGTCCAGAATGAAGTTTACACTTCACTCTCAAACTTCAATCTGAGACTTCACTCTCAGACTTCACTTTGAGACTTCATTGTCAGACTTATTGTACGAAATCTCACCAGGTCCCAAAGCTATTTTGTGGGAGACCGCAGCTTGTGTTACCAGAATATGCTTGAGTCTTTCGCGGGGTCCCTCTTCTTCGTCTCTCTACAAAATGAAGTAACACACACATTCAAAATCAAGCCACATAAGCTAGGTTTAAAACTCTTCAAGAGTGCGACTTATGGGCAAGTCTTCAAGAAGTCAACAGAACCAAAAGGGTTATAGCCATTGCCGCGTGCAACCGGCTTAGCTGGAATTACTGTCTCCGTACCATGGCGAACAACCTGCTCTTCTTTCATCTTTAGCTAATCACTCATTTTCTTAGCCATGAGCGATGTTGCTTTCTTTTTCAAGCTCTGTTTTGCTCTTTTTGCTTTATTGAACTCCATATCTACTTCTTTGGGTGTATCCACCATCATAATACTTGACTCACTACCCTGGTTAACTTACTCTGCATAGTTGGAAGCAAACATGAAACCCATATAGTCCACAAAGTTCGTTTTATTGCAATTTCACAAGGATAAGGCACACTAATAAACATCATTCAAATATAAATTTTACAAGTTTCTGAAATAAGAGTTAAACATGTCAAAAACAATCCAACAAGCCAACAAGCCCCATAATTCACATCAAATTTGTGACTGACTACTCCTTGCAGCTACTCTTTTACTTTTTCTATCCTTCTTAAACTCATCTTTATCCTCCTCAATATCCTTCTTACTAAGCTGGTATATGTTCTTTTTGGGAAAATTTGGGTTAAAGAAAGGAAGACTAACCCCATCGTCAGGTGCATTTGATTTGGCATCAGATTAAGCTTGCTTTTCTGAGGATTCTCTTTCACTTCCTCGGGTTCTTTCTTCATAGCTCTGCTGGTGAACTTATCAAAAGCAGATGCCAGATCATCTACTTTGTCAGTGAGTAAGATAATCTTCGTACCAAATTCAAGCAACTACCCCTTCAACTCTGCCTCCAACGTGTTGAGTCGAGCATCCACTGCATCCTTCAACGCATCACATAAGCGCTTCTAAAATTCTGCAGCAGAGGATAGATAAGCTTTCTTCAAACTACCCTCATCAGGACCTTCTAGCTCTCTCTTAATGCCCTGATATGTGCCCTCATACGGCTCATCCTTCACTGTCACCTTCACCTTGTTATCCTTGAAGTTTGAGGGCAACACACCCAAAGATGGCCAATGTTCTTTTTGCCACTGCCAAGGATTCCTTGACAATCGTCCAAACATTGCTTTCACAATGTTGGCAATTCTCTCATCCTCCTCATTATCATCCCACCGTGGGAACATCTCCTTGAATTCTTTCTCGACATAGCTGCAGACGGTGGTCTACAAACATAAAAATGAATAAAAGGAGATCAGATCATTTCATAACAAACTTCATGTGTGAAGTCTAAGATAAGATTTCTAGAAAGAATTCTTTGATGACACCACAAATTAGCGCTTTGATAATATACCTGCTTGAGGATGCCATTTCTGAGGTTTTTTTCCTCCCCCATGATCCTTTGTAAACTAGCAAAGGTGGCGTTGGTTTATCGGGGAAAGGATCTCCCACCTCTGTTGAAAAGTCTGGTAGCGCAAAGTAAACCGAAGACTGCAACGCTTGGACAAACCCACTAATGTGATAAATCCTGGTGATATCCGCAGCTTTCACCGAAGAAATCAAAATCTTAAAAAGTACTTATCCCAAGGGTATGCAGCAAACTTATCTAGATCCATCACTAGCCTAGAAAGGTTTACATTGATGCTTTGATGGTGAGGGTGTGCATCAATGCAGCTGGCAAAGATAGCTAGATAGCCCAACCTCACACGATCTTCTAGATCCCACTCAGAACAGCGTCTACACGCTGACACCAAGTCTTCATAGCTTGGTCCACCCACCACATCGTCTCCAAGCTTTACCCAAAACTCTCTCATCTCATCCGTGATCTCAGCCTCAGGCTCCGGAGTCATAAGATCTTCCACATATTCGTAGTTGAGCCCAGTGTTTGTTTCAAACTCGTGAATAGAGAATCTGACTGGGACTTCACCAACTAGACTTCAAATCTCATGCTTCTTGAAGCATACAAGTTGAAATTCAAGCATATAGTGGACCTGCCTCGATGCCCATGCGATATGTTGCTCGTGGTACATTAGGAAGACACCCAGAGGGGAAGTCCAAATCTTATCCCATTCAGTTTGAGTTAGTGCATGCTTCAAGAAGCTTAGGTGTACCACTGTAGTAGCCTATACTTTTATCAAGCTGCAGCTCAGCGTCTTTGGTGAAATGCATGGGTGGAAACTCTGGCGTATGTGTTGGAAACTTCCCTTATGAAGTCTCGTACACTTTGGTAACTATAAATCCGAGATCATAAAAGAGACTAACAAAGAGACTAAACTGAAATGGAATTTGAAGATGAATATAGATTGAAGATGTGTCTCGACGGTTGCGATTCCCAGATCTGCGAATCAAATAAAAGATGAAATTAGATAATAATAAAAAATGGTTTAGAGAAAGCATAGAGAGGGAGTGTCGTCGTAGAGAGGGTGTCGTCGTATGGTGATTTTTAGGCGAGAATTCCTAGTCAACGGCGATGGTTTGGTGAACGAGTGAGGAGAGAGAGGTGGCGTTTTGTCGACAGCGACGGCGAGGAAACCATAAAAGATAGAGTTTCTGGTTTTCTCGCTGGGAGGAATATCGATTACTTACGATGGCGACGATTGTAGGAGACGAGATAGAGTGTCGGCGTTTAGAGATTTCCGGCGACGTTTGGTGATTCGGAGGAGAAAGAGAGCGATGGAGATATTTTTTGTTTTTTTACCTAAATTAACTATTGCAACTTCAGTTTTATCTCTTGTTTAGTAAATGTAATTTTTTTTTTGTTTTTTTTGCCCCAAAAATTTTGAAAGTTTTTGAAATTTTTTGAAAGTTTTCGAAATTAGACTTCTACAATGAAGTCTGATAAGTCGATTTGTCATACTTCACATACGAAGTCTCTTATCAGACTTCACCAGAGAAGTCTGTAAACCCTAAATTTATTCTAATGATTAACGAAAAATTAAATAACTAACTAGATACACTAAATCACTTTGGGTTTTGAGTCCACTCATAATGACTTCTTCTTTCCCCTTTCCGATGTCCCAAAGCCATTATTGAACAGACATAATGATTGAGCATGAGCATGAAGTCTGAGCATGAAGTCTCTGGATGCAGTCTGCGTGTGAAGTCTGTGCATGAAGTCAATAGTCTGTCATTTTCAGACTTCATTTGGAGACTTCGCTTACAGACTTCATTTGGAGACTTCGCTTACAGACTTCATACAGACATCACTGAAGAAGTCTGTAACCCTTATCTACGCCCAATGAGATGCGCCAACATCGGAATGTTTTACTCCTAACCCACAAGGTTTCGAGATGGAGACAAAACATTAAAGAACCAGATACGCTATATTTTTTTTTTTTTGAAAAGTCAAGTACAACCTTAAAGCAAATACATTCGTCTTTTCAGTTTCCCATCTATAAATCACTCCACCTCCATAAACAAAGACGTTTCTTCACTACTTTTATCTCTGCAACACAAAACACACAACAAATAAAATAAAATAAAACCCAATGGATGCATACAACCTTCTAGCCGAAGCCAATGAAAGAGCCAATGGAAGCAAAACAGATTGGCATTTTAAATTCAAGATTCTCCGCGCCTACTCTTACTCCGTTCTCAATGAAGGTCCTTACTAGTCCTAGGTATTAGTAGATGAAGTGATAAGAGATATTCACTTAGGTTTTATGTTTTTACATGCAATCACATGGATCTGACAATACAAAACTTTGGTGATGCTTTTTCTTATGCAGGGAACTAAGATGGAGTTGATGATTACTCCAGTACATGTGCCAACGTTCTCTGGATTGGAGAAGTATGAAGGGCACTGGATTGAAATACAGATAGTAGCACTACGACCATGATTTGTAGGATTCCGTGCAACAAACTCTCGCTTCATACTTACAATTATGTCTACAAATACTGGAATCATAAAAATCGATCCTTTGAATGATAAACACTACTTGGAATTTTTAATTTTGACCCAAATCCGTGACATCAAAACGAAAACAAACGTTGTTATAGGTATGCATGCAAATTTGTTAAACCATAATTTATATGCATGTAACTTTATTTAAGTGAAAAAGAATACATATGATGTAGATACTATGGGCATGATCTGCAGCACTAGCCCCCTTCAAGAGAGTCCACATGGCTGTGCACATACAAAGAGTGTGTTTCACATCAAAGATGCCATGTAAGTTTAAACCAAACAATAATAACACCATGACGAAACTCACATTATTGTAATTTACAACCATTAATCATAATAGGGACAATATGTTATGGCAACCGGCAAACACGCTTATAACTTCTGGAATGGCTTTAGGACCAGGAGGGGTGGAGTGGTGATCATGGTGCTTAAATTATGGAGGATCAATCCGTTCGCGCATAAGTGTGTTATTCACTACAGTTTAATATATCGTAATTGATCTCGATAATACTAATCTAATTCACACAGGTGGTGATGATGACACTTGCCTGGAAACTGAAGAAGGCTTATCGGACATTTTTGTTCAACCCAGCGATGGAAGAGGTTGAAGATTTGAGGAATGACTTTGAGATGTTTGATATGGTAGCTGCAATACACATGGCAATTGTCCCTAGATATAGAATTTATCTATCTAAATCTCTGTTTAATAACTCAATTATTTTAAAGTTTGTTCTGGATTTATTTGAATTTCAGACTTCTACAGAGAAGTCTACGCTAACAAAATGTTACAGACTTCATACACGAAGTGTACTATAAGACTTCACCCAAGACCCTAGAAGTCTGTAAGCCCTAAACTCTGAAATTCGAATGTTTTTTTCACTTTTTGTTAACTAATACTAACCTTTGACATTAAAATAATATAATATATCCAAAATCTAACAACTATAAGAAGAATCGTCATTTTATATCAAAAACATATCAAACTAAGCCTAACCCTAAAGATATATGCATGGATTCTTACACATTGGCAACCCCTAAACCTATTATGCCTCACATTGTTTACATCAAATGGCTTAGTTTTATTGAAATTTTATGAAATTTTATTTTATTTTTAAACCTTGGCTTTGATTTAAAATAATTTATCTTTCAAAGTTTTTGATTGAAATATTTTTTTATCATTTTTAATATAAATTTATGATTTAATTACGATTCAAGACTTCATGGTCGAAGTCTGGAACGATAATTAAACATTAAATTTAAATTAGAAAAATAATAAAAAATAATTCCAATGCAATTTCTTCTATAGAAAATAAGATTATCCAAATATGAACTTTAAAAATTAAAATTTCAGAAACTTTCATAAAATTAAAGAATGTAAGGTTGATTATGTTCTAGAAAACCATTAACAGTCGCACACTTTCCTAGCGAATTCTACAATTTTTTGAAGTTTTTGAAATTTTTGAAATTTTGGATTTATTTGAATTTCAGACTTCTATAGAGAAGTCTACGCTAACAAAATGTTACAGACTTCATAAACGAAGTGTACTGTGAGACTTCACCCAAGACCCGAGAAGTCTGTAAGCCCTAAACTCTAAAATTCGAATGTTTTTTTTTTACTTTTTGTTAACAAATACTAACATTTGACATCAAAATAGTATAGTATATCAAAAATCTAACAATTATATGAAGGATCGCCATTTTATATCAAAAACATATCAAACTAAGTCTAACCCTAAAGATATATGCATGGATTCATACACATTGGCAACCCCTAAACCTATTATGCCTCACATGGTTTACATCAAATGGCTTAGTTTTATGAAATTTAATGAAATTTTATTTTAAAACATTGGGCTTTGATTTAAAATAATTTATCTTCAAAAATTTTGATCAAATTATTTTTTATCATTTTTTAATTTAAATTTAAGATTTAATTACGGTTCCAGACTTCACTAGCAATGTCTGCGACTTTTTATGGTATTTTAGAGCATAATCAAACTTACATGCTTAGATTTTATGAAAGTTTTAGAAATTATAATTGATAAAATTCATATTTGGATAATCTTATTTTCTTTAGAAGAAATTGCATTCAAATTATTTTTTTATTATTTTCCTAATTAAAATTTAAGTTTTAATTACGTTTCAGACTTCATGGATGCCATGGACGAAGTCTACTGTGAGACTTCGTTTAAGAAGTCTACGCCGCGCGGAGGTTAGAACTGTAATTGCGGTTTCTGTTTTTTTTTTTTTTTACAAATAAGGGGATTAATGTAATTTCTCTACCCTTATGGTCTAGTTTTGCATTTGTTTCAATTTGGGGTCTAGTTTTGCATTCAAACTCAATTTTAGGTCTAGTTTTAAAAATTCTCCCTAATGATTTCCACCTTAAAAACTTGGTTACTAGATTAGTGCACTAGTTGTAAAATAAAAAAGGAAGCACAAAATAGATTATATTGTGAAAAACAAAAAGAACGAGTAGGAAAATATGGTTGTAAAAAACAAAAAAAATTATAAAAAATAAAACATTGGAAAAAAGTTAATAAACAAAAATATTTATAAAAACCATATAAAAATATTTTAAGAAAAGAAAACACCATTATAAAAGAAGTAAACAACAAGATTGCCCATCAGGAAAGAAAACATGTAAATATTGGCTTTGCCAATTAATAGGTCAATATGCAAACGAATATCTTAAACGAAAAAAAGACACAAATAAACACATTAAAAGCCATATACGAACAAGGTTACAAACACTTAGAATCTGATATAGAGTTAGACAATTCAATATACGAATTCGATTATTCATCCTCTGATGAAGAAGAAAAATCTAGTGAAAACTAACCCTAATGCAACATTTATAAAAATCGGATTTAATTCCAAAATATTATTAGCTTATATTGATACTGGAGCAACACTTTGTTTTGGACGAAAAAATATAAAGAAAAATTATGAAAAGTTAGAAAAACCAATAAAAATTATTGTGACAGATAAATCTGTACATAAAATCTGGTTTGGATTAACATTTCAAGTTCTAGAAGTAGAACAATATATTCAAACGATTCAGGATTAGATCTAATAATATGAAACAATTTTTTAAAATTTTATCAACCATTTACACAAACATTAAGTACTCTAAACCTTACATGTCTAGAATTAAAAAACAAAAAAAACTAAAAAAATAGAACAAATTTCAAAAAAAGTAGAAACAAAAATTANACAAGGTTTCGAGATGGAGACAAAACATTAAAGAACCAGATACGCTATATTTTTTTTTTTTTGAAAAGTCAAGTACAACCTTAAAGCAAATACATTCGTCTTTTCAGTTTCCCATCTATAAATCACTCCACCTCCATAAACAAAGACGTTTCTTCACTACTTTTATCTCTGCAACACAAAACACACAACAAATAAAATAAAATAAAACCCAATGGATGCATACAACCTTCTAGCCGAAGCCAATGAAAGAGCCAATGGAAGCAAAACAGATTGGCATTTTAAATTCAAGATTCTCCGCGCCTACTCTTACTCCGTTCTCAATGAAGGTCCTTACTAGTCCTAGGTATTAGTAGATGAAGTGATAAGAGATATTCACTTAGGTTTTATGTTTTTACATGCAATCACATGGATCTGACAATACAAAACTTTGGTGATGCTTTTTCTTATGCAGGGAACTAAGATGGAGTTGATGATTACTCCAGTACATGTGCCAACGTTCTCTGGATTGGAGAAGTATGAAGGGCACTGGATTGAAATACAGATAGTAGCACTACGACCATGATTTGTAGGATTCCGTGCAACAAACTCTCGCTTCATACTTACAATTATGTCTACAAATACTGGAATCATAAAAATCGATCCTTTGAATGATAAACACTACTTGGAATTTTTAATTTTGACCCAAATCCGTGACATCAAAACGAAAACAAACGTTGTTATAGGTATGCATGCAAATTTGTTAAACCATAATTTATATGCATGTAACTTTATTTAAGTGAAAAAGAATACATATGATGTAGATACTATGGGCATGATCTGCAGCACTAGCCCCCTTCAAGAGAGTCCACATGGCTGTGCACATACAAAGAGTGTGTTTCACATCAAAGATGCCATGTAAGTTTAAACCAAACAATAATAACACCATGACGAAACTCACATTATTGTAATTTACAACCATTAATCATAATAGGGACAATATGTTATGGCAACCGGCAAACACGCTTATAACTTCTGGAATGGCTTTAGGACCAGGAGGGGTGGAGTGGTGATCATGGTGCTTAAATTATGGAGGATCAATCCGTTCGCGCATAAGTGTGTTATTCACTACAGTTTAATATATCGTAATTGATCTCGATAATACTAATCTAATTCACACAGGTGGTGATGATGACACTTGCCTGGAAACTGAAGAAGGCTTATCGGACATTTTTGTTCAACCCAGCGATGGAAGAGGTTGAAGATTTGAGGAATGACTTTGAGATGTTTGATATGGTAGCTGCAATACACATGGCAATTGTCCCTAGATATAGAATTTATCTATCTAAATCTCTGTTTAATAACTCAATTATTTTAAAGTTTGTTCTGGATTTATTTGAATTTCAGACTTCTACAGAGAAGTCTACGCTAACAAAATGTTACAGACTTCATACACGAAGTGTACTATAAGACTTCACCCAAGACCCTAGAAGTCTGTAAGCCCTAAACTCTGAAATTCGAATGTTTTTTTCACTTTTTGTTAACTAATACTAACCTTTGACATTAAAATAATATAATATATCCAAAATCTAACAACTATAAGAAGAATCGTCATTTTATATCAAAAACATATCAAACTAAGCCTAACCCTAAAGATATATGCATGGATTCTTACACATTGGCAACCCCTAAACCTATTATGCCTCACATTGTTTACATCAAATGGCTTAGTTTTATTGAAATTTTATGAAATTTTATTTTATTTTTAAACCTTGGCTTTGATTTAAAATAATTTATCTTTCAAAGTTTTTGATTGAAATATTTTTTTATCATTTTTAATATAAATTTATGATTTAATTACGATTCAAGACTTCATGGTCGAAGTCTGGAACGATAATTAAACATTAAATTTAAATTAGAAAAATAATAAAAAATAATTCCAATGCAATTTCTTCTATAGAAAATAAGATTATCCAAATATGAACTTTAAAAATTAAAATTTCAGAAACTTTCATAAAATTAAAGAATGTAAGGTTGATTATGTTCTAGAAAACCATTAACAGTCGCACACTTTCCTAGCGAATTCTACAATTTTTTGAAGTTTTTGAAATTTTTGAAATTTTGGATTTATTTGAATTTCAGACTTCTATAGAGAAGTCTACGCTAACAAAATGTTACAGACTTCATAAACGAAGTGTACTGTGAGACTTCACCCAAGACCCGAGAAGTCTGTAAGCCCTAAACTCTAAAATTCGAATGTTTTTTTTTTACTTTTTGTTAACAAATACTAACATTTGACATCAAAATAGTATAGTATATCAAAAATCTAACAATTATATGAAGGATCGCCATTTTATATCAAAAACATATCAAACTAAGTCTAACCCTAAAGATATATGCATGGATTCATACACATTGGCAACCCCTAAACCTATTATGCCTCACATGGTTTACATCAAATGGCTTAGTTTTATGAAATTTAATGAAATTTTATTTTAAAACATTGGGCTTTGATTTAAAATAATTTATCTTCAAAAATTTTGATCAAATTATTTTTTATCATTTTTTAATTTAAATTTAAGATTTAATTACGGTTCCAGACTTCACTAGCAATGTCTGCGACTTTTTATGGTATTTTAGAGCATAATCAAACTTACATGCTTAGATTTTATGAAAGTTTTAGAAATTATAATTGATAAAATTCATATTTGGATAATCTTATTTTCTTTAGAAGAAATTGCATTCAAATTATTTTTTTATTATTTTCCTAATTAAAATTTAAGTTTTAATTACGTTTCAGACTTCATGGATGCCATGGACGAAGTCTACTGTGAGACTTCGTTTAAGAAGTCTACGCCGCGCGGAGGTTAGAACTGTAATTGCGGTTTCTGTTTTTTTTTTTTTTTACAAATAAGGGGATTAATGTAATTTCTCTACCCTTATGGTCTAGTTTTGCATTTGTTTCAATTTGGGGTCTAGTTTTGCATTCAAACTCAATTTTAGGTCTAGTTTTAAAAATTCTCCCTAATGATTTCCACCTTAAAAACTTGGTTACTAGATTAGTGCACTAGTTGTAAAATAAAAAAGGAAGCACAAAATAGATTATATTGTGAAAAACAAAAAGAACGAGTAGGAAAATATGGTTGTAAAAAACAAAAAAAATTATAAAAAATAAAACATTGGAAAAAAGTTAATAAACAAAAATATTTATAAAAACCATATAAAAATATTTTAAGAAAAGAAAACACCATTATAAAAGAAGTAAACAACAAGATTGCCCATCAGGAAAGAAAACATGTAAATATTGGCTTTGCCAATTAATAGGTCAATATGCAAACGAATATCTTAAACGAAAAAAAGACACAAATAAACACATTAAAAGCCATATACGAACAAGGTTACAAACACTTAGAATCTGATATAGAGTTAGACAATTCAATATACGAATTCGATTATTCATCCTCTGATGAAGAAGAAAAATCTAGTGAAAACTAACCCTAATGCAACATTTATAAAAATCGGATTTAATTCCAAAATATTATTAGCTTATATTGATACTGGAGCAACACTTTGTTTTGGACGAAAAAATATAAAGAAAAATTATGAAAAGTTAGAAAAACCAATAAAAATTATTGTGACAGATAAATCTGTACATAAAATCTGGTTTGGATTAACATTTCAAGTTCTAGAAGTAGAACAATATATTCAAACGATTCAGGATTAGATCTAATAATATGAAACAATTTTTTAAAATTTTATCAACCATTTACACAAACATTAAGTACTCTAAACCTTACATGTCTAGAATTAAAAAACAAAAAAAACTAAAAAAATAGAACAAATTTCAAAAAAAGTAGAAACAAAAATTATAACCAAAAATAAAATAATAAAATTACATATAGAAAATATTGCTAAAACCCTAAAAGCAATAAGGTTCTATAAAACTATAGAAGAAACTCTATATGAGGTCTGTAGTAAAAATCCTCTAGATAAAGATAAAAACAAAAATACACGAAGTAGACGAAATAAAATTAAAAAATCCAAACATCAAAGTAAATGTCCCAAATAGAATTCTTTATTCTATTAGAGATGGTACAAGAATTCACTATAGATTGTGAAGAGTAATTAGAAAAAGGAATAATACGAGAATGATGTAGTCCACATTCGGCACCTGCATTCTACGTAGAAAATCATAGGAAATTCCTATAAATTACCTAGAAAAGATTACATATTAGACAAAAAAAAAAAAAAAAGGATCAAACTGGTTTTTCTCACTCGATGCAAAATCTGGTTATTGGCAACTTCGGCTATCCGAAGAAACCAAGAAACTAACGGCATTCAGTTGCCCTCTACAAAAGCACTATGAATGATATGTTTTACCATTCGGGTTAAAACAAGCACCTTCCATTTATCAGTCTTTTATGGATAAATCTTTAGCAGGTTTAGAATCATTTTGTATAGTGTATATAGATGATATATTAATCTTTACGCAAGAAACTAAAGAAAAACATATAGAACACTTAACTAAGGTTTTGGAAAGAATAAAAGAAATAGGAATAGTAATATCAAAAGAAAAAAGTAAACTAATACAAAACTAAATTGAGTATTTAGGTTTACAAATAGGAGAACAATGAACCTTAAAAATACCATCTCATATAAAAGAAAAAATAGATAATTTTCCAAATGAATTAACAGATATAAAACAAATACAAAGATTCTTACGAGCTTTAAATTATATAGCAGAACAAAGTTTTTTACAAAAACTAGCTAAAGAACGTAGAAATCTACATAGAAAAATATTTGAAAACGTTTCATGGAAATGGACTAAAAAGGTACCGAAACAGTAAAAAGAATAAAAGAACAAATTAAGGTAATTCCTGAACTATACAACCCTACAGTTAAGGACTTCCTTATTGTAAAAACAGATGTTTCAAACGAACTTTGGGCAGGATGTCTTGCAGCTATTCAAAATGGGAAAGAGTTATTAGGCTTAGAAAAAATGGGAATACCCATAAAAGAAAATAAAAATGAGCTTGTTTCACAAACAGACTATTTGTCTACTGGTACCTCTGACAGTATCTCTAGAATCAATATTTTACACACTATTGAAAAACAGAGAATCGAAGATGATACTTGTAGTCACAGATTAGCTAACATTAATCGTTTACCTAAACGATTGTGTCGGCATATTTCGGGAGCATTTCGTTCTTCAGAATTAAACGATCCTATCCGCGAGAAAGAAACACTAGCATGTCTAAGAACTCTTTGAAAATGGAAGATATATCTTATGGGAACTCGATTTGAACTACGAATTGACAATATCTATGTATCAGGTTTTTGGAGATACAAGCTTCATGAAGACCATGGAAAAGTAAGACTAATTCGGTGGCAGCTGAAACTACATTAGTTCCAACCATGCATCAGAACGGTAAAATCATCATAAAACAGTCTCGCAGATACATTAACAAGAGAATGGAGGCCTTGTAAAAACAAGTCGCCAACCAGCTTAGACAAAAACAAGAATAAGAACAGCTCATTCTTCAAGAACTTGCGGCTATCTAGGGGGAGAGTAAAGAACTAAAACAAATTCTAGAAAAACTCGGAGGAAACTTCTGAGAAGATGTCATTCAACAACAAACAGCATCAATCATCCCAACATCAAATGTTCAAGAACAACAAGACGACCTTGCATCCATTAGAGTCTCACTAAACGGAAAGAAATGGGCAGAAATTATAGAAGAAGATAAATAGAGAAACAAAAACCTCAGATGAAGAATAAGAAGGTTACGTCATCTTTGATGGACCTTTTAGAGGCATATACAATGACTGGCACATCGTCAGTAGTCACGTCAACAGGAAAAATGTAACTCACAAGTCATACACAACAATAAAGGAAACCAAGAAAGATTTTGAAGAATCAAGCACCTTCAAAAAAAGCTTCTCAGCAAAAGTGAAGGCAAGAAGCCCATGTACATCATGGAAATGAAAAAAAAAACCAATCACTATTGCAGCAATCTCAACCGTGGAACAAAAGGCAGAAATGAAAAAGCTGACACCAGAGCTATATCATAAATTAAAAGACATGATAACAAGATATTCATATATCCATACTGCAATGAGGTTCTACCCAGTGGCAACTAGGGGAGGATCACGTGTTGTCATCCTTCCAGAAGCAAGTGTTATACTAACCCAAAATTTCTATGTCTATGGTTTAATAGATACCCTATACATCAACAAAATCGAGCAGGTTTCAGAATTTCCAATCGGTCTACAACAAGCAATCAGAACCTACTTCATGAGGTTTGCTAAAGAACGCAAAAAATTTTATCAGATTCGCAACAACACTCCCATACAAAGTTAATGGAGAAATCAAGACTAGTCTGGTCCAAGTTCTACATATCAGTATATCAAACAACAATTACCCTGCAAGAATGGAGAAAGGAGTTTTCTCTGAAGATGACTGGTATAACTCAATAGCAGCTGTAATGCACAGTCAGAAAATCCTTAAAGATTACGAAAAGAATATTAATTACAGAGTCAACTACTCAAGCCCACCAGTAGTCATGTACTCTCTAGCAAGGACACCAGCAGTAGAAGATGACATGAAAATCCTAAAAAGAATGAGTCTGCTAATGGCCCAGATCAACGCTCCATTCAAAGAACTTCCAAAGAGGATAAGTACATCACATACGAGATGTTCAAAGATCTCCCAGAACATCATTGCGATAAATGCGAGGAGACAGAGATCATCAAAGAAGGGTCTATTGAAGGATCCACTCCAAAAGAATATCAAGGCCTTGTCGGCAATCATGTAAGGCATCAGCAAAAACTATGTGACGAAAGTCACAAGAGTCCAGAGTGGAACCTAATCGTTGTTCGATTTCAGCCGCTTAAGCTCAAGATTCCTTAATTGTCGTGCCTTTCATTAATCGATTGTATATTACACTTTTATACTCATAGGTTTTAACCTATGCTTTCTATAAGGCTTATATTAGTACTAATACATTCTTATGGGCCTAAGTAGTTCTTATTTCTTAATTAGCCCAACTCGAATCCAATGTCTTAGCAAAACACACATATGCTTCTTCTCCTTCCTCGCTTCTCTTTTTCTTCTACTTCTCTTGATTGTTTCTTCTTCCTCAGATCAATCTTCTTCGTTCTCCCTTTTAATTTGATTGTTAATCAACAGCTTGATTCCAACAATCGTTACCACCCGTCAATAAAGATAGTGGTCCCAATAGAGTCTTTATGTAAAGAGTGATTTAAAGAGACACACGCAAAAGGAGTAGCAATAATATAAGCTATGCATCCAAGATATTTGATAGGGCTTTTGCTCTTAAGTTTGCAATCGCCTATACAAGGCAAGGTCCTCTCATTGGAGAAGGCACCAAATTTTTATGAAATAAAATTTCTCTGTCTAAAACTAAAACAGTTTTTAGCTTCAAGTAAGGATAGTATCCCAGAACGGTGATACATGTAACAGAGAGGTAAAGCTCCGACGGTTAGTATGCAAGAGGTAAAGCTCTGGGCGCCCTATCTCTTGAACCTACCCCAAAATCAAACACTAATCAACAAGCAACGACGTCAACAACAAAGAAGCATGAAAAGCAAAGGATCAACCTCATCGAACTCATATCAGGTAATATTAAATAGATTAATACATTTAAAAACAGTAAACAAAGAGATTAAAATATTAAATTATAAAATAGATTCAACTAACGATCTTAATGTAAAATTATCAAGTATATCACAAATTATAAATTTATCAGAATTCGTAAAGTTAGAGATATCCTCTATAATAGAAGAACATAGATTAAGAGAATAATACAACGATTATGGGAAACAAAACTAATAAAAAAAATACCAGTGCGGACACTAGTCAATTAAATCATCAACTAAGATCCTCATAATTGGGAAAAATATCATAAAATCAACTTTATAAATAAATTGAGTGAATTAACTTACTCGAACGATTTAGTAAGAGTAATTTCTAGCATAGATAATGAACAAAGATTCTTTGAAGATATATGTAGATCTAAATCAAAAATTAATAGACAAAGAAGACTTCGATATAGAAAAAACTAAAAATTATAAGCTTAAACAATGGTATAAAAAATTCGGAAGAAAAAAACATAGTAAAATATGGTGTAATGTCCGAAAAAGAATTTATACCCATAGAAGAAGCATCAGGAAGGGTAATGATGTCCTTAATTAATTTAGATCAAATGAAAAGAAGAATATCAATAATTAAAAGTGTATCAGAACATAAAATATATTCATCTAAATACAGTCTAATTTATAATAAAAAGAACATTTATAAGAAAATATAAACACACCAATAACACTAAGACTAATTGATAATAGAATAACGTACAAAAATGATAAAATAATCGCAGTATGAATTAATTTCAAAAGACTTATTTTAAGAAGGAATTCATCCATTTACAATATCATATAGAATTAATCATGCATTAAGTAATTCACATCATAGTATAAATTATGAAAAAACAGATCGAATTAACATAAATGAAATAGTTTAACATATTTTAAAATTCGAAGTAAATCATGCACCATCTATGAAAACTATAAGATAATTAAAAAACGAAGAAGAATCAGAAGAGACTATATCTAAACCCATAATTTCAAAAATATTACAAGAATTAACTATTAAAAGTATACAGCGAAGTATTTTAAATATAAAAAGATCATAATCATAAAATTATATTAAAATAAATAAAGATCATAACTATCGTAGAAGAAATCACTTAGGGTAGAATAAAAATTTAAGGAAAAAAAAAAACAACTCAATAAAGGGTCAAAGATGCCATTTAAACCCAAAAGTGTGGTATTCTTGTTCAATACCCAAGCATGGTATCTATGTCATTGTCCCTTTTCTTAATAATTATTTTCAAATCAATTTATTGATTCAATGTTAAATTTGTATATATGATCTAAGTTTTTTTTTTCTTTTTGAATTTATATATGACTTAGTTTGAATGTAATAAAAACAAGGTCTTCTTGCTAAACTAAACCCTTATTTGAAGTCAATTCCAAAACTATACCTCACTTTTTTTTTCAAAATGCTTTAAAATACCCTTCCAAGCTTCTTTTCACAAAAATACCTAGCGCAGACTTCTCCTGTGAAGTCTGGTGGTTGGGTTTGAAAAACAATAAACCAAAAATTCTCATGTAATAACGAAAATGCCATCTTCTTCAATAGTTCCCAACCACCATTACGAAACAAAATTGAGCTCTAAATGCTTCAAACAACCGAATTAAGTGATGTTAATGCTCTAAAACTGAGTTAAAAGTTCCATTTTTGTCGATCTCCTCTCTCCTTTCAACCATTTAACTCTATATTACCTTTTTCAATATTTACCATCCATATATCTTGCGATTTACTAAGATTCAAGCATAATAACGCTTGGGTTGCTTGGGTATTGGTGGCGTGATCAGTTCATGGCCGTTTAAGAAGATAAACAAGCTCAAACCAAATCTTGGTAATTTTTGCTTCATTTTCTCCGATTTTCCAGAAGGCAGACTTCATGGGTGAAGTCTCAATAGTCAACCGGGGGTTAGTTTTGCAATTGACTTTTTGGGTCTCAGATTTCACGATGGAATCACGATGAAGTCTGAAGTTCTCCTTTGAAAACAAAAAACGGTGTTGAGACTTCAACATCGAAGTCTGCTTACAAGAGGTCTAGTTTTGCAATTGACCGTTAAGTCTGACTTTGTACAAACATTTCTCTTGTGAAGTCTGCGAAAAAAGGAGGTTAGTTTTGCAATTGATCGGAACGAAGACTTTTTATCGAGACTTCATCTGAGAAGTCTGCGTGAAAAGGGATTAGTTTTGCATTTGACCGAAATTCCGAAACGTTGACTATTGGTAGACTTCTCGTATGAAGTCTACAACCATCGGTAACTCTGGAATTTAAAAAATAAAATTTTTTGGTCAATTGCAAAAGTAACAATTTTTCTACCTAGACTTCTCAAACGAAGTCTCATGTAAAAGTCAAACTCTAGTCAACTGCAAAACTATACCCTACTTTATGGGTAGACTTCGCCGAAGAAGTCTCTGAAGGTGATATATCATGGTTTTTACCCGTTTTGACCATGATATAAGTCCTTTTTATTGAGTCTTTCTAGCATTCTTGGAGTCTTTTAGAGTCTTTTCAGGATTTAGGTACGTTTGGAGCTGACTTGGATTTATTGAAGCTTTCTGGAGCATTTTGGAGCTGAACATGGATCAAGCAGCTCGAGAGCTGATATGAAGCATGTGTATCGACCGGCACCACCTGGTGTCGATCGATACTGACACTTGGAAGGAATGTGACTCACTGCCTCTTTATCGATCGATACCATAAGTGGTATCGATTGATACCGACATCCAAGAAAGAGAACGCGACTCTCTACAAGTTTGAAGAATCTGCTCTTTGGCCCAGAAGATTTTATTATTTACAATAAAGCCCAAAACGTGTTTTAGGATATAATTAAGTTTTTCAGCCACTTTTGAGGGGGAACTAATACGGTAGATAGAGATTTGTAGCAGAGTTTTGGGTGAAGATTTCGGAACCCTCTTGCTACTCTCTACCATTCTTTAATGCAATTTATTTTATTCATGATGTTTGCTTTATTCACCATGTCTGAGTAGATTCCTTGTTAGGTTTAGGGTTATTCATAGGTGTTTGATGAATTGTTAGGTTGATCTAAATTGATAAGAGAAATTTACTAGATTTCTTCATGTAGACTTGTGATTATTGCTTATTCTAGCTTCATGACCTAGAACTTGATCTTAGGTTGTTTGATTGGCACGAAAGTGTGATTGATTGCCTGAACTATTATTAGATGAGCAAAAGACTTATTCGCAAAGAAATTTGGTTTAGGATTTGTGAACAATTGAACCTGATCATTAATTCTTGTTTGAATTCATAGGATTTGCAAAGAAATTTGGAATTCTAGGTTTAGACATAGAAAATCTTCGCAGCGAAAGTTGGTTGGTTTTATATTCATGTTTCAAGTACAAGAACGGTGCTGAAACTATTCCTGACAATCTGTTTGATCTGCAATTCTGATTTACTGGCACATTTCCCTAGGCTTAGCGTATTTCCTACATTGATCTTACAAACTACTTTTAATCGTTTGCTATTTAATTACATTGATTTTGCTTTGCTTAATTCAAATTCTGAAATCTATTGAGTTATATCTTGAGTCTTTGTGGTTCGACCTTTAATATACTACAGCTACTGCTTTAGTACTTTAAGGGTATTATATTTGAGCATATCAAATTTTGGCGCCGCTGCCGGCGACTCCAATTTCGCCATTAGATTTTAGCTTGGAATTTCGACTAAGTTTGTCGAGCATCGATCGACACCCATCTGGTATCGATCGATACTCGTCGTAAATCTATTCAAATTTTGTTGCTTACGTGCTTTAACTTTTGTGTTTCACGTGTATGCCTAATCGTGAAACCAGAAGGAGCAAGAACAAGCAGTTGACTAATCTATCCATCAAGGAACTAGCTGAATTGGAGCGCGCAAACAGGAAGCAAAAGAAGCAAGCAGAGATGAACAATCCAATTGTGCTCGCTCGCGATGAGGCTGGAGCTTTGAGAGACCCGAATGGTCATCTGTGTAATGAGCAAGGACAGCGGCTTGATGCAGAGGGGAACATCGTTATCCCTGCACCAGTAGCCAACGAAGTTGTCCCACCTGCTGTGGGCGGGAACGTTGCGAATGCTCTGATTAATCGCGCCAGGACGCTTGGAGAGTACAACAGACCCTATCAGTTCTATGCCAATCGGGCTGCAATTCGTATTCCCACCTTTCAGAGGAATGACTTTGAGTTGAAGCCTGCATACTACATGATATGCTCAAATATAATACCCAAAAAGTACTAAATCAGTAATTGTAGTATGTTAGGGGTCGAACCACAAAAACTCAAGAATTCACTCAATAGATATTAACACTCGAATTAAGCTAAGCGAACAAAGTAATGCAACAAATAAACAGCAGAATATAAAAGTTGTGAAATTCAATGGAAGAAAAACGCTAAGCCTAGGGAAATTCTACTGTAAATCAGAATTGCAGATTAAATAGAATGTCAGGAGGATATTAAGCACTGTTCTTGAACTTGAAACACAATTGTAAAATCAACCAACCGTCGTTGCGAAGATTATCTATGCCTAAACCTAGAATTCCAAATTTCTTTGCAAATCCTATGAATTCAAACCAGCATTAATGATCAGGTTCAATTGTTCACAAAATCCTAAACCAAATTTCTTTGCGAATAAGTCTTTTGCTCATCTAATAATAGTTCAGGCAATCAATCACACTTTCGTGCCAATCAAACAACCTAAGATCAAGTTCTAGGTCATGAAGCTAGAATAAGCAATAATCACAAGTCTACATGAAGAAATCTAGTAAATTTCTCTTATTCAATTTAGATCAACCTAACAATTCATCAAACACCTTTCAATAACCCTAAACCTAACAAGGAATCTACTCAGACATGGTGAATGAAGCAAACATCATGAATAAAATAGATTTCATAAAAGAGTAGAGTAAGAGTAACAAGGGTTTGAAATCTTCTCTCTCAGGAACAGAGTTTCTGACTTCTCTCCCTCTCTCAAAACCCCGGAACCAATCTCTCTCAAAGTATTCAGAATAAAATCTAGTCCAGTCTAAAAGTGGCTGAAAACCCTAGATATAATGCTAAAACACGTTCTGGGCTTAATTGTAAATAATAGAATCTTCTAGGCCAAGTTGCAGAATCTTCAAACTTGTAAAATCACATTTTTTTCTTTTCATGCAGTCGGTGTCGATCGATACTGAGTTGGTGTCAGTCGACACCAGGACTCAATGCTCGTCAGATTGGACTGTCTTCACGAAAACTGACATAACTTTTGATCGCACCATTAGAATGGCCTCAAATCACTTCCAAATGAAAGCTAATCCATTGATCTGTCTTGTATCCAAATTTGAGCTCAATCCAACGGTGGGAAATTATTCAACGGACGCCAAAAAAACTCCAGAATACTCCAAAAGCTCCAATTAAGCTCCAAACATGCTAAAACCTGAAAAGACTCAAAAAGACTAAAAAACACTAGAAGGACTCTGAAAGCAAGACCTATATCATGGCTAAAAACGGGTAAAAAACCATGATAAATCACTACACTCTTGTGGGTCAGCACCCTTTTCACGGTCTTTCTCACGAGCATCCCATGGATCACATCGAGAGGTTCGAGGATTTGGTCAATTGCGATTCCCAGATCTGCGAATCAAATAAAAGATGGGATTAGATACAGAAAAAAAAAGATGAAACAGTTCATAGAAAGAGTAGAGAGAGGGTGTCGTCGCAGAGAGGGTGTCGTTGTATGGTGATTTTCCGGGTAGAAAGAGTGAGGAGTCGGCGTTTTGTCGACGGCGACTGCGAGCAAACCCTGAAAGATAGAGTTTGGGGTTTTCCCGCAGGGAGGAAGAATTTCGATAATTTACGACGGCGACGATCGTAGGAGACGAGATAGAGTGTCGTGTTTAGAGATTTCCGACGACGTTTGGTGATTCGGAGGAGAAAGAGAGCGATGGAGATTTTTTAATTTTTGAACCCAGATTTACTATTGCAATTTCAGTTTTATCTTGTTTAGTAAATGTAAATTTTTTTAATTTTTTTGCTCCCAGAATTTTTAACCTAAAAGTCTTTTCAGTATCCGAAATTTTTCGAAATTTTTTGAAAGTTTTTTAAATTAGACTTCTATAATGAAGTCTGATAAATCAGTTACTTACAGATGAAGTCTATTGCAGACTTTGCCAAAAAAGTCTCTCGGAGAAGTCTGCGTGTGAAGTCTGCGCATGAAGTCTATAGTCCGTCATTTCCAGACTTCATTTGGAGATTTTGCTTACAAACTTCGTATACAGACATCACTGAAGAAGTTTGTAACCCTTAAAACAAAACATTAAAGAACCAGAAACGCTGCATTTTTTTTTAAAAGCCACGTCTTTAAGATACGTCCGTCTTTTCAGTTTCCCATCTATTAATCATTCCACTTCCATAGACGAATCCGTTTTTTCACTGCTTTTATCTCAGCAACACAAAACTCACAACAACAACAAAAAACCGATAGATGCTTACAACCTTCTAGCAAAAGCAAATGAAAGAGCCAATGGAAGCAAAATAGATTGGTGTTTTAAAGTCAAGATTCTCCGCGCCTACTCTTACTCCGTTCTCAATGAAGGTCCCTACTGGTCCTACGTATTAGTATATGAAGCGGTAAGAGATATTCACTTAGGTTTTATGTTTTTACATGTAGACATGCAGTCACATGGATCTGACAATACAATACTTTGGTGATGCTTTTTCTTATGCAAGGAACTAAGATGGAGTTGATGATTACTCTAGTACATGTGCCAACGTTCTTTGGATTGGAGAAGTATGAAGGGCACTGGATTGAAATACAGAAAGTAGCAGTACGGCCAGGATTTGCAGGGTTCCGTGCAACAAACTCTCGCTTCGTACTTACATCTGTCTACAAAGACTGGAATCATAAAAATTAATCCTTTGAATGACAAGCACTACTTGGATTTTTAAAGTTTGACCCAAATCCGTGACATCAAAACCAAAACAAGCGTTGATATAGGTATGCATGCAAATTTGTTAAACCATAATTTATATATTTAACTGAAGGAGAACACTAATGATGTAGATACTATGGGCATGCTCTGCAACACATGCCCCCTTCAAGAGAGTCCACATGGCCGTGCACATACAAAGAGTGTGTTTCACATCAAGGATGCCATGTAAGTTTAAACCAAACAATAATAACACCATCACGAAACTCATATTATTGTGATTTACAACCACCTTTTATTAATCATAATAGGGACAATATGTTAAAGTGTGTGGCAACCGGTGAACACGCTTATAACTTCTGGAATGGCTTTAGGACCAGGAGGGGTGGAACGGTGATCGTGGTGCTTAAATTATGAAGGATCAATCCGTTCGCGCGTAAGTGTTATTCACTACAGTTTAACATATTGTAATAGATCTCGACAATACTAATCTAATTCACACAGGTGGTGATGATGACACTTGGCTGGAAACTGAAGAAGGCTTATCGGACATTTTGTTCAACCCAGCGATGGAAGAGGTTGAAGATTTGAGAGACGAATTCTTGATGTTTTATATGATAGCTGCAAGATACATGGCAATTGTCCCTAGATAGTGAATTTATTTATTTAAATCTCTGTTTAAGAACATAAGTTTCAATTATTTTAAACTTTGTTTTGGATTTATTTGAATTTCAGACTTCTACAAAGAAGTCTACGGTAACAAAATCTTACAGACTTCACATGCGAAGTCTACCGTGAGACTCGCCCGAGACTCGAGAAGTCTGTAAGCCCTAAACTCTAAAATTCGAATGTTTTTTTCACTTTTTGTTAACAAATACTAACATTTGACATCAAAATAGTATAATAGATTCAAAATCTAACAACTATACGAAAGATCGTCATTTTATATCAAAACATATCAAACAAAGTATAACCCTAAAGATATATGCATGGATTTTTACCCATTGGAAACCTCTAACCTATATGCCTCCCATGGTTTACATCAAATGACTTAGTTTTATGAAATTTCATTTTTAAACCTATTCGATTTGAATTAAAATAATTTATCTTTCAAAAATTTTGATCGAAATATTTTTTTTTTTTTTTTTTTTTAAATTTTTTTTTTTATTTTTGTTTCAGACTTCATGGTCGAAGTCTGCAACTGTTTATGGTATTTTAGAACATAATCAACCTTACATGCTTAAAATTTATAAAAGTTTCGGAAATTTTAATTTATAAAGTTTATATTTTAGATCATCTTATTTTCTTTAGAAGACATTGCATTGAAAATATTTTTTTATTATTTTCTTAATTTAAATCTAAGGTTTAATTACGGTTTAGACTTCAAGGATGTTAATGTAAGGTTTAATTCGTTTAAGAAGTCTACGCCGCGCGGAGGTTAGAACTGTAATTGCGGTTTCTGTTTTTTTTGTTTGCAAATAAGGAGGTTAATGTAATTTTCATACCCTTAAGGTATAGTTTTGCATTTATTTCAATTTGGGGTCTAGTTTTGCATTCAAACTCAATTTTGGGTCTAATTTTAGCAATTCTCCCTAAAAACAATCAGCTAATTAAATTCAATAAACCTCAAATCTACCTAAATAAAATCAATTAATTATATTGTATGAATTTATATATGACTTAGTTTAAATTATAGTAAAATTAATTGACTCATTTTAATTAAATATGCTCAATTTTTATTTTTAAAACATCAAATTAACCTCAAATATAGCTATTTTTAAATATTTAATATCCAATAAAATTATATTTCTATATTGTTTGAAAAACTGATTTGGACAAATAGAAAAGCTGATGTGACAGATAGAGTATGATGTGAATTAACTGTTATATTTTTATTGGTTACATGTTTTAAATGAGGTGTCAATTAGAGAAAGTTTTAAAAAGCTGATGTGTTATCTCCGAAAAACACCAGAACTTTTAGTGTTGATTTGCACCGATGATAAATTTTGTGTCAAGTAGTTAGATTCTTTTTCATCTTTTTTGGTGACTCTTTTTTAAATCTTTCCATGTGCTATATAACTTTACTGTGGGAAATTGAAACTATTGATTTCTCATTTTTATTCAAATAAAGATATCTCCTTTGTATTTACATTTGCATCTGAAAAATGTTGAACAGAATTTTGTTGCTTACACATGAATGAAGAAATGAACCTGTACATATCTAGTATCTCACTCACCGTTTGTAAGCTACATAAATTAAAATAATAGACTCGGATAACCAAAAGAAACATGTATGATCAAAGACAACGTGGTTTATCTTGCGGAAAAAAACTGAACTAAATTCACAAATATTTCTCAAACATGGATGTATATCTATGGACTAGGAATGTGTCACTTGCTAAAACTTATTTAAAGCAACTTGAATCTTATAAAGATACAATCTAAATGTATATAATAAGAAGTTTTAGATGTCTACAACATAATAATATCATTCAAATCAAACACTAATACAAAATAAATAATGTTGACAAAACAAAAATAGCAACTTTGCAAAATGCAAAATCCACTAAGATTTAGTTTCTTTTGTTTGTTATTTGTATATATCATTTCGAAGATGACAATTTAAGCCATCCCACATATATCTACGATGACATTTCTATATGCATCACATTCACAATAAAATTTTGATACACTAGACCACAACGGAAATATATTTTACTAGTATCATTTTAGAGTTCATCAGTAAATTAGCCTCTGTTAAATTTGTAAAATTCTTAATTTTTGAGATCAAACCTTATACTTAGAAATAGGTCTACTGAGGTATTCGGTTCAGTTTCATTCGAGTCTTTCGGGTATTGGGTATTTAGAAAGGAGGTTTAGGATCCATATAAGAATCAAAAAAAGAATTGATTTCGTTTCACTTCGGATATCTTTTGGTTCGAATCGGTTCAGATAATAAAGTGAAGAACCGGTTTGGAACCGGAAATTTTCGAATAATTCTTGGTTTAATTATAAATGACTCGAAATACCCGAAAAATACGTAAAATCTTCGTACTAACTAAAAAGCTAACCGAATTAACCAATAACTAAGCGAACTAACCAAAACTAACCAAACTATAAACGAACTAAGCATAATCCCAAAAATACCCATTTAAGGCCCATTATAAGAAGGCTCGGTCCACGTATAAATGATCCGGAAATAATGAACGACTATGGATAATTAATTAATTGACTCGTAGTCTTGTAGAACAGAAGCAGAGGTTGAAGACGATGATAACAGTGGGATTTGCTCAACCCAATTCTCTTTTTTCCTTCACAACTAAACCCATCGACCTGCCACAAGCTTCACGAACCAAATGGGTCTCTTCTTCTTCTCTTTCTTCTCCTCCTTCCTCTTCCTCTTTCGTTGAGACATTTCATCGAACAAGTTATGGGCATGTTCTTCAGAAAGATGTTCTCTGTAGCATCAATGAAGCAAGTAGGAAGAAAAAGAAAAGGGTCTTCTTCTTAGACGTTAGTCCACTTTGCTACGAAGGAAACAAGCCCAGTTCGCAAGCTTTTGGTCACTGGATTTCACTTTTCTTCTCTCAAGTCAGCCTCACTGATCCTGTCATAGCTGTAAAAATCTCTCCTTTTCTTTGATTCTGCCACAACTTTTTCTCTTCTTCGATCCATGAAAGATAGTTCCTTTTGTAGGTTCTCGATGGAGAAGAAGGTAACCAGCGACGCCGAGAATTGTTGCCTTCATATAAAGCTCATAGGAAATCACCAAATCCTGGGAAATACTCCTCCAAGAGACCACATCAGTTCGTTTATGAAGTTCTTAAAAATTGCAATGTGCCAGTGGGTAAAACTATTTATACTCAATGTTCAATAGACTAGCTCAATTCTGTCTCGTGGATATAGTTAAGTCGACTACGAGTGGATCACTGTTATTTGAATTAGCCATAGAAGTGGATGAAATGATCTGACTGGAATCTTGTTTGTGAGTTAGGTTGTTAGAATAGAAGGGCATGAAGCAGACGATGTGGTGGCCACGCTGATGGAACAAGCCTTGCAAAGAGGGTATCGCTCGGTTATTGCATCACCGGACAAAGACTTTAAGCAGTTGATTTCAGAAAATGTTCAGATTGTCATTCCATTGGCAGATCTCAGAAGATGGTCCTTTTATACCTTGAAACACTACCATGCTCAGTATAATTGTGATCCACAGTCTGATTTGAGCTTTCGTGAGTGCCTAAACTGAGTTATCTCTGTAAACATGCCTCTTAATGTTTATTGATCTGTTCAATTTTGCTTTGTTAAGTGTCAAAACCAACTCGATCCTAGTGTTTGGCCAGATATAAATACAAGTCTGGTTTAAGCCAGAGAAGTAGTCTGCATTTTTGATTATTGGCTATATACTAAGCAGGACTATGAATTTTGTGACAGGGTGTATAATGGGTGATGAAGTTGATGGAGTTCCAGGGATTCAGCATGTGGTCCCAGCGTTTGGAAGGAAAACAGCGATGAAACTTGTGCGAAAACATGGTTCTTTGGAGAGTTTACTAAGCGCAGCAGCTGTAAGAACTGTGGGGAGACCATATGCTCAAGAGGCCCTCACGAAATACGCAGATTACTTGAGAAGAAACTATCAAGTTCTTGCCTTGAAAAGGTTCTATCTTTGTCACTTAAACCCCCTTCATTTTGATTGATTATGCATCACTTGTAACTTGTAAGATAGTCTTGCTAATTCTGTAAGCATTCTTTTATGATAGAGATGTGAGGGTACAAATTCAAGAGGAATGGCTGGTTGAAAGAGATGCAAGCAATGATTCAGAAGTACTGTCAAGCTTCTTCTCAACCTTGCATAGATGATACGGACAAGCTCAAGCACACCATCGCATCTTAGCTGATAGCAAGTTTTTGTAACCTTGAAACTAATTATCGACATTGTAGTTTCTATCTGATTTTGTTATATACTTCCATAGATATGAATCTAAATCAAATTTGTTGTTTTTTTTTTTTGCCATCCTATCAAATTTGTTGTTTCATGAGAGATAATCATTTATTTTCCATGATTGGCTATGGCCTCCCGAAACTGTATCTATTTCCACGTAAACTTTGTAATTCTTAAAAACTACCCCCCCCCCCCCCAAACTATTGAATATATGTTTCAAACCACCTAAACTATTTTACTTTATCTAATTCAACATCTCTAATTAAACTTTTCAAAACGAAATTAACTTATCAAAATCGCGTTTTGCAAACAGTGATTACCCACCTAATCCGAAACCGACCCGTCTCTTTAATAAAAAAACAATCCGACATTTTGTTTTGCGGAGAAGAAAACAGAATTGATTTGTGCAGTTCTGAACTTAACCCGTATACGTTTATTTCCTTCGTTTCTATGTCGGCCACTTCTGTGATCTTTTCTTTGCCATGGCGATTATGAGATGCCGAATTAGCTAAGAGAAAGGAGAAAGCTTTTGCGAACCTCCATGAAGCTCCATCTTCTTACTTCTTCTGTGAAGATGCAAGCTGAAGTACCACTTGACGCAGAAAAACTAACTCAAGAAGTAATACAACAAGAAGACGAAGATTTCTAGAAGATCGTAGATTTCTAGAAGATCAAGGAAGTATCAATGTTGAAAACAGAGTTCTAGAAGCTAGGAGTGCTTGAAGAAAAAGGAAATAAAACAAAAGAGGGATTAGAAAGTTATCCCGAAGAAGAAAAGGATAATTTCCATTTTGAGAGAAAAGGAAATTGATCGAATTGGAAATCGGGGATTAGGAAATAGGTTTGAGAAAAAGAATCAACCTATTCCTATATATATAGAGTGCTCGATCTTTGGAGGATGCAGCACTTATATTGAAAAGGATTCTTAGCATTAGAGTTTTACTTAAGAGAAAAAGTAAGGGAAAACTCTAGAGAGGCTTAAGTTTCGATCTTGGTAATTCTCTTATCATAGGGGTTGATTTGAGATTACAAGAGTGAGAGAGAATAGAAAAAAGTGTGTTAGGAAAAACCTTTGTATCACTTGTTTTCTATTAATCGAAGAAGTTTAAGAGATCGCCTGTTCTACATTCTGATATAATTCCTGTATCAGTTAAGCTCTTGCACTTTCATTTGGTATCAGAGCAGTCACTTGTGAAGATTGCATACAGGTGAGATCCTGTGGAGAAGATGGAGAGCTATCAGGAACTTGTGAACAGCACGAAGGTAATCCTAATCGATAGTAACTATGGTTTCTGGAAATCAAGAATCAAATTCGTAATAAGAGGTATCGATGTATTTGCATGGAAAGTTGTTCTGGAAAAGTGGGAAGAACCCAAAATCAAGACTGGGGACGGCACTGAGAGTCTCAAACCAGAGAAGGATTGGACTGATGAAGAACTGAAGATATCTAAGTACAATTCAAGAGCTCTCACAGCTATACACTGCAGCGTTGGAAGGAAGCAGTTCGAACTTATTCAAGGTTGTGAAACAGCTAAAGAAGCATGGGACATTCTGCAAACTCACTTTGAAGGAACTGCCAAAGTTCTGAGCTCTAGAAAAGACATGCTAGCATCGAAGTTTGAAAATCTAAGAATGGAGGAACATGAATCGATCTCCGACTTCAGCTCAAAAATCAGCTCACTTGCGCAAGAAGCCCTAACACTTGGTAAGAAATACAAGGATAAGAAACTGGTGAAAAAATTCCTTCGGTGTCTACCCTCTAAGTTCATGGCCTACAAAACTGCTCTAACAGTATCTAACAACCTGGATGAACTCAGCTTTGGAGATGTGGTAGGAATGCTTCAAGCTCATGAAATGGAATTAGGAGGAACAAAGAAAGGCAAAGGATTGGCTCTAAAGTCTGTTGAAGACAAAACAGAGGAAGAAGATCCAGTAATACTTTTTGTAAGAAGGTTCGATCGGGCTCTGAGAAAAGTAGAGCAAGGACAAGGACAGAAGAAGTTTAGCTCAGTCAAAAAGAACGCAGATGAAGGAAAGACATCTAAGAAAGCAAACATGCAATGTCATGAATGCAAAGGATATGGACACTTTATTAGAGAATGTCCGACCATGAGAAGAAGGGAACTTAAATGCGCGAGCTGCAAAGGAATAGGGCATTCTCAAGAAGAATGTACGAGTGATCAGAACAAAAAATCAATGATGGGCATCGAAGAAGAATTGGAGGAAGAAGAAAGTGATGAAGAAGAAATTCTTAACAACTTCGTTGCATATGTGGGTATCACCGAGTTTATTGATGAGGAAGAAATCACAGACTCAGAATCTGAAGGAGAAGGAGAGGATACAGATTTTGTTAAAAGCTACAGGGAAGTCCGGGAAGCACTGGTCAGAATTGGACAAGAAAATCAGGAACTGATCAAAGAAAAAACTCAGCTGAACATAATCATTCAAACGTTGAAAAACGAGCTTGAAATGGAAAAGAAGATCAGTCAGGAGAGTGTGACCTTGCTGAAGGAAAAACTAGTTTTGGCAACAAAATCAGATGAACTTGAGAAGCAGTTACAGGCTGAAAAAACAACCTCAACAAAGCTACAGGCCGACCTTGATCTGCAAAATAGAAAAATTCATATGTTTGCTGGAACCAAACAGTTGGATAAAATTCTGAGTTACGGAAGAACAGAAAAGACGAACAGGGGATTGGGATATACAGGAGCTGATTCAGGACAAACCAAATTTGTGTCAGGAGGTCTGATTCAGCACAACCAAAACAGCAGAGAATGTCACACAATCAAGATCACTGGGTGTTATTTTTGTGGAAAGAATGGACATATTAGAATGTTCTGTTACAAGTACTGGGAAAGAATCAGGAAACTCAAGTCTCAAGGAAGAGTTTATTGGAATGGTTATCAAAAACAGATTTGGGTTAAGAAGACAGATCTGTATCAAACAACTCAAACACGTATGTCAGAGAGTACATCAGGACTTGGTTTTAGTTGTAATATGGCACTTTTGACAGAAGACAGTGAAGATTCAACTCCATGGTAATTTGATAGCGGGTGTTCACGACATATGACAGGAACTCCAAGTAGTCTACAAAGCATGAGAAAGATTAAGGGTGGAAAGGTAACTTTTGGTGATGGAGGACATGGAGTTATTCAAGGAAAAGGAAGCACAAATCTGCCCAGATTGATGGATGTATATCTGGTCCAAGGACTAAAAGCAAACCTGATAAGTGTGAGTCAGTTGTGTGATGAAGGACTGGATGTTTTATTCACAAAAGTCGATTGCCAAGCCATGAATGGTGAAGGAGTAACTGTTTTGAAAGGCAGAAGGTCGGGGAACAATTGTTATATGTGGGAGAATTAGTCTAATAACTGTTTCAGTGCTAAAGATGATCTGAACTTATGGCATCAACGCCTCGGTCATATGAACACAAGGAATCTGACAACACTTGCCAACAAAGAGCTAGTAAGAGGTGTACCTAAAATCAAAGGAGATTACAGGATGGTTTGTGGTCCATGCAACCAAGGAAAGCAAGTTAAAATTCAACACAAAAAGGTACATGATGTTCAGACAAAAGCAGTACTGGATCTAGTTCACATGGATTTGATGGGTCCGATGCAAGTCTAAAGTATAGCTGGAAAGAAGTATGTCTTTTTACTAGTTTATGATTTCTCAAGATATACATGGGTAAGGTTTATTCGTGAAAAGTCAGATACCTTGGAAAGTTTTAGAATCTGGGCATTGCAGTTGATAAACGAGAAAGGAAGCATCAAGAAAATTCGCAGTGATCATGGGGGAGAATTCCAGAATGAATCTATGAAAGTATTATGTGAAGATCATGGGATTTCGCATCAGTTTGCGGCCCCAAGAACACCTCAGCAAAATGGAGTGGTTGAAAGGAAGAACCGAACACTTCAAGAGATGACTCGAGCCATGATACATGCTAATCACGTGTCTATGAGATTCTGGGCTGAAGCAGTAAACACAGCGTGTTACATTGTTAATCGAGTCTACGTGAGGAAAGGAACAACAAAGACTCCCTATGAACTGTGGAAAGGGAAGACTCCAAATCTCAGCTATTTCCATATCTTTGGATGCAAGTGTTATATTCTGAATGATAAAGATCATCTTGGGAAATTCGATTCAAGAAGTGATGAGGGGATATTTCTGGGTTACTCAGGAAATAGTACAGCATTCAGAATCTTCAATACACGAACATTATCGGTGGTTGAATCTGTTAATGTGGTATTTGATGATTATTCACAGCCTAAATGGAGTGAAGAAAGTTCAGAGAGTGAAACAGAGAAAACAGGATCAAGTGAATCAAGAGTTAACAATGACTCTGACATAGACGAGAAAGTAACTCAGGAAGTACATCNATTTCAATTTGGGGTCTAGTTTTGCATTCAAACTCAATTTTGGGTCTAATTTTAGCAATTCTCCCTAAAAACAATCAGCTAATTAAATTCAATAAACCTCAAATCTACCTAAATAAAATCAATTAATTATATTGTATGAATTTATATATGACTTAGTTTAAATTATAGTAAAATTAATTGACTCATTTTAATTAAATATGCTCAATTTTTATTTTTAAAACATCAAATTAACCTCAAATATAGCTATTTTTAAATATTTAATATCCAATAAAATTATATTTCTATATTGTTTGAAAAACTGATTTGGACAAATAGAAAAGCTGATGTGACAGATAGAGTATGATGTGAATTAACTGTTATATTTTTATTGGTTACATGTTTTAAATGAGGTGTCAATTAGAGAAAGTTTTAAAAAGCTGATGTGTTATCTCCGAAAAACACCAGAACTTTTAGTGTTGATTTGCACCGATGATAAATTTTGTGTCAAGTAGTTAGATTCTTTTTCATCTTTTTTGGTGACTCTTTTTTAAATCTTTCCATGTGCTATATAACTTTACTGTGGGAAATTGAAACTATTGATTTCTCATTTTTATTCAAATAAAGATATCTCCTTTGTATTTACATTTGCATCTGAAAAATGTTGAACAGAATTTTGTTGCTTACACATGAATGAAGAAATGAACCTGTACATATCTAGTATCTCACTCACCGTTTGTAAGCTACATAAATTAAAATAATAGACTCGGATAACCAAAAGAAACATGTATGATCAAAGACAACGTGGTTTATCTTGCGGAAAAAAACTGAACTAAATTCACAAATATTTCTCAAACATGGATGTATATCTATGGACTAGGAATGTGTCACTTGCTAAAACTTATTTAAAGCAACTTGAATCTTATAAAGATACAATCTAAATGTATATAATAAGAAGTTTTAGATGTCTACAACATAATAATATCATTCAAATCAAACACTAATACAAAATAAATAATGTTGACAAAACAAAAATAGCAACTTTGCAAAATGCAAAATCCACTAAGATTTAGTTTCTTTTGTTTGTTATTTGTATATATCATTTCGAAGATGACAATTTAAGCCATCCCACATATATCTACGATGACATTTCTATATGCATCACATTCACAATAAAATTTTGATACACTAGACCACAACGGAAATATATTTTACTAGTATCATTTTAGAGTTCATCAGTAAATTAGCCTCTGTTAAATTTGTAAAATTCTTAATTTTTGAGATCAAACCTTATACTTAGAAATAGGTCTACTGAGGTATTCGGTTCAGTTTCATTCGAGTCTTTCGGGTATTGGGTATTTAGAAAGGAGGTTTAGGATCCATATAAGAATCAAAAAAAGAATTGATTTCGTTTCACTTCGGATATCTTTTGGTTCGAATCGGTTCAGATAATAAAGTGAAGAACCGGTTTGGAACCGGAAATTTTCGAATAATTCTTGGTTTAATTATAAATGACTCGAAATACCCGAAAAATACGTAAAATCTTCGTACTAACTAAAAAGCTAACCGAATTAACCAATAACTAAGCGAACTAACCAAAACTAACCAAACTATAAACGAACTAAGCATAATCCCAAAAATACCCATTTAAGGCCCATTATAAGAAGGCTCGGTCCACGTATAAATGATCCGGAAATAATGAACGACTATGGATAATTAATTAATTGACTCGTAGTCTTGTAGAACAGAAGCAGAGGTTGAAGACGATGATAACAGTGGGATTTGCTCAACCCAATTCTCTTTTTTCCTTCACAACTAAACCCATCGACCTGCCACAAGCTTCACGAACCAAATGGGTCTCTTCTTCTTCTCTTTCTTCTCCTCCTTCCTCTTCCTCTTTCGTTGAGACATTTCATCGAACAAGTTATGGGCATGTTCTTCAGAAAGATGTTCTCTGTAGCATCAATGAAGCAAGTAGGAAGAAAAAGAAAAGGGTCTTCTTCTTAGACGTTAGTCCACTTTGCTACGAAGGAAACAAGCCCAGTTCGCAAGCTTTTGGTCACTGGATTTCACTTTTCTTCTCTCAAGTCAGCCTCACTGATCCTGTCATAGCTGTAAAAATCTCTCCTTTTCTTTGATTCTGCCACAACTTTTTCTCTTCTTCGATCCATGAAAGATAGTTCCTTTTGTAGGTTCTCGATGGAGAAGAAGGTAACCAGCGACGCCGAGAATTGTTGCCTTCATATAAAGCTCATAGGAAATCACCAAATCCTGGGAAATACTCCTCCAAGAGACCACATCAGTTCGTTTATGAAGTTCTTAAAAATTGCAATGTGCCAGTGGGTAAAACTATTTATACTCAATGTTCAATAGACTAGCTCAATTCTGTCTCGTGGATATAGTTAAGTCGACTACGAGTGGATCACTGTTATTTGAATTAGCCATAGAAGTGGATGAAATGATCTGACTGGAATCTTGTTTGTGAGTTAGGTTGTTAGAATAGAAGGGCATGAAGCAGACGATGTGGTGGCCACGCTGATGGAACAAGCCTTGCAAAGAGGGTATCGCTCGGTTATTGCATCACCGGACAAAGACTTTAAGCAGTTGATTTCAGAAAATGTTCAGATTGTCATTCCATTGGCAGATCTCAGAAGATGGTCCTTTTATACCTTGAAACACTACCATGCTCAGTATAATTGTGATCCACAGTCTGATTTGAGCTTTCGTGAGTGCCTAAACTGAGTTATCTCTGTAAACATGCCTCTTAATGTTTATTGATCTGTTCAATTTTGCTTTGTTAAGTGTCAAAACCAACTCGATCCTAGTGTTTGGCCAGATATAAATACAAGTCTGGTTTAAGCCAGAGAAGTAGTCTGCATTTTTGATTATTGGCTATATACTAAGCAGGACTATGAATTTTGTGACAGGGTGTATAATGGGTGATGAAGTTGATGGAGTTCCAGGGATTCAGCATGTGGTCCCAGCGTTTGGAAGGAAAACAGCGATGAAACTTGTGCGAAAACATGGTTCTTTGGAGAGTTTACTAAGCGCAGCAGCTGTAAGAACTGTGGGGAGACCATATGCTCAAGAGGCCCTCACGAAATACGCAGATTACTTGAGAAGAAACTATCAAGTTCTTGCCTTGAAAAGGTTCTATCTTTGTCACTTAAACCCCCTTCATTTTGATTGATTATGCATCACTTGTAACTTGTAAGATAGTCTTGCTAATTCTGTAAGCATTCTTTTATGATAGAGATGTGAGGGTACAAATTCAAGAGGAATGGCTGGTTGAAAGAGATGCAAGCAATGATTCAGAAGTACTGTCAAGCTTCTTCTCAACCTTGCATAGATGATACGGACAAGCTCAAGCACACCATCGCATCTTAGCTGATAGCAAGTTTTTGTAACCTTGAAACTAATTATCGACATTGTAGTTTCTATCTGATTTTGTTATATACTTCCATAGATATGAATCTAAATCAAATTTGTTGTTTTTTTTTTTTGCCATCCTATCAAATTTGTTGTTTCATGAGAGATAATCATTTATTTTCCATGATTGGCTATGGCCTCCCGAAACTGTATCTATTTCCACGTAAACTTTGTAATTCTTAAAAACTACCCCCCCCCCCCCCAAACTATTGAATATATGTTTCAAACCACCTAAACTATTTTACTTTATCTAATTCAACATCTCTAATTAAACTTTTCAAAACGAAATTAACTTATCAAAATCGCGTTTTGCAAACAGTGATTACCCACCTAATCCGAAACCGACCCGTCTCTTTAATAAAAAAACAATCCGACATTTTGTTTTGCGGAGAAGAAAACAGAATTGATTTGTGCAGTTCTGAACTTAACCCGTATACGTTTATTTCCTTCGTTTCTATGTCGGCCACTTCTGTGATCTTTTCTTTGCCATGGCGATTATGAGATGCCGAATTAGCTAAGAGAAAGGAGAAAGCTTTTGCGAACCTCCATGAAGCTCCATCTTCTTACTTCTTCTGTGAAGATGCAAGCTGAAGTACCACTTGACGCAGAAGAACTAACTCAAGAAGTAATACAACAAGAAGACGAAGATTTCTAGAAGATCAAGGAAGTATCAATGTTGAAAACAGAGTTCTAGAAGCTAAGAGTGCTTGAAGAAAAAGGAAATAAAACAAAAGAGGGATTAGAAAGTTATCCCGAAGAAGAAAAGGATAATTTCCATTTTGAGAGAAAAGGAAATTGATCGAATTGGAAATCGGGGATTAGGAAATAGGTTTGAGAAAAAGAATCAACCTATTCCTATATATATAGAGTGCTCGATCTTTGGAGGATGCAGCACTTATATTGAAAAAAGATTCTTAGCATTAGAGTTTTACTTAAAAGAAAAAGTAAGAGAAAACTCTAGAGAGGCTTAAGTTTCGATCTTGGTAATTCTCTTATCATAGAGGTTGATTTAAGATTACAAGAGTGAGAGAGAACAGAAAAAAGTGTGTTAGGAAAAACCTTTGTATCACTTGTTTTCTATTAATCGAAGAAGTTTAAGACATTATGATATATAATTCATGTATCAGTTAAGCTCTTGCACTTTCATTCCGGACTCTTTTCTCTCAAATTACTCCTCAAAAGTGGCTTCTCTCCACCAACCTTAAACTCCATCGACAGATTTCTTCGATATCTCTACCATCGGCAAAATTTTAATTGCATTGTTCACTTCTACTCTCAGCTAGATTCTAAGCAAATCCACATCAATCAACGGATTTGCTCGATCGTTTCATGGGCATTCCTCAATTTGAATTGATACGAAGACGCAGAGAAGTTTATCAACACCCAGATTTCAAAAGCTTCGATTTTTCCTAGGACCCATATGTTGGATTCTCTAATTCATGGATTCAGCGTCACACGTAATGATCCTAATAAGGGTCTTTCGATTCTCCGTGACTGTATACAGAATCACGGTAAGTTTCCTTCTTCCTTGACATTATGTTCACTGATTTATCGATTCGTTGCTAAAGGAGAGATGTATAACGCTTTAGAGGTTCTAGAGATGATGACGAACAAGAACGTTAACTACCCTTTTGATAATTTCGTTTGTAGTGCTTTGATTTCGGGTTTTGTAAGATTGGTAAATCGGAACTTGCGTTAGGATTTTTCAACAGTGCTGTAGATTCAGGAGTGTTAGTGCCGAATCTTGTAACTTATATTGCGCTTGTAAGTGCTCTTTGTCAATTACTACGTATGTAATTTTTCAAGATATTCAGAATTTTCTGGGCATTCACAGTAACATCCTTTCTAAGGTAATATCCATAAACGTAAAGTGCTAATTTGTTCCAAGGTATGTATAATTGACGTTTTTACTAATTACTTGGTTGTACCCAATTACTACTGGATCCAAGGTTTATGTTAACCAATGTCTTTTCTTCTCTCGGATTTTGTGTAGGCTCTACCATTCTCTGATGTTTTGAAGCTTCTTTGCTACATGAAAGACTAGAGTTTAATTCCAGAAAAGGTAAAAGTTATATACTCCTTTTGTATCCTAGATTCTAGATTTGAGCAATGAAAAGCCCATAGATGTAGACGTGTGTTGTAAAGTAGAATGTACTCAATTTTGGTCGTTGACATGTCATATTTTATAATGAAAGAGTAGATCAACAGAACATAGTCTTAAAATATCTCTTATGTTTGTTACCAATTTATTGCGGGTAGAATTTCTCTTATATATATTTTTTTTGTTTTATTCATTGATAGTGAAAACAAAAGTTGACATTGACAACAAAACAGCCTTTTGTTTTAGAAAACTACGTATGCTTGTTTTAACCTTACTTATAACACTCTGATTAATGGACTGTGCAGAGCACGGAGAGTGTCAAGGCGGATGAGATTTCGAAAGGAGTCGTGGGAGATGTCGTCGCTTATAATAATTTATTAGATAGTTAACCTGCAATTCTGAGATGTATTTGAAACCTGCAATTTTGCAATATGCAATTTTACTCTCTTTGAAATCTGAATATTTTTTTCTTGAGATGCAAGTTTGAATGCAAATTTTTGATTACATAAATTGTGCTAAGAATTAGAACAGGAGCTGAAACACAATCTCATAAATAGGAAACCGATACTCATTGTCTGAAAGTCAACAAAACACAAAAACATGTTTAAAATGCAAACATAGCATAAACAGATTCAACACTCGCTAGTTTTAGATTGTTGTGTGATTGAGATCACATCCATTGCCCTTTGAGATGAAGAAACAACCTGCAAAACAAAACAAAAATCAGAGCATAATCCTCAAAAACTAGATAAAACCTCAAAATTGACATAAATTCAAAGTAGACGGATCATATCTCATGTGTTTCTTGTATCTTCTTCATCTTTTTCTTTGGATGTAGCTTACAACCAGCTGCATTGTGCCTTCTCCACCACATTACTACAATGAATAACTCGACCAGTCCTAGATAGTTTTTCTACTTGCTTCTTCTTTTTCTTGTTCTTCTTTTTCTTTGGTGACTCGAATTTACCTTTTATCCTTGGGAACTTCTTCTTTTTCTTTCTCCTGGCAATACAGGTTCTGGAGGAGCAACTATCAATCGAATGCCAAACTTCATCCAAAACCGTGGTCCTCTAATTGTCTTAAGGTTCATGTTGTAATTTTGTTGCCACTTAGATGTCAAGAACCACTCACATACATAGTTTTCGACATTCAGCCATGCATCTATCATTGCTCCGTATGCATGTTCACATGGAATACCAGTGTGTTACCACTTTCCACAATCACATGTATTACTTCTTGTGTTGACGTTGTAAAAGTTCCCATATGGATAAACTTCATACACTCCATGGCTCAAAGGATATGTTTTTACATTTCTCAGCATCCTTCCTCTCCAATGCTAGCATCTTGACAACATATTTTGAACATATTCCCTCATGCCTAATAGATTTCTTGTGCCTCTTTGTTATACGCACCATAGCTTGCCTCCGAATTGTCTCCAACATTGGCAGCATTGCCTTAGCTCTTGCTTTGATGATAGTGGATTTATATGACTCTATTGAATTGTTATCAACATCGTCACAAAAGCTTCCGAGTTTATAAAATGTCAAACTCTAAGTCTTGGGTTGCTCTTTCATCACAACTTCATATAACGCCATACTATAGCCTTTCAATTTTTGTAGATTCTCTTCATATTCATTCGGAGTATAGCTCCAAGCTAAGTTCCAAACCATTGACTTTATCAAATCTTTATTTGCATGATGCTTATTAAAATTCACGACAATATGTTTAACACACATTCTATGTTCAACATTTGGTAATTCTGCTTTGACAGCACTAATTAGTCCCTGCAATAACAAGAGTAATTTGGTTATATAAGCAACAAAACTAAGAGAAACCATAATTAAAACACGTTTTTAGATCATGTGAAATCAATTGGTTAAATAAGACAAAAGAATAGCTCTAATCAAAATCCAAAACACCCTCGCATCACGTGTAGTGCATCTCTTTTGTTCTCTTTCTCTTCATCACTCTTAATTATTTTGTTTTCCTCTACTTTATTTTGGATTAAAAAAACAAACGAACAGATCTCTCTCGGCCAAGCAAACGACAATGTTTGGGATATCACATTTATCTTGTTGGTGGAGTGGAGTGAAGACGAGATTTGTTGAGTTTAAGCAATAAAACTGAAGAAATAAAATAATTACCCGTGACCTATCAGAAATCATAACAAACCCATTGCGATCCTGAAGAGCTAAGTTAATCTTGATTAGCTTAATGAACCATAACCAATTATCTGCATTATCAGCTAGTACTACGGCCCAAGCAATAGGATATATTTGGTTGTTTGCATCGTGTCCAACCGCAGTAAGCAATACTCCTTTAACAGCAACTTTTAAGAATGTGCCATCAAGCCCAATAATTAGACGACAAGACGCTCTCCAGATGTTTTTTAGAGTTGCAAAACAAACATAAAACCTCGTAAACTCATCTTCACCAGCAGCGTTAGGGGTTGTTTCAACTATGGCTGTTGATCATGGGTTTGAAGTACGTATCTCTTGTGCATACCCATGGAGATGAGCAAACTGATCAGCATACTCCCTATGAAGCCATTTCAAAGCTAAAATTCTTCCTCTTTGGCATTGATTTCTTGTACTAACTATTTTCCACTTCTCCTTGATAATATTTTGAATTTCTTCAGGCATTAAATTAGCATATTGCCTCAGTTTGTCAAAGAAAAGCTTTGCAATTATTGGACTCTTTAGAAGCTTGCATTTCCCATTCGGAGTGCCATTGTGATACCCGTACTTAGTCTGTATTAACCACTTATGGCTTGACTTATCATACGAGCAATAAACTCTCCATCTACACTTCCCTCCAATGCCACATCTATAAGAAAGCTTCGTCTTATCCCACCTATCTTGCTTAATGATTCTTTCTTTGCTCAAAGCATACTCCAATACAGCCTCCTTGACCTCATAACTTGTATAGAAAGCAGTTCCCACATCTAGCTTATCATCTATTTTCCTTTTCATTCTTCTATCTCTCAAAACCAACTCATCTTCCTCTTCATCTGAACTCTCAGGAATTGTATGTCGCTCAATCAATCTCTCATCAACAAAATCAGCTACTGATTCTTCAATTTCATACTCAAAACGTTCCACTAGATCCTCGACTTCTTCATTATTGTTATCTTCCTCACGTTCCACTTCATCTCGATTCTCTATTTCGTTCTGATTTTCATCATGTTCCTCATCATCCATTGTGATACTCTCTACCTCTACCCAGAGTATAGAAGCTAAGCCTCTACAAAACTCAAAATTCAAAGAAAAAACTTGATGAAATCGATAAATCCAGAAATCAATTATAACAATAAAATTGAGATCTCTAGATAATGTTGTCAAGGAGAGATAAAGAGACTTACCCCACAGGAATTGAAACTATTTGATTCTGATATGATGAAAAAAAGTGAGAGAAGAAGAAGGAAGCGTAAAGAAGGAGCGTGAAGAAAAAGAAGCGTTAGTTTATTTTGTTTTGGCATTTCAGGATTTGGATGAGTTATGGATCGGGTAAACAATCATTATTTACAAAACGCGATTTCTAAACGTTAAAATCAATTTTATGACTTTCATTAGATACGTGGAATTAGGTAGATCAATATAGGTTAGGTGGTTTTATGCATAGTTTGATTAAATTAGGAGGTTTTCTCATTAGTTTGGGGAAGAATAGATGGAGTTTCTTTAAGTAGGGGTGGTTTTAGGCAGCCAACCCAAAAAAAAAAGTATCTAACTTTCTTATATTAGCAACAGATTTTAGAATGGAAATCCACTTTTTGCTTTCCTGATATTATTGTGGCGATAACAAATTACAGACACAAAAGAGCTGCTTAAAGGCTAAAAACTTATCATATATAGCAATGCCTTAGAGGCTACTATCTAAAACAGACTCACCAACATTCCTGGGCGAGAAACCACAGGCATTCGCAATAAGCATTTGAAATGAACTCTCTGAATCATCAAACATCAGTCGCGGGAACTCATGGAACCCTCCAAAATTACATGTATCAAAGTTCATTGGCGAGAAACCCTCCTCAAAGCTTATCTTCCCATCTGTCATTCCAGGCTGTGTGGTTTCTTGGTTAGCATTTGGTGCAGAACCAAGATTGAAGCCGACCATTCCTTGGTTGTTGTTCCCACCTTCAGAGCTCTCTCTCTGAGCAGATGAACTGGCTGAAGGTTTTGTCTCTTCAAGAGGGATTGCAGGCGTGTGTCCCTGGAACAGAGCAATGTGACCAAACAGCTTGTCTTTCCTTGAAAATGTTGTACCACAGGAACAGAGCCACTTGTTTTTCCCGCAGTGCTTCTCGTGGGTTTTCAGATCTGCAATGACAGAAAACTTCTTGGTATGGCACCGGCTGCAAGTGAAGCTTTTATCGCAGTGGGTGCGTTTATAGTGGTTCTTGACGCATAGAATCGTTTTCAAAGGCTGGAACTTTTTGTGCTCCTTGTTACGTTTGCAACCCAGGAATGGGCATGAGTACCTCTTGATCAACATCGGCTCAGACCCGGGTATGGATTCTTTGTTCGGTTTGGCCAGAGCGGCTGCTGTTTTGTACTCGTCTCCGTGCCCTCTCATGTGCATCCTCAGATTTGCGTCTCTCTTGAAACCCTTGCCACATATCGTGCAGAAGTGGGTATGCGGTGCGAGAATCTCCTCTTTCTCGAGCTGCAATATCTCGTATGAACCTGGAGGAAGGTTCTCTCCTTCCTCCACATCATCTTCGTCTTTCATCTCATGATCTTCCACAACATGGCTTTCTCTCTCATCAACAACAACCGGCTTAGGCAAATGGAACTCTTGGGCACCACAGTTGTTATTGTTTTGGCTCTGTGAAGCAACGTTATTAGCCTCCCTTGCATAAGGGAACATGGCTGAACCGGGCTGCCCAGTGTATGGACCCAGTGCTGTTGACATATTATGCTTAACAGATGGAAGAAGACTACCTGCAGTTGATATCAGCTGTATGATTATGGAAGTAAGATCCGTCGTTATAAGCTGCTGCTGCTGAGCCACGAGCTCATCTTGACGACCTTGAAGCTGCCCACCTCGTCCAACAAGCAGATGAACAAGATCCTGAAGCTGGTGAATCTTTTGCTCCATAAATGATAGATTACTCAACATCGTCCTTGGATCCCATGCTTGAGCTCTAACGCCTTGCAGGAAATCAACATTAGTTTGAATGTTTTCTTGGCCCGAAGCTTTCATCTCGTCGAAAACTTGCAAACCAGGCTCCACACCCATATCATAATCCAATATTGAAGCATCTTCCCACTTCTGCTGCGACGTAAAACCCGCGAAAGTCCGGTCTCCTCCGTCCGATGAACCCGCCTCCCGCAATTTAGAAGAAGAGCTTCCCCAATTGGTCTGGCACAAATCGTCTTCAGTTTCCATTTTTTAATCAAGATCCTGTATTCACCTTGTGATTTCAATACACAAAACAACAGAACCTACAAACTATCAAAAGGATCAAAAATCAATAACCAAGACCAAATCTTTATCAGAATCAGGATTATAACCAACTACTCAAAGTTCATAAACACTTCACAGAATCAAATTCGAGTAACCCATTTCTCTGACTAAGACTCAAAATCTAACTTAATAAAAACACAAAATCACAAAATTTTCCCCCATAAATAAAAATATCAAGATCCAAAAACCAAACGGTCAAATAAAAGAACCAAAATTCCTTAAAAATTATCAAATAAATATCAAATCACAACTCACCGACAACAAATCAAGAAAGGAAAAAACCCTAAAATCATTTATTACTTCCTCAATCAAACACGATAAAAAACAAAGTTTCACAAATCAAATCAGTTCATAAATATTGAACTTACAGACGTCAAAATTCACTAAAAGAGAAAGAGAGAGAGAGAGTCAAAAATCACCAGAACTAAAGCTTGAGATGGAACTTGGAGAGCTCCAATGGCCGCTTTAAAAGAAGAGAGATTAGATAGAGAAAGTGATGATAGAGAGAGAGGAGGAAGCAGCGCCTGAGCGGGGCTCATGTTTATTAGCTTTGGGTGCTCTCCACCTTCTGATCTACCCTATGTAAAGTCAATCCATTCATCTTAACCGTTCAATTTATACATCGATCAGCATCAATCCGATCCGACGGTTTATGTTCGTTTTATCGCATCAAAAACGGTAAGAGTGCATTTACAGCCGTTGATTTTATGAGAAAAATAATTGATAACGAGACGATTAAGTAAAGTCAACAAATCATCTTAACTGTTCATTTATATGTATCGGTCGGTATCAATTAGATCCAACGGTGTATAATCCTTTTCTCTCGCTTCAAACACGGTAACGATGTGTTACAGCCTTAAAAAAAAACAAAATAGTAACGAAACTATTAGAGCAAAGTCAACCTAATCATCTCAGCCGTTCATTTATATGCATTGATCGGTATTAATTAGATCCGACGGTGTATATAGGTTTTATCGCATCAATCGCGCTAACGATGTATCAGAGCCGTTGATTTATTGGAAAACGAATGAAGACGAGACGATTAGAGAGTTTGGTAGGGTCTATACAACTGTTTAGATGTATAGTTAAATATTTTATTCTTCTGTCTGTCCATGCGTTTCATTTTGCAATATTTGACTTGGCTACTTCAAAATTGAAAATCTGCAATAAATGTTTGTTTTAAAATCCAACTAGACATTTAACAATTTATAACAACATTCTATAATTGGATGAAAAAAGTTTACTGAGTTAATAAATATTGTCATGTATGAGGATTGAGGACTTAAACAATATGTTTTATAGGACGGCTACAATTAAAGAAATGAGAGAACAAAAAGGGAAAAATTACTAAATTTGTTTCCATTCAAACCAAATTCATTTATTTTTTTTAATAAGAATATCAATTTATTAAAGGGCTGAGATAATTCATATAGTTTCAAAATTCATTTTACTTTTATAATAAAGTTCGTATTCTATCAAAATTTATTTGATTTTTAGATGTAGATTGTTCAAATAGTATTTCAAATTATTTTTAAACACGAAATACAAAACTAAAAACGTAAATTATTATTTATCTTTGGTTTTTCCATATACGAATGTGTTTACTAATAATCTTCGTACACTTTTATAGAATGAAAACAAATATAAAACAATTAAATTTTCAAGTTTTTTTTTTTAAGATTATAATGTTCTGGACCAAAATTCATATATTTTTTTATAACAAAATTTAAATAATGTAATTTAACTCTTATTTGGATAACAGATCTTCTAAACTTTAAGTGTTTCTAGAACAGAAACTATGATACTATTATATTAAAAAACGAAAATACTAAGAATGAATATGTTGAATATCGGAATAAAGCTCCTTTTAAACAAAATGAATAAGAGGATAAAGTTACGTAAATATTGAGGAACCTCCAAGTTCGATTACATCTGCCAAGTGGTGTCACCTGCCACGAAGGTTCGCTCGTTCATGCATTCGCTGGAATGCCAAAATTGAATACAAGAAATATCTCTCAAAGAGTTAAGAAACATAAAATGAAAATAAATTATCCTTAAAAAAAAAGATGAATTGTTGATTGGGAAACACAAGATTCCCACATAATAAATCCCCTATGAGCTAATTAATATTGTCACCATTTTCCATATCAATAGATTCCCTTTATTTTCGCTTTGGCATTTCTCGATAATTACAAATTACAAGTTACAACCCCAAACTTAATAAGTTAATGCTCTTTAATTCATTTTTATTTACCAAAAATGAGAATTTAGATCAAAGAATATATACACAGACTTTTCAGACCATAACATATGGAGTAGCTTAGTAGTTTTGTACTCCCTCTGTTTTTAAAAAGATTGATTTTCTAGGTTTTTTTGTTGTTTTTAAAAGATTGATTTTTTAGATTCATTAATTGCAAAATTCATTAAATACAAACATTGGAAAAAGAAGAATCCAAAAATTAGTGGTGAAACAACCAATGAATGAAAGTTATTATTATAATAACTAAATAAAAAATAAAAAATAAAAAGTTAAAATGAGTTTTTAATGCTTCTTAATCTATGTAAAATACCCAAAAAATCAATCTTTTAGAAACGGAGGTAGTATTAGTTATATTGATGCTTCATTATCGATGGGGAAGTAAAATATTTTTTTTTATTGCAGTTATAGGAAAAACAGCCAAAATTAATTTGAATAATTTACAGAATAAAATTTCATACTTAAATTAAGATATAATATATATTTCAACTCAAATCCTATTAAAATTCAAGTTTTATACCTGAATTATTACATGTTAGGGAAATCAATTTTGATTTAGACAATATTAGTCAACTATTTAATATTAATGACTTAGACGTCATTGTGTATTTGACATGACAATTTATTGTTCATAATATATACATAGACTCAAATCGACGTCTATATTTTATTTTTAGCAATTTTTTAAAATTAAATTTAATTTTATTAACTTTTTGGGCTTCTTGCTAAACTAGACCCTTATTTGAAGTCAATTCCAAAACTAGACCCCTCTTCCTTTTCTTTTCAAAATGCTTTAAAATACCCCTCATCGCTTCTTTTTTCACAAAAATACCTAGCGCAGACTTCTCCTGTGAAGTCTGGTAGCTGGGTTTGAAAAACAATAACCCAAAAATTCTCACGTAATAACGAAAATCCATCGTCTTCAATAGTTCCCAACCACACTTACCAAACAAAATTGAGCTCTCAATGCTTCAAACAACCGAATTAAGTGATGTTAATGCTTTAAAACTGAGTTAAAAGCTCCATTTTGTCGATCTCCTCTCTCATTTCAACTATTTAACTCTATAATATCGTTTTCAATATTTACCATCCATATATCTTGCGATTTACTAAGATTCGAGCATAATAACACTTGGGTTGCTTGGGTATTGTTGGCGTGATCAGTTCTTGGCCGTTTAAGAAGCTAAACACAAGCTCAAACCGAATCTTGGTAATTTTTGCTTCATTTTCTCCGATTTTCCAGAAGCAGACTTCATGGGTGAAGTCTCAATAGTCAACTGGGGTTAGTTTTGCAATTGACTTTTTGGGTCTCAGACTTCACGATTGAACCACGATGAAGTCTGAAGTTCTCCTTTGAAAACAAAAAAACGGTGTTTAGACTTCACCGTCGAAGTCTGGTTACAAGGGGTCTAGTTTTGCAATTGACCGTTAAGTCTGACTTTGTACAAAGACTTCTTCTGTGAAGTCTGCGAAAAAAGGCGGTTAGTTTTGCAATTGACCGGAACGAAGACTATTTATCGAGACTTCATCTGAGAAGTCTGCATGAAAAAGGGGTGTAGTTTTGCATTTGACCAAAATTCCGAAACATTGACTATTGGTAGACTTCTCGTATGAAGTCTACAACCATCGGTAATTCTGGAATTTAAAAATATAAGTTTTTTGGTCAATTGCAAAAGTAACCCTTTTTCTAAATAGACTTCTCAGACGAAGTCTCATGTAAAAGTCAAACTCTGGTCAATTGCAAAACTATACCCTACTTTATGGGTAGACTTCGCCGAAGAAGTCTCTGAAGGCAAAAAGACTTCATCGAGGAAGTCTAATTACGTAATAGACTTCCTAAATGAAGTCTATTACCGAAAGGACTTCCTAGATGAAGTCTACTAAAAAAGTCAAAACTGTGGTCAATTGCAAAACTAGACCCCAAACTGTATAGACTTCTCTGACGAAGTCTCCTTGTGTAGCAGACTGCGCATGTGAAGTCTGCTAAAAAAGTCAAAATCTGGTCAATTGCAAAATTAGACCCGTGCTTCAGACTTCACGGGCGAAGTCTGCTTCAAATAGCAAAGCAGACTTCATCGGAGAAGTCTACTAAGAGACTACGCCTGTTAAGTCTCTAATGATAATTTTAGTAAAAATGCAATTTTAGCCTATTTGTAATTAGTTTTTTTTTTTCTTGTCCTAACATGTGTGTTACGTATGGCTTTTGATGTTTTAGAAATTTGAACTATTTTAATCGCATAAATTTATTTTTATATTTTTCTGAACTTATAAGGTGTTTAGGTTATAAATTTAGACTTCACGGGCGAAGTCTGCTTCAGATAGCAAAGCAGACTTCATCGGAGAAGTCTACTAAGAGACTTCGCCTGTGCAGTCTCTAGTGATAATTTCAGTAAAAATGCAATTTTAAACTATTTGTAATTAGTTTTTTTTTTCTTGTCCTAACATGTTTTTTACGTATGGCTTTTGATGTTTTAGAAATTTGAACTATTTTAATCGCATAATTATTTTATATATTTTTTCTGAACTGATTGGGTGTTTAGGTTATAAATTTAGACTTCACAGAGGATGTCTGTGCGTAGACCTCGTTCGAGAAGTCTCTTGCACTATCTTTTTAAAAAATGGATTTGTATTCATATATAATATGCATTTTCGAGATTTTAAATTTTTTACATGTGTATTAGTTATTGTTGTTGTTTATATATGAATTTCACATCTCAATGTCTTATATTCTATCTTTAATCGATTTTACGAATTTCTGATAATTATTTTCAGAAGACTTCACCTTTGATAATTTTTCAGAAAGACTTCACCTTTGATAATTTCTGAAAACAACTAACAGTTTGCCTTTGTGTTGTTTCAAATGTCTTTCAGAAAATGGTTCATGTACCTGCTGTCTTTGGAGAATGGTGATGAGAGACTGTAAGTGGCATTTTGAGGTGGATCATCCCAAAGGAGGGAGAATGTTTTTCTTGAGTGATTCTTGTACACACCGTGAACTCATTGAGATGGCACTAGCAGACTATGAGCTGGACAAGAACGACTTCGTCGAGTTAACTTACTCGTTGCCGAATTCAATGTTGCAACTAACGGACACGGATTGTCCTACACCACCTATGCATGTCTCAAATGATAGACAAGTGCGGTCCTTGGTTGAGTTATGTAAAACGCATGCTGTACGCCTTTGCGTCTCGAGTCGTTTTGGTATGGCTAGTGGCAATGAGGTTGCTGGTGAAAGTGTTGACGAAGACCTTCAGGATGTAGAAGAGTTTGAAGAAGAAATATGGATATATCTGATGGTGGTGAGGTTAACGTCAACGACGATGGTGATGATGATGATGATGATGCGGAAGAATCTCATGCTGGTGAGGTTAAAGAAGAATACCTTGAGGATTATACTGTGTATGGGAAAGTTGAGGATGAGGATGGTAGTGAAAATGATGATGAGGATAATACGTGTCCTGTTGCGGAAGGTGGCTTTGTTGGTGAAGGCCCAAGATCCAACATGACATGGTCAGACGGTATCTATACGACTGCGAGTTTTCCTACAAAGGATGCGCTTGTATCTGAGCTGCGGTTGACGGCTATAATGTCGAAATTCACGTTCAAAGTGCATAAGTCTACACAAAAGTTGTTCGTAGCCATCTGCGGTGTGAAAGGATGCAATTGGAGGATTAGAGCGGCTGTGAAAAATGAACCAAAAAGGTTTTGGGTTACCTTGTACAAAAATGATCATACTTGCAATGTTGCAGACCGAATTTCTCTGCGCAAACGTCATGCTCCGAGATATATTGCTAAACTGTTTTATGATGAATGGGGAACAATCGATGGAGTAACGCCGAAGATGATATAGATCTGCAATGAAAAATAAATATGGTATGCAGATGAATTATACCACTTCCTATAGAGCTTTAATATTTGCACAACACTTGGTGAGGGGAACAGCTGAAGATGGATATGAGCAGCTGCCGTCTTATCTCTATCGCATCGGGCTAGCCAATCCCGGAACTGTCACTGATCTTGTGGTTGATGATCAAAACAGATTCAAATATCTGTTTATGGCTCTTGGAGCCTCTATTACCGGTTTTCAGTTTCTGAGAAGAGCTATGGTGGTGGATGGGTGTCATCTACCGGGGAAGTATGGTGGAGTTATGTAGTGGCTTGCGGCCAGGACGGGAATTTTCCAAATATTCCGTTAGCTTTTGCTATTGTAGACTCTAAAAATGATGAAGCATGGCAATGGGTTTTCACTAAGTTGAGTGGATGTGTCTCTGATCAATTTCCTTTGGTCATAGTGTCCGACAGGCACGCCTCGATTAAGAATGCCATTGAAACTGTTATGCCATGGGCAACAAGAGGGATATGTTATTATCACCTACAGAATAACATAATCACGAAGTACAAGGGAAAGCAACTTATGTACTTGGTCAGAGGGGCTGCGTATGCATATACGCATTATGATTTTAACAGATACATGGACCCTTACGTTGAGACGAAGCCCGATCTTGCAGCTTACTTGGAGGACGTAGATGTGAAACTATGGGCCCGCATTCACTTCCATGAGAACGATACAACATACAAACGAGCAACATTGTTGAATCGATAAACTCTGCACTTAAGCCAGCTCGAGGATTTTCCATCCCTTTCTTTTGGAATTCATACGAGAGAAGCTAGGAAGATGGTTTCTAAAAGGAGAGAAGACGCTATCAGTCTCACAACCAAACATAGCAAGGGAGTTGAATATTTGCTAACTATTCGTCAGCATTATGCTGACCAGATGACTGTCGAACGCATAGACGGTTGGCGATTTCACGTGAAGGGAGGACATAGAGATTGTATCGTTGATTTTCCAACATCGAACATGTGAATGTGGAGTGTATAATGTTGAGAAAATACCTTGCTCGCATGCTATTGCTGCTGCTCCTGAGCTTAAAATGATGTTGCGCCCTCGTATGCCCGTCATACAAAAGGAATAATTTGTATTCGACGTATGCAGACAACATTTTCCCAAAAACCGTCGATATCAAAGAGCCCGAGTTTTGCCAAGGTTTTCCCTCCACTTATCCGGCGTCCTCCTGGAAGCAGAAGAAGTCAAGGTGGCAAACGTGGCTTGAAATTGCAGAAGACTACGCCAAAACCGCGGAAGGCTCACAAGCAATATAGTTGTTCAAAATGCAGGCAATCTGGACATACTCGCGCTACCTGTGTAAGTAAAAATCTTTGTTTGAGGGGGCTCTGTTTTTGAGGACTCTGTTTTTAAGAGGACTCTGTTTTTTTTTTGTTACGTAGCGTTTCAAGGTTGAAGGAAAGTAGAAGTCTGCTCTTGAAGTCTTCCACAGAAGTCAATTCAGGACGCATACGAAGTCTTCAGAAGAAGTCTGTATTTGAAGTCTCCCGTAGAAGTTCTATTAATCAAATGTTCAGTATGCAGATGAAGTCTTCTGTTGTAGTGTCTGGTGATGAAGTCTTCCATTGATGTCTAAAATTAGTGCTTTCTACGAAGATGAAGTCTTACAACTTTTTTACATTATATATTATGCTTTTTATAAATGGTTTTAAATGTAATGACCATTATTTTTCATGGCAAGTGTATTCTAAGCCACCGTGTTGGCTAATCAACTTGTTGTATTACCCTCATACGATTTAATTCCAATTTCATGTGATTTTAAAAAAAACAGAGTTCACGATAATTACTTATATAATAAGGTTTCCGAACCATAAATAACATAAATAAGTTTGAAGATTACATAAGAGATCAGGTGCTCTTTGATCCTCCGGCCAAAGATTCAGACATTTCTCGTTGCCTTCTCATTGAAACGGTCCCGATCTTTGAAGTGTACTTCAGCAACAGATTCCACAAAAATTATCTCCTTCAACCACTTCTGGCTCATACAACAATATTCACAAGAGCCTCAAAAACTGTGGTTATGTTGTAGTCGGGCTCTCCATTGCTCAGGAGGAGCATCTTCAAGTAAATACACCCGCGATGGACATTAGGGTGGTAGATCGGGGTGCTGAAACGAACCTACATTTACCCAAACCGTCACGATATTTAGGAGGGGGTATTGGATAAAAAGAATTGAAGTGTTTTATCTCAAACTTACGCGTGGGGGTTTTAATCGGGTATACCCGGCGGATAATGAACAGATCACTTTGAAATGCCTCCCTCATAAAGGGGTGTCAATAGGGCCAAATAGCAAACCTCTCGCAATGGAACAATGTCATCGGCCACAGGTCCTAAAAAAAAATTGGTAAGAGAATTAGAAGATTGTTATGAAATTGGTAAGAAATTAGAAGAAGCTGTATAGAGATTACCTGCCGTGAAAGTGAGCATTTCGGATTCTTCAAGAGGTTCTTCAACCTCTTCGATGCTTTTTACTGTGAACGACATTTTTTTTTTATAAAAGATGATAATTGGAATTTCCTTAAAAAAGCAATAGATGAAACTGTAAATTTAGATCTACTCAGTAATATAGTCGGTTGCGTGTTTTGGAGAAGAAGTAATAAATGATAAGAAGCGACGTTCACGAAGGTCCGTTTCGTTTGCGTTTCAGAAGTCTAAATGAGAAGTCTCCTACAGAAGTCTATTACTAGGTTTTGAACGTATACGAAGTCTCCATAAGGAGTCTGTATTTGAAGTCTGCCGTAGAAGTCTATAACTAGATGTTCAGGACGCATATGAAGTCTCCCCGTGGAAGTCTGTGGATGAAGTCTACAATTGATGTCTAAAATTAGGGTTTTGTACGAAGATGAAGTCTACAAATTTTTTACTTATATTTATATAGTGTCTATAACTTTTTGTATATTTTGGGTTTTCTTAGATAACAATAGATGAAACTGTACAAAAATATACGGTTATAGCTAGATTTATACAACATACAAAACCATAGTTAAATATCCATATTTATACAAAATACAAAAATATCAAGATTTATCGCTCATCGTACAAATCCAAACCTTCGTAACCGCCTTCTCAGTCCCCGTTATAGCCGAGCTCATCGTATATTTCTGTAGCCTTATCTTCTCCTTAATGACTTGATGTTTTATCACACAAGCGGGTTTGATGAAATTGTATGCCCAGCGCATTGCACTCGATGTATTTCAGGCAATACACTCCACAGTCACCGCTTTATTGTTTTTAGGAACACTCTTCTGTGGAACCCGCTCGTATGTGTAAGCTCATAAGAGGTACTTATCTTTAGCTCGGGAGGAGCTACAATGTTCATAATATAAGCCATTATATCGCAAACAGGAATAATTGCAGGCTCAATCTCAAATCTTTGCTGACCGTTAGATCGATATCCCAAATAACGATGTGTCTCTTATGAAATATTAATCAGTAGAGCAACCCAATGGCATAGCCTTGATGTTTAAGGGATGCTGTATGATTTCATCCACATCTTCACCCCACATCTTATTAGATCTGCAGAAATCTTGGTTGCTCTCCGGTGGCAAGATCATACGCACCAGGAGGTAGCGCGTCTGCCCCTTCCGTGTTCATCACCAGTTTCAGAAATTCTTCATACTTAGACCTCCATCAACGTGGTGAAGATGGAATCAATAAAGCAGATTCTGTCGCTCCTAAACCATTCTGGATGCTTCGTGACCGTTGTTTAGTAGATTGATTCCAGCATATCAATGTGCTGCAGTAAGCAAAATATAATTAGTTATTGTTAAGCAACCTTACAGTAACGATTAAAAAAAAAAAAGTCTGAGAGTGAAAGTCTGAGAGTGAAGTTTGAGACTTCACTCTCAGACTTCACTCGCAGACTTCACTCTCAGAACTTATTACAAGAAGTCTCACCAGGTCCCAAAGCATATTCTGGAGTCATAAGCACTTGGTACCAGTTGTGTGGTTGAGTGTTCCTTAGTTTTTTATTATTCAACTCCTTAAAATGAAGTTACAAACATTCAAAATCACGTCACATAAACTATGTTTAAAAGGGTTATTAAATAGTGCAACTTACGGGCAAGTGTCGCCAAGAAGGCAGTCAGCTTGGCTTTCTTGTCAATGGCAATAGGACCAAAAGGGTCATAGCCATTGGCCAGGCCGAACAACCAGCCTCTCTTGCAACTTTTCTTTCACCATCTTCTTAGCAATTAGCATTGCTGCTTTTCTCCTTCAAGTTCTGTTTTGCCCTTTTTGCTTTTCAAACTCCGTATCTAGATCTTTTGGAGTTTTCTACCAGCATAAACACTGCCTTTCACTGCTCTGCATTGTTTGAAGCAACATAGTTTGAAGCAATTATGTCAATGGACAAACAAACATCTTTTTATTGCAAAATCACGAAACAAATCATTCTAAACATTTTCCAACAACAATCAAAACAAGAGTTTAAACATGCCAATCAAATTTTCACATCATCTGTCTCATTGCCTACTCATGCCAGCTACTCTTTTACTTTTCCTCTGCCCTTGGGAATCGTTGGGTCAAGGTTTTGAAGACTAACCCTTGCTCAGAGTGATTTGATTTGGCTTCAGATTCAGCCTGCTTCTCCTGAGGATCTCTTTCACTTCTCGGTATATTCGTCATAGCTCCGCTGGTAACTTATCAAAAGCAGAACTCAGACCGTCTTACTTTGTCAGTGAGTAAGACAATCTCGTTCCAAGCTCAACCAACTGCCCCTAACTCTGCCTCAAACGTGTTGAGTCGAGTGTCAACTACATCCTTCAACGCATCACATATGCGCTGCTAAATTCAGGAGATATGACGAGCTTTCTTCAAACTACTCTCTTCAGGAGCTTCTAGCTCCCTCTTAAAGCCATGATAAAGGCTCATCATTCACTTCATCCTTCACCTCTGCCTTCAACTTCAAAGAACCTTCCACCTTGAAGTTTGTGAGCAACTCACCCGTAGACTTCCAGTGTCCTTTACACCACTGCCAAGGGTTAAAAGCTTAGTGAGAAATGTCCATACATTGCTTTCACATGTTGAGAATTCTCTCATCCTCATATTCCTCATCCCACTGTGGGAACATCTCATCAAATTTTTTTCCACAAGACTGTAGACTGTGGTCTACAAACATAAACATGAATAGAGGAGATCAGATAATATAATAACAGACAACATGTGTGAAGGAGATTCATTATATATAATAACAGACATACCTGCTTTGAGGAATGCCCATTCTGAGGGTTTTTCCTCCCTCTCGATCCTTTGTAAGCTAGGAGAGGTGGCCTGGGTCAGTGGGCTCGAGTGGGTTAATGGGGAAAGGTTCTCCGATCTCTTTTGCTAATTCTGGTAGGGCAAAGTAGATCCAGGACTGCAACGCTTGGACAAATCGTGGATGTGATAAGTCCTGGTGATTACAGCAAGTCTTCACCGATAAATCAGAATATTGAAAGCTACTCTTCCCCAAGGGTATGCAACAAACTTGTCCAGATCCATCACCAACCTAGCAAGGTTCACATTTAATGCCCTGATGGTAGGGTGAGCATCGATGCAGCTGGCAGGATGCTAGAAAACCCCAACCATCACTCGATCTTCCGAACTCCATTGACCAGAGCGTGAAATCGCTGATGCCACTCTTCATAGCTTGGTCCAACAGCCACATCGACTCCAAGCTTTGTGCCAAAATCCTTCAGCTCATCCGTGATCTCAGCCATCAGGCTCCGCGATCTATAAGGTTTTCAACATAATCGCAGTTGAGCCAGGTGATGTGTGCAAACTCGTTTAAAGAGAATCTCACTGGGACTGCACCAACTAGGCATCCAAATCTCATGCTTTAGATGCATATAAGTTGGAAACTGAGCATATAGTGGACCAGCCTTGATGCCTCCAATGCGGATCCCTTGCTCGTGGTACATTAGGAAAGACACCAAGAGGGGAAGTCCAAAGCGTCTTCCATTCACCTTCAGTTAGTGCACCCCTAGACAGCATCAAGAAGCTTAGGTGACCCGCTGTAGTAGCCTATACTCTTCTCAAGCGCGGGCTCAGAGTCTTTGGTGAAATGCCGAGGTGGAAACTGAGGCAAATCTGTGAATAGGCATCCTTAACTTCGTATTCAGTTATGTCGCAGCGAAAGAAGCCATATATCAAACCTATGTCATAGAAGAAACGGGAAAGGTTAGATAACTTGTGACGTGTACGGACTTCGCCGGTGAAGTCTTATATAGCACTCCCTTGATAAGTCTCCAAACAATCATAAAAAGGGAAGAGATTTAACTGAAATTTAATTTGATTAGCTGTACGAAGATGTGAATGAAGTCTGCGATTTCCAGAACTGCGAATAAAATAAAAGATTGGGTTTAGATACAGAAAAAAAAAAAGAAGAAACAACTCAGAGAAAGAGTAGAGAGAGTGTGTCATCGTAGAGAGAGTGTCGTCGCATGGTATCCGGCGAGAAAGAGTGTCGTCGTTGAGAGAGTTTGGGTTTTCCCGAGGGAGGAAGAAAATCGATAACTTACGGCGAAATAGGAGAGAGAGGAGTAAAGAAGAATCGGCGGCGTTTTGAGAATTCCGGTGACTTTAGTTGTTTCGGAGAAGGAAAAGAGCGATGCGAGATTTCTTAAGTTTTTTTTAGCAGATGTAACTTTTGTTTAAGGCCTAAACGTCTTTTCAGTCTCCGAAATTTCTATCTTGACAGACTGTAAATTATTTAAATTTTAAAAAATTAGAGTAATATCGGTTACGTAAGACGACGTCTATGTAGACAACGACAAAGAAGTCTCTCGTAGAAGTCTGCGTGTAAGTCTGTCGTGAAGTCTATAGTCTGTCATTTTCAGACTTCATTTGGAGACTTCACTAACAGACTTCGTATATTTACAGCTGTAAATTTTTATGCCAAATCGGTAAATGTACAGTTACAGCTTTAATTTTTTTTCCCCAATTTTTTTTTCCCCCCAAAATTAGATAATCGGTGACTTACAAGAGGAAGTCGGTAGCAGTGCCTTCGCCAAACAAGTCTTATAGAAGTCTGCATGTATAGTCTGTCATTTTCAGACTTCATTTGGAGACTTCGCTACCAGAACTTCGTACATTTACAGCGCGTAAATTGTTTAGTAAATTTTTGTTTTTTTTTTCCCCCAAAAATTTTTTCCCCCAAATTAGATAAATCGATGACTTTACAGAAGGAAAGTCGATTTGCTCGTTGAAGTCTGCGTGTGAAGTCTTCTTATGAAGTCGACTTCAATTTGGAGACCTTCGCTACCAGACTTCGTACATTTACAGCGGTAAATTGTTTTAGTAAATTTTTGTTTTTTTTCCCCCAAAATTTTTTCCCCCCAAAAATTAATAAATTCGGTGACTTTACAGAGGAAAGTCGATTGCTCGTTGAAGTCTAACGCAGTGTGAAGTCTTCTTATGAAGTCTATACAGACATTACTGAAGAAGTCTGTAACCCTTAAAACAAAACATTAAAAACCGCAAACGCTGCAATTTTTTTTTTTTAAAGTCAACGTCCTAAGATAAGATACGTCCGTGTT